>OU343225.1:316614737-316674677 GCA_910596185.1 Chrysanthemum makinoi
TTCTCAGATTCCAATGAAGATGCTGATTTCACTAATTTGGATGATATTTATGGAGTTCCACAGACTCCTATCTTAAGAATTCATAAGAATCATCCTACTGATCAAATCATTCTTCTACTTCTGGAGTGATGACTAGACACAAAGCTAAGAGTTTTACTAAACCTCATAATGCTTTACTTAGCTTTGTCTATAAATAAAACAGGCTGAATCAAAAGGACCATCAAACATGCCTATTTACTTGCTTTATCTCTCAAGAAGAAACCAAGAATATTGCTCAAGCATTGACTAAAGAAAGTTGGGTTGAAGCTATGCAAGAAGAACTGCTTCAATTCAGGCTTCAAGAAGTTTGGGTATTATCTAATCTTCCTGATGGTAAGAAGGTCATTGGTACAAGATGGGTGTTCAGAGTCAAGAGAGATGAAAGAGGGAATGTTATCAAAAAAAAAGCAAGGTTAGTTGCACAAGGCTACAGACAAGAAGAAGGAGTTGATTATGATGAAGTATTTGCTCCTGTAGCAAGGATTGAAGCAATTCGAATTTTCCTTGCTTTTGCATCATATATGGGATTCTAGGTTTATCAAATGGATGTCAAGAGTGCCTTTTTATATGGCAAGATTACAGAAGAAGTATATGTCAAACAACCTCCTGGTTTTGAAGATCCTAAACATCCAAACAAAGTCTACAAAGTTGTTAAGGCTCTTTATGGCTTACATCATGCACCTAGAGCTTGGTATGAAAGGCTCTCTACCTTTTTATTGCAACATGGTTATAGGAGAGGAGATATAGATAAGACTTTGTTTATCAAGAGAGATAAGAAGGATATCATGCTAGTTCAAGTGTATGTAGATGATATCATATTTGGAGCTACCAAACAATCTATGGTCAAGGAGTTTGAGAAGCTGATGCAGAATGAATTTCAAATGAGTTCAATGGGTGAGTTAACTTTCTTTTTGGGACTTCAAGTTAAGCAGTCAAAGGAGGGAATTTTCATAAGTCAAGACAAGTATGTAGCTAACATACTTCAGAAGTTCAATTTTGATGCAATGAAGCCTGTTACTACACCTATTAAATCTATCAACTCATTGGGTAAGGATGAAGATGGACAACCAGTTGAAGTCAAGTTATACAGATCAATGATTGACTGTCTTATGTATCTTACTGCATCTAGGCCTGATATTATGTTTGCTGTTTGTTTATGTGCAAGATATCAAGTCTCACCAAAGATCTCTCATATGAATGCAGTGAAGAGAATTTTTAGTTATTTGAAACAACAACCTAAGTTGGGGTTGTGGTATCCAAAGGATTCACCTTTTCACTTGGAAGCTTTTTCAGACAGTGATTATGCAGGTGATAAGTATGATAGAAGATCAACTACCGGAGGATGCCAATATCTTGGACGAAGATTAGTTTCATGGCAGTGTAAAAAGCAAACAATTGCAGCAACATTATCAACTGAAGCAGAATATGTGGCTGCTGCAAGCTGTTGTGGAAAAGTTTTGTGGATGCAGAATCAACTCTTGGATTATGGGTTCAATTTCAAGAATACTCCTATCAATATTGATAATGAGAGTACCATTTGCATTGTGAAGAATTCGGTTTATCATTCCAAGACCAAACACATTCAGATTAGGTACCACTTCATCAGAGATTGTTATGAGCATAGGCTCATTAATGTTGTCAAAGTGCATACAGATGATAATGTAGCTGATTTACTCACCAAAGGATTTGATGTTTCAAGATTTAATCACTTGGTGGTGAGTATTGGCATGATTAATTACTGATCTACATTTAAGGGGAGGACTATTTAGTGTAAGTATAGTCCTATGCATTGCTTGAGAGGAGGATATTCATGTTTATTTGCTGAATTTGCTATTGTAAAGAGGAGAATGGAAAAGTACTGCTTTTTGTTTTTATGAAAGTACTGCTTGGAAAGTACTGCTATGGAAAGTACTGCACACGTGGAAAGAACTATTTGTCTTATCAAAGTACTGTTCCAATGGTAATATTGAGGGGTAACTACTACTAACGGTAACTTTGTTATTAATGGCTGTGATTTTTTTTAAATCTCGCCTATAAATAACTACTCTCCGAATTTCCCTTTCATATTACTACCTTATAATCTTTTCCATATTTCTCTCTCTTTCACCCATATTATTCATCATATCACTTTCTGTGTACACATATCATCAATGGCAAATCGTAATACAGTTTCAAAACACAACATGGTGGCGAATTTAGACAAGACTGAAGCTAATGTGATCTTTCATGGTATCATTGATTTTCTCACTGGGTCACCGATTAGTTATGCGCTTTTAGTGGAACCAGATATCATTGAGCCCTGGATTCAACAATTTTGGGCAACTGCTAGGGTTCATATGGAGAATGATGATTCGTATATTCAAGCTAAAGTTGCTGGGAGAACTGTGAAGGTTACTGAAGCCTCAATTTGTGAAGATTTATTGTTTGATGATAAAGAAAGGGCTGTTCGTTTTGATAAGCAACTGATTTGGGATACATTTAGGGACATTGGTTATGAAGGGTCCTTGACTGAACAAACATTCAAGAAACCCTTATTTTGTCCCCACTGGAAGTATTTAGTTCATGTATTGCTTCATTGTATTAGTGCTAAAAGTACATCATGGGAGCAATTTGGGTCTAACATAGCATCTGCTATAGTAGGATTGGCTACAAATCGCATTTTCAACTATTCAAGGCTAATCCTCGATGGAATGCTTTCACACATCTCTCATGGTTCAAGATGGTTGATGTATCCAAGGTTTATTCAAGTGTTCCTGAACAAACAACTTGCAGATGTACCAAAGCCTACAAGTCTTTTACCTGTTGTGGTGCAACCAGCCAAGATTTTTACTTTTATGGCTAGGAAAAGTGATCTATTCACTGGAAGGCATACTCCATTAACCACTTCTATGATGGAGGTTGTTCAAACAATTAGAGATGATGCTGCAGAGGATGATGACAGAGAAGGTACTGCTTCTACACAAGGTACTGCTTCTCAAGGTATTGCTTCACAGGGTACTGCATCACAGGGTACTGCATCACAAGGTACTGCTTCGCAAAGTACTGAAGTTCAAGAAGATGTTTCAGTTTCGCCTCCACCCTCTCCGTAAGTCTCTGTTCCTGATTCTCAACAAGAAGAACATTCACCAACTAGAGGAGATGAAGAAGTTATGGAGCCTGAGGATACACCTCCAAACAACTATGCTTTATCAAGAGAATTAACAAGATTGAAGAAATCTTTTGAAGATCAGGCTACTCAGATTAAGAAGTTGAAGCTTAAGTTTCGAAGACTCAAGAATTTTGTCTGGCCATTAGTTCAACATCATCGTCTATGGGTCAAGTCTCAAAGAAAGCAAGGCAGGCCAGTTAGGCAATTTAAGAAGAAAACCAAAGGCAGCAAGGTTCAACAACAATCATCTTCATTCCAATTGGGGAGGAAATTGGAAGATAAGAATTTGAATGAAGAAGCTGAAGCTGAACCTCAAGGTACTAATGTTCAACCTCAAGGTACTGAAGAGCAGGTTAATATTGAGAGTACTGAGGAAGAAACCACTAGAGTTCAAAGTACTGATGATCAAGGTACTGCTGATCAAAGTACTGCTTTTCAAGGAACCTACAGGAAAGAGTTAATTACACCAAGACTATTTTAACTAAAGAGGAAGCTGGTCCTTCAATTGTCATACCAGAAAAGGAAGCTGATACACCCAAACCTATACATACTTCAAGTGATGATGAAACCATTGCTGAGATCTTGCATGATTTATAAAAGCCAAGGGGTGTTAGCATTCCAGGAGTTACAGAAGAACAACCAAGAGCTTCTCAACCTGTTATAGATCCAAAAGATAAAGGAAAAGGTAAATTGGTAGAAACAAAGAAGAAAAAGAAACCTAGTTTAGCACAAATAAGGGCTGCTCAAGTTGCTATGAATGAGGAAGCAGCTAGAAAATTTCAAGCTGAATTGAATGCTGAAATTGATATTGAAGAGGCTAAGGATAGAGAAGCTAAGGAAATTGAAGAAGCTAAGAATAGAGAAGCATCTAAGAAATTGCAAGAAGAATTGAATGCTGAAGCTGCTGAAACATTACAATCACCTATTCCTATTTCTGCTCTACCAAGAAGACCAAATATTGCTAAGGAAAGGAATGCAATGATGGCTTATCTAAAGAAGCAAGGATATATTGGATTGAATAAGTTGAAGTATGTTGAGATGAAAGGTTTATATGAAGCTGTTAGAGAAGATTATCAGAAACAAGTTGATAGTATCAAAGATTATCAAGATGATGATGCTTAGAAAGAAGAAGAAAGAAAAGAAAGCTTAAAAAGAAAAAGAATAACTGGAGTTAAAGATCAACGGCCGTCAAAGAAAGTTGAATTAAGATCTGAAACAAATGATGAACTGAGGAATTACTTAAGGATTGTAGATTTTGAGTATTCTAAAGATGATGCTGAAATGAAGATGAACAAATCTCCAATAACTACTTTTGAAGTTGTAGAGTCAAAGGATGGAAGTTATCTGATGTTTCACAGAGAAGATGAAAGCTTCAGGGTATTCAATATGCTATGGGATTTACTGCATATAATAGATAGAGTGGATTTATTTAATTTATATCATGTGGTGCGAGAATATTTTGAACACAATCCATCAGAAGGATTTGGTTTAATCTTGCTTGGAGATCTCACAACTGTTTGGGAAACTGAAGAAACAAGTACTGCTGAGATTTGGAAAAACCAAGAAGATTGAGAGATTGCTTGCTGGAGATTCTTTGAAGAATCTGGAGTGCATGTTCTAGAGCTAGAAGATGGGACAATGATTAACATGTTAGCAGATAGAAGATACCCTCTTCAGATCTCATTAGGAGGATGTTGGAGCATGGAATGGAAGTTGAAGAAGATAATGAAACAACACTTTTGGTCATCAAATTGTTTATCAGATGGACTGCTATGGCTGATGATGATGAATAACTGGTATGAATCTTAATTGAATAAATTTTTGATATATCAGTACTTTATTCAAAGTACTGGTGATGAAACAGTACTTTCATCAAAGTACTCCTTGCAGCTTTAAACCAGTTACTAATTTTGAAAAGAAAACTTTTGTTAAGTGATAAATATTTTGAAACAAAGGTTACAAGAAATAAATGGTTTTTGAGATGGTAACACCAATAGGTTATCAATCCACCATGGTTACAAAAGGATTGGCTAATCCATGAGCAAACGGCTCTGGTAAAGATATCTCAAATCCGTTTTATAGTTGACAACTTGCTAATAAGTTATATGGTAATCAACTCACCATATTAGTGAATATGAAGAGTTGGCTAGCCCACAAGAAAATGGCTTGTGGTAAAGGCTGTGGAAAAACCATTATATGGTAATTAGTTCACCATGATGAAAGAACTAACTAGTCCAAAAGGGTACAACTTTTGGTAAAGACAAATCAAATCTGTTGATAGCTGATGATTTGCTAAAAATCATACGGTTATCAGTGTACCATGATCTTACACATCAAAACATTTGGCTACTCCAGAGTTAATGGTTTTGGTAAAGAGACATCAAATCCATTAAATTTTCAATGATTCACCTCTCACAGGAGTTTACACACTTGGAAGTGATGAGAATAGACCGAAACTTAAACTGAATTAATGTACAAATTGTCTTATGTTGCTAAAAAGATGGAGCTTGCTGAATGTTGCTGAAAAGAAAGAGATTGTTGAATGATGCTGTAAAGAATATTTTTTTTAAGACTACTTTGATGATGATATAAGCACATAATCTACAAAGATAAAATTTGAAGATAAAGTCACAATTCCTCTTTGAAGACAAAGATGTTAAAGCTAAAAATACAAAGGAACTTGAAATCAAACAAGTAGAATTCAAGTTAGGGGAGGATTGTTGGGATACAGAAAGTCAAAGTGTTGAAGAGTTAAAGTGCTGAAGATTAATAAAGTACTGCAGAAAGACAAAGTGCTGAAGAAGTCAAAGTACTGCTTATTCATCAAAGTACTGCAAAGCTTAAAGTCGGTTGTAATTGATTAATAGATGGAAAGTAATGTTTATCTAGAACTTTCTAAGTATTGTTTACTTGACGTATAAGGATAAGAATTATAAACTGATTAGGGTTATCCTTGAGCCTATAAAAGGACCCCTAGATTGGTATTAGAGTAACAAGTTTTTATATATGTTTTAGAATCCTAAAGTACAATCATTATTTAGAGTTTTAGAGTTGTTAAAGTATCTGCATAATAAAGCAGTTTTAGAGTTATTAATAAAGTTAAATCTTCTTAGCTTTGTTAAGTAAATTCCGCGTACTTAATAGAGATTACTCAATGTTTTGATTGTTAATAACTTAGGATTTATCCGAGGTTATTAAACCCTTAACAAGCTATTTAAGTTAGTTTGGTTAGAGTACATCTATCCAACACTATCAACAAAGGCTCCTACCCGAGGTCAAGGTTCTACCCTTGATAGTAGAGTGGTTTTTAGTCGCCTAAGCCAAGCTATTTAGTACCGTACATTCAAGATTCGAAATAACGAGTGTCCGGGCGCTAGCATCTTTGACACTCATCCCTAACTTCTTAAGTTCATCCGGATGACCGGTGATCATTTGGTCAATTCGCACAAGCGAGGAAGGGTCGTCAGTTGGTCAATTCTTACCCTTCCCAACTCTACGTAATTACTTAGGGTCAGCTGGTCAATTCTCCTAAGCAACTAGATACGACCGCATTTCAAAACTACCGAAGATAGGGTAACTACCAACGAACTATGCATGCATACACTAGAAACAATTATATGCAAGCATGAAAACATAAACGAAATATTCAAGGAATCATAACTAGGCTAGCACCAAAGATGCTTAGCCAAACATAAAGTAAATTATACCAACAAAAATGAATAAAACATGAATTGAATAGAACATATTATTTGATACAAATTACTTGATGCAGAGCTAATAATGATGATGATTGCAAGTGAATTCTTCCTTGAAAGATGGCTTGGAACCGCTGAAAATTGCCCTGGAGTGGTGCCCTAATCGACCCCTAGGAGAGGGATGAAGAGAGATACTAAAAAATACAGATTTAGGGTTGTATTTATAATCTGCGACATGGTTACGGCGTAACCTTAAGGGTTAATTACGCCGTAATTAATGGCGGCACAAAGAAATACGAAATATAAAAGTTATGTCGTAATTAAACTTATTAATTACGCGGTAACATACATATTTCGTAATTTTTAATGTCATCCTTTTTTAAACTTATAAGCCTTTGTCCGCGTTTAGTCCTCCGTCTTTTGAAATTTATATTACACATATAAATGTGTAACAAATCTTTATGATCTTGACGAATTCAGCCCCTCATCGTACTTCTTAAGTTTATCTCTAGTCCTTGTGACAAAAATAAACTTCATTTGAATTGTCGCCTTTAGTCCCTGATCGTTCTTGTTATTTTTACTTTCAGTCCTTGTAATAAATAAACTCAATATCATTTTGACCGCTTTTAGCCCCCGGACTTCAAAACTTTGCGCCCAAGTTAATAATTACGGCGTAATTAAATTACCGAATTACGCCATAATTCTTCATCCGTATATTCTTATCTGCTCCATAATCATCTCTATGGCATAACTAAATTACCATGTTATGCCGTAACCTTCACAATAATTAATTACGTCGTAACCTTAAGAGGAGGTTACGCCGTATCCTTCATGGCATCATATTTACGCCGTAACATTATTAACTAGTTACGACGTAATCATCACGCATAATTCTCAGGCCCTAGTAGTTTGGGTTATGGCGTAGTCAAAAGTGCCACTTACGCCGTAACTTATCTTCAGAATATATTTCTTGGCCTTATATCACATATGTAGGTCCAAAAGTTTATGGATCTAAGTAGTCTTGAATGACTAATAGTAAACTTGAATAAACTCAATTTACTATATGAAGAACTCTTTGAAAAAGCTTAATGTGTTAATGCGGAATCTTAACACACAAGTATGAAGAACACAAGAATTACTAACTTCGTATTTTCTATTAATTTGCTCAAAGGCTAATGCTCACCAATCGTACATTAACCTAACACCTTAGGAATCATTTTATACACCAAGGAAACCTTAATTGACTAACAAACTTGTAGAAGGGTAAAGATATCTTCTCCTAATATATCTCTACTCGTACATATCTATTCCTAATATAACTCTAACAACTATTCTGTTTTAGACATAAACAGACTTAACCAACGATTATTTGTTCTGCTAGACTTAACATCTTTAGTACTGGCAGACTTAACTACTAACAGACTTAAGTCTGGTCTACCAGACTTAACTACTAACTCTACCAGAATTAACTCTAACAGACTTAAACATACTTAAGCTGTTTTACAAAATATAATTCCCAACAATCCTCCCCTAACTTGATCTTCACTTGTGAACTTCAAGTTCTTTTAAACTCCTGAGGATCTTGGACTTATCTTTAAACTGCATTCATGAGATTGCCTTCATTATAAGTTCTGTGCAACATTGGATCAACAAACATTCATCACTCCTTTGTCTTTTCAGCAACTATGACTATCTGTATATCAAAACATGAAAGTTTCATACTATTCTCATCACTTCTAGATGTGTAAACTTTTGTGAGAGGTGAATCATAGAAAATTTCATGGATTTGATTTCTTTTTACCAATTAGCCATTACTATTGGAGTATCCAATGTTTTGGTGTATAAGACCATGGTACATTGATAACCATCTGATTTTTAGCAAACCAGCAGCTATCAACAGATTTGTTTAGTCTTTACCAAAAGCTGTACCCTTTTGGACTAGTCATGGTTTTCCACAGCCTTTACCACAAGCCATGATCTTGTGGGCTAGCCAACTCTTCATCCACATAGATATGGTGAGTTGAACACCATACAATTTTTGGCAAATTGTCAGCCATAAACGGATTTGAGATATCTTTACCAGAGCCGTTTGCTCATGGATTAGTCAGTTCTTATGTGAGTCAGACATGGTGAACTAATAACCATTTGTTGTGACAATACATAATACTTTCACCAAGTGCCTCCCCTCAAAATCCATTTTATTTATCAACTTTTAAAACCTGCCCAACAATATTTAGAAAATTCTTCCAAACATTTAAAATTATTGTTGTTGAGTTTTTGATTCAACTAACCTCAAAAGCTGATAACACGCATCATCCTTTCTTTCAATGTAACTATGTTTTCCTCCTCTGTTTGAAAGAATCTTCAAGACCACAGCATTAACAACCAGAACTAAAATCCCTATTAAATCTGCCAATCAAACTATACATACTATACATTTAACCTCCCCTTAAATGTAGGTACGGATTCACCATACCAATGTTAACCACCAAGAGAACCTAGGTCCTTCAAACGCTTTGGTCAACAGGTCAGCCACATTATTATTAGTATGAATCTTTTCCACCATTATAAGACCCTTCTCATAACAATCCCTTATAAAGTGATGCCTAATTTCGATGTGTTTGGTCTTAGAATGATAAACTGGTTCTTAACAATACAGATAGTGCTTTCATTATCAATGTTGATTGGGGTGTTCATAAAGTTTAACCCATAATCCAACATCTGATTCTGGATCCAAAGCACTTGTCGACAACAATTTTCAGCAGCTACATATTTAGCTTCAGTTGTGGAGGTAGCCACAGTTGTCTGCTTCTTGCATTGCCAAGAAATCAATCTTCTTCCAAGAAATTGACAACCTCCTATTGTGGATTTCCTGTCAATACTAGCCCCAACATAATCACTATCAGAAAAATCTTCTAGGTCAAAAGATGACTCTTTAGGATACCATAAGCCCAGATTGGGTTTGCCCTTAAGATATATGAAAATCCTCTTCACAGCAAGAAGATGTGAAGTCTTTGGAGTAACCTGAAAACGAGAACAAATACACACAACATACATAATATCAGGCCTAGAGGCTATGAGGTACATCAAAGATCCAATCATGGATCTGTACAATCTGACATCCACATCAGCAGCCTGCTCATCTTTTGTTAAGGGCACCCTGGGCTCCATGGGTGTGACAGCAGATTTCACATTTCAAGATCAAACTTTTTCAACATATCTGCAACATACTTGTTCTGAGAGATGAATAACCCATCTGACTTCTGTTTGACCTGTAGTCCTAGAAAGAAGGTGAGCTCTCCCATAGAGCTCATCTGGAATCTACCTTTCATTAAAGCCTCAAAATCTTCACACCAAGATCTTCTTGTAGAGCCAAAAATGATGTCATCAACATACACCTGCACAAGCATGATATCCTTCCTATCCTTTTTAATGAATAGGGTCTTGTCAATTGTGCCCCTTCTGTAACCATTCTGCTTAAGGAAGGTAGAGAGTGTAGCATACCAAGCTCTAGGAGCTTGATGAAGTCCATACAATGCTTTGATGACTTTATAAACCCTCCTAGGATGAGCTAGATCAACAAAACCAGGAGGTTGAGCAACATAAACCTCCTCATCAATAGTGCCATATAGAAATGCACTCTTAACATCCATTTGATAGACTATAAACCCCATATATGATGCATAGGCCAAAAATAACCTGATGGCTTCAATTCTAGCCACAGGAGCAAAAACCTCATCATAGTCTATCCCTTCCTCCTGTCTATAACCTTGTGCCACCAATCTAGCCTTATTTCTAACAACCACACCTCTTTCATCCTTCTTATTTTTTATTTTTTATTATTTTTTTTGTAACCGTGAATCTTTCTTATTTCTACATACCCACTTTGTACCTATTACCTTAGCTCCATCAGGTAGATCTACAAGAACCCATACCTTCTGCAATTCAAATTGCAATAACTCTTCTTGCATGGCTTCTATCCAACTTTCATCAGTTAAAGCTTTAGCAACAGTCAAGGGTTCTTCCTGAGATAAGAAGCAAGCAAACAGACAATGTTGATAATCTTTGTGGTTGTTTCTTTGCTGCTTCTGAATATGACCAATTAGTGCATGAGTTCCAGAAATTTTTTGAACTTTACTCCTTGTCTGAACAGCTGATGTAGGATCACCAATTATATTGGCTTTAGGATGATCTTTGTGAATCCTAAGAGTAGGAGTGGGACTGACATTAATTTCAAGAGGCAAATTGTTGAAGTCAGTTACCACACCATTTTCATCATAAGAAGCTTCCTCAAAAATTCCTTCAGCAGGCTGATCATAAACACTCAGTTCTGGCATTGCTGATTCATAGGAATCATCATCAACATTGCCAGGTTTAGCAGATGCACTACCAGTATTATTGAAGTTAGTACTGGTGGGCACAACATTAGGTACTGGTGAATTAGACTTGCCAGAATTAACAGCTCCATTACCAGTATTAATAGTATTAATACTGGTAGCCTTGAAAGTATGTTCTGGTCCCAGATGCTTTACAGCAACAGCATCTAAATCTCTTTTGAATGCCAGAATGGCATCTGAATCACCAGTTGGGATGCTTGACTACTTGACTGTTGTAGACATAACCATTTGCTCTTCTTCCTCCTCAGAAGCTTAAGATCCAATACCTGCATTGTTAGTGTCTTCAGAGCACCCTGCATTTCTGTTAGTTTGATTGTTCGAAGACACAAGAATATAGTTCATAGAATCAGATAGATAATCAATGTCAAACATCCATCTAAATCTTACTCCTTTTACATTTGGCTTTTCCTCAAGAAAATTAACATGCAGAGTTACTTCTACTCTATTAGTCACTAAATTAAATACCCTATACGCCTTACTATTTAGTGAATACCCAACTAAGAAACCCTCATCGGATTTTCCATCAAATTTCCCAAGAGCACTAAGGGTATCAAGAATTGTGACATGGCACCCAAACGGCTTTATGTGGCTAACAGTAGCTTATGCCAAAAAATAAGCTCATAAGGAGTCTTGAGCTGAGGTTTGGTCACTCTTACTCTATTGAAGATATATGAAGCACAGCTAACTGCTTCAGCCTAAAAGGTAGTAGGCAAGAGTGAGTCAGCTAAATAGGTTCTAGCTGCCTCAATAAGGGTTCTGTTAATTCTTTCAGCAACTCCATTCTGCTAAGGAGTTCTAGCACTACTGTATTCCTGTTTTATCCCTTTTGTCCCCACAGAATTCAAGCATACTTTTATTCTTAAATTCAGTGCCATTATCTGATCTAATAATCTTAACCTTATGGTCAATCAGATTTTCTATCTGCCTAATGAAAGTTTAAAGGATGCCTGAAGTCTCATCCTTGGTAGATAGAAAGAAAACCCAACAGTACCTAGTACAATCATCAGTAATGACAAGACAAAAGGATGCATGGTTTATAATTTTTACAGAGGTTGTGATAACATCAAATAGTCCTGAATATTAAGTGTCAATTTCCCCCGATAATGCTCATTATTTATATCATTTATATGGATTTACGCTTGTTTTCCATTGTTTTCCACTTTCAGGTAAATTACGAGCATTGGAGCTAATGAGACGCGGAAATGGAAACATTACTAAAGATTTATCACAGTATGCTTATTTGGAAGAAGTTACGGCGTAACTCGTCTCTCATATTACGCCGTAACTATTGCGTGACCCAGAAGTCCAACTAATCAAGAGGTTACGGCGTAACTCGTCCCAAAGGTTACGACGTAACTCCATTAGGTCAAAAGAGGTTCCACGCCGCTGATACTTACGCCGTAACTACTGCATCACTTACGACGTAACTGAGTTTATTGAAGACTACGGCGTAACCCCTTATAAGGTTACGCCGTAACTAGCAGATCTAGTGCATTTACGAGGAAATAGAAGGTTACGGCGTAACTCCTCTATTGGTTACGCCGTAACCCAGACCTGGCCTATAAATACCCCATGAATTCCAGCATTTCAAAGCATCCCATTCCACACACAACACTCTGAGAACGTGGGAAAAAGCTCAAGGCAGGTCTAGGGAAGCATACGGAGCTGTTTCCAAGGGAGAAGTCACACCATTACGATAAGCTTTAGCGTTTATTATTTATTTTACTTTCAATTCATGTATTTTGTACCTTTGAATATTGAATTGATTTGCATGATTAATATGAGCGGCTAAGCACCCTTTGGTGCTAGCCTAGTTATGATTCCTTAATTGTTTTGTTTACATTTACCTTTTCTTCCTTACAATTATTTCTAAGTGTATGCATGCATAGTTCTTTGGTAGTCACCCTTGGTTCGGTAGTTTTGAATGGCGATAGAGGCCAATTGCCTAGGAGATATGACCAACTGACCCTAGGTGAGCGGACTGAGACGGGAAGGGTAAGATATAACCAACTGACAACCCTTTCTACTTGTGCGATTTGACCAACTGATCACCTATCGTTTGGATGAACTTAAGAATTGGGGGGTGTAGTGTCTAAGTTCCTTACGGCCGGGCACTCACTATTTAGAATCTAGCATGTAGCGGTACTTAATGACTTGGGTTAGGGGACCAGGAACAGCATGACTTATGACGGTGCGCCTGATTTCTCCTGTGGTGGCATCTTTGCTGAAAGGTTAGGGCGAATTGACCAAATGCTGTCCTCTCGAATTTGACCCCACCTGAAGTAATTGGAAGTAGGTAGACGTAGACATAACTAGCTAGGAGGATTGACTAGGTTAGCACCACTATTCCTCTATTGATTTCCCTTTACCATTTATTTGCTGTTATTTTATATTCTGCATTAGTAGTTTAAGTAATAAAATCCCTATCAAAACCATTTTATTCTGTGACAATTAGACTTAGTAATAATCCGACACACATAGCTCTTGGGACGACCTCGGCTTTACCATTTACTACACCACACACGACCGGGTACACTGTCCGTTAGTGCATTAGGGTAGACCATAGGTATAGCGAGACACTATAAATATTAAGACCTGGTCAGTAAAACCTGCATCAAGTTTTTTGCGCCGCTGCCGGGGAGTTATATTAGGATTGATATTAAGTCTTTCATTTCATTTTTAAACTTTTCTCACGATCATATTTTAAGTTTTCAGGTACCATGGAAGTTATTAACATCGATGACCTCACTCTTGAGGAATAATTGGCGTTGACTAGAGCTGATCAAAGGCCGGGTCTTGTAAGACCGACAATTGGAGCGGATGTTCATTTCAAGATTAAAGACCAATTTATGAGGGAGCTTCGCGCTAACCCTTTTTCAGGAAACAGGGACGAAGACGCATATGAGCACGTTGAAAATTTCCTATACATCGCTAGCCTTTTCAACATTCCGGGCGTGTCTCATGATGCTGTTATGCTCAGGGTCTTCCCTATGACTCTCACTGGAGCAGCTAGAAGATGGATCGAATGATTGCCCGCCGGGGCAGTTAACACTTGGGCACTACTGAAGAAACACTTTATCCAAAGATATTGCCCACCATTGAAGTTTTCTCATCAGCTTTTGAGATCCATAACTTCAAACTAGAAGACGACGAAACTCTGTATCAAGCTTGGGACAGATACAACGATCTTCTTTATAAGTGTCCTACCAATGATCTAAATAACTAGCAGAAGGTCAATATTTTCTACAAAGGAATAAATGTTACTACAAGACAGATGCTGGACTATCAAGGACCTATCCCGAACATGACTCCTACTACTGCAATTGAAGCCATTCAAAAAATGGCGGACCATTCTCAAAAATCGCACGACGGTGGAAGTAAAAGAAACCAAGGCGGAAGCTTCGACGGAATTGCAGCAATCACTAGTAAAATTGAAAGTCTCGGTCGAGATATGCTGAAGGTCACATAAACCGTTCATGCCATCCAAGTGGGTTGTGAAAGCTGTGGAGGAGGACATCTTACGAAGAATTGTCCTCATATGGACGAAGAGGATATTGAAGAAGCTAAGTATGGAGAAAATCGACCATTTTACGGTGATAATCGAAATAGTAATGGTTATCGTGGAAATTACAACCGTGGACCTTATGGAGAAAGAAAGCCCAGTCTTGAAGAAACAATTAATAAATTTCTGGAAAATTTAGCCCAAAGGCAAAAGGAGCAGGATGAGTGGTTAAAGGAATTCCAGGAAAACACTGACAGAAACATTTCCAAACACGATTCAACTCTGAAAAACCTTGAATCCTTGGTGATTAGGCTCAGTGAGAAAGTAAGGAGAAATAACGATAAACCTGAAGGACCTAAACCAGCTATGGAATGTAAGGTAATTTTTTCTGATGATAACTCAAAAGTTCAGGTCAATGATACAAATTCAGAAAAAAAAATTCGTCAACAGATCTGAGTTACGCCGTAACATACCTAATGAGTTACGGCGTAACCTTGTGTTTGACAGCGACAACGGGGTTGTGAAGAATACTGAGGAAAGAGACTCTAATGAATTACGCCGTAACCAAGAATCTCAGTTACGACGTAACTGGGATACATGGACAGAAAAATTCCTAGACGTGGACGAGTCAGAAAAACTCGAGGAACTCTCCCTTGAAGATGAAGAAGAGCCACTTATCACTCACCGGTGTACTCCTGTCATCATTACTGATGAAGAAACCACTAGGGCATGGCCTTCATGCAGCCCCTTCCACGAGTATTGCAATGGAGGTGACAATGAAAGAAAGGAAGAATGGACGTGCCCTCATGAGCGTGAAAGACATAGTATTAAATTCGGTAGTTTAACCTTTAAAGATTGGTACGCAATTCAATTTGGGGATGCCAAGATCAATCCCAATCTTCTTAGGAAGCTAAAAGTTGATTATTCAGGACACATTCAGAAAAAGGAAGAGACTAATAAAGATATACTCTGCACGGATGAACACTTAAGAGAAACTGACAACAAGAAACTACGCAGTCACTGGTGCGAAAAAGTAAAAACTCCTGGGGAAATTTTTTGGGCGTCATGCAACCCATACGACGATATGTGAAATGGGGGAAGCAACTTTGGAAGATTAGGAAAAGATGAATTCTTTTGGTCCTCAACCAATGATGAGGAGAGAACAAGTTTACCTTGGCTGGACAATTTAGGATTCAATAGTTGGGTAAAAATTAAGTATGGATATGTGGACACATTAACCAAAGAGAAAATTTGGAAGGAATTCATGAATCGAGAAAACTCAAGCGACAAAAGTCTCGACTACACGAATGAAACAACTGTTGACAATGAGAAGGAGTTGGTTTGTAGTGATAAAGAATAATGCAAGCGCGTTCTGGTGGAGAATCTGCTCGATGAAGAATGGTTCAAGGACACAGCTTCTGATGACGATGATATTGAAGGGATCCTAGATTACCTTGAATTGCAAGGGGATGAGGAGTTAACTGATCCCGATGACGAGGCTTATGAACAAAGGAGGTGCAAGCTCCTGGGAATTCCCTACAAAAGACCACCCCCAATTATTGTCGAAAGATATGAATTCACTCGCTACCACCTAGGTCCGGAAGAGAAATTTTGTAAAGTCCGAAAAGTCGAAACCATTGAATACCTCCGAACTGCCTCAAATGTTGCATGGATGAGACATAATTTGATGAAGGATATTGAGGAAGTAGGGAAAGCTCAAAGGCCCCCATAGGAGCCCCGCGGCTCTGAGTCTAACCTAAAGACTCGTTAATAAAGAAAAGTGCTCTTTCGGGAGACAACCCGAATTATCTGTTTCTTTTTGTTTTATTTCATTTCTATTGGGTTTTGTGTTTTCTTACCATTTTGCAGGAAATGAGGAACTAATTGCTGCTGCAGTTGTTGATCTGCACAGAGTAACGACGTAACTCATCTTGGTGATTACGCCGTAACCAACATTTTAGCAGCATAATTCTTGACGCATTACCAATTACAGCATAATACCATCTCAGTGGTTACGCCGTAACTACTTGCTTCACAGCTCATACCAGGTTTTGCCAGTTATGGCGTAACTCCCTAATAGGAGTTACGACGTAACTCTCCTATGCTTTAATTCTTTCATTTTAAAACACAGTAACCTTGTATTAGTTTTTAAATGAACTTTGTGGGTGTGTTCCCTGTAAACCCTCACGAGACTTTACTCGTCCACTTGAGACACCAAGTGGTTTAAAGGCTTGTTGGATTCGCTGAATGCAACCGTGATTCCTATGAAAGTGAGTTAGGTTTGTTTTTTTTTCAATTTTATTTTTCTTTTTAGAATTATGCTTGTCGGTATTGTGATTTCAGGGATGGAAGTTTGTTCATGACGCTTAAACGAAGGCACGGTTCTTTCTCGTGGGCCTTCTTCTTTTTGGAGCAAATTTCAGGGAAGTTCTCGCTCTAATTCTACCTTTCTCTTCACCTTTATTTTAATGCCTAGTACAAAAGGGACTTTGTACAATTCAAGTGGGGGGACGTGAGTAGAATTATATCTTAAACTTTATTTCGCCCTCATTTTTCTAGTTTATTTTGAAAAATTATGCCATTTTGAAAATTTTGACATTTTTTTCCGAACCTAACTAGATTAGACCTTAGCCGAGCACATACAACCCTTGACATTACATGGTGAGATTAGCCTTATCCGTTTCCAATATTTTACCCCAAATCCACCAAATTATGAGTGTGCAGGTAGCTTGTAAACTTTAGAACTTGGCCTTTGCATCATTTCGAGACCATAGATGAGGTATGTTGAGTTAGCTTGATGTATTTGGACTTTTCAGTTTTAGAAGGCAATATTATAGGATTATCACCCAAACAGCCTACCATTGTGAGTTTATCGATTAGTCACCTCGACTTTTCGACTCCCATGTGAAACCCTTTTGTTGCACTCCCCTTTAGTGCAAGATGCCCCTAGATACACCCTTCTGAGCCATTCCTTTCATTTTTTTAACCCAATATATTGTTTCGTTACACCCTTACACCTTAGCCTACCCTGTAGTCATTATTTGTATTTGGGAAGTCATCATTTGCCTAAGTTCAAGGTTCGAGTGGATAGGTTTGGAAATCACGCTTTCATCGACAACATTTATGAAGATCATTGAAGACCCCCCGAATTCACATTGTTCATCTCAAGTGGGGGGATGTTATGTTATATTGTTATGTTCAAAAAAAAAAAAAAATCAAAAAAAAAAGAAGTTGATTGAGTTATGTTATTGTAAAGTGCGATGTTATAAGCACTATAGTATGAGCTTTATTGATTAGTATCGAGGAGGCCACCTCGGTCACATTAGAAGATTAGAGTTGGAGGTATACCAACTGAAGAAGAAAAGGTAGAGTGCCCATCACGACGTCCTCTAATGATGCATCTACCTTGCATTTCATGATCCGGTTTCTAGACTTCTAAGCTTGAACTTTGGGCGGATGGTAAGTGGTGATGACTTAGTTATAGATTTAGACTACCTGCTTGTTTTTCATTTTACACCAATTATATATCCCATGTCTTATCCTACCCTTTAGTCATGAAGCGTGTCTAAGTGATGCAGCGAGCAATCTTTGGTGTCTTGGCCATGGATTTGGTCATGTATCATTGATTTTGTCCACTTTGCCATGACATGTTTGTAATGACGAGTCACCCCTTAACCTTTGTCGTGTCTACCCATATTACCTTCGAGAATTGTTTAGCCCTTAACTCTAGTGGTGGAGATTTGTGTAACCGCCAAGCTTATGATAGAATACATGCTATGACTGTGCGATTGAGTGATCACCCCAAAATTGACACTTAGAATAGTTGAGAGATTTGAGTGTTTGTTCCCCTTTCGTGAGGTGTTCGAATTTGTTTTATTCTAGCATAAGGTATTTGTAAACTCATATTTTCCAGGTTTTGGGAGATATCTTTTTAGGAATCTATCTAATAAGGTCTACTTGAGGGCAAGTAGAGTTCAAGTGAGGGGATATTTGATAACATCAAATAGTCCTGAATATTAAGTGTCAATTTCCCCCGATAATGCTCATTATTTATATCATTTATATGGATTTACGCTTGTTTTCCATTGTTTTCCACTTTCAGGTAAATTACGAGCGTTGGAGCTAATGAGACGCGGAAATGGAAACATTACTAAAGATTTATCACAGTATGCTTATTTGGAAGAAGTTATGGCGTAACTCGTCTCTCACATTACGCCGTAACTATTGCGTGACCCAGAAGTCCAACTTATCAAGAGGTTACGGCGTAACTCGTCCCAAAGGTTACGACGTAACTCCATTAGGTCCAAAGAGGTTCCACGCCGCTGATACTTACGCCGTAACTACTGCATCACTTACGAGGTAACCGAGTTTATTGAAGACTACGCGTAACCCCTTATAAGGTTAAGCCGTAACTAGCAGATCTAGTGCATTTACGAGGAAATAGAAGGTTACGGCGTAACTCCTCTATTGGTTACGCCGTAACCCAGACCTGGCCTATAAATACCCCACGAATTCCAGCATTTCAAAGCATCCCATTCCAGACACAACACTCTGAGACCATGGGAAAAGGCTCAAGGCAGGTCTAGGGAAGCATACGGAGCTGTTTCCAAGGGAGAAGTCACACTATTACGATAAGCTTTAGAGTTTATTATTTATTTTACTTTCAATTAATGTATTTCGTACCTTTGAATATTGAATTGATTGCATGATTAATATGAGCGGCTAAGCACCCTTTGGTGCTAGCCTAGTTATGATTCATTAATTGTTTTGTTTACGTTTACCTTTACTTCCGTACAATTATTTCTAAGTGTGTGCATGCATAGTTCTTTGGTAGTCACCCTTGGTTCGGTAGTTTTGAATGGCGATAGAGGCCAATTGCCTAGGAGATATGACCAACTGACCCTAGGTGAGCGGACTGAGACGGGAAGGGTAAGATATGACCAACTGACGACCCTTTCTACTTGTGCGATTTGACCAACTGATCACCTATCGTTTGGATGAATTTAAGAATTGGGGGGTGTAGTGTCTATGTTTCTAACGGCCGGGCACTCACTATTTAGAATCTAGCATGTAGCGGTACTTAATGACTTGGCTTAGGGGACCAGGAACAACATGACTTATGACGGTGCGCCTGATTTCTCCTGTGGTGGCATCTTTGCTGATAGGTTAGGGCGAATTGACCAAATGCTGTCATCTCGAATTTGACCCCACCTGAAGTAATTGGAAGTAGGTAGACGTAGACATAACTAGCTAGGAGGATTGACTAGGTTAGCACCACTATTCCTCTATTGATTTCCCTTTACCATTTATTTGCTGTTATTTTATATTCTGCATTAGTAGTTTAATTAATTAAAACCCTATCAAAACCATTTTATTCTGTGACAATTAGACTTAGTAATAATCCAACACACATAGCTCTTGGGACGACCTCGGCTTTACCATTTACTACACTACACACGACCGGGTATACTGCCCGTTAGTGCATTAGGGTAGACCATAGGTATAGCGAGACACTATAAATATTAAGACCTGGTCAGTAAAACCTGCATCAGGTTGGTCCAAAAAGGTCAATATGCAAGGTATGCAATGGGGCAGTGACAACTCTTTCTAACTTGGCCTTGCATGATGCTCTGTGTTGCTTTCCCTTATGACAAGCAACACAAGTATGGTCATTTTTGAAAACCTTGGAAGGTAGACCTCTTACAAGGTTTCCCATCACAAATTTATTTAGATTTTTAAAATTTATATGACCTCACCTTTTATGCCATAATTTAGGCTCATCAATAGTGGTCTTTTCAATCAAACAGGCAAAACCTTTAGCAAGTTCAGGTGTCTTCATATCAAAACTGTACATGTTGTTTTGTCTTGGGACCCTAAGAAGAATCTGGTTTTCATCAGGCATCTTAAGGTTTGAAGTCAACACAAAACATTCAGTCTCAGTAAAACGAACCTTATGCTGCTTATCACAGATTTTTGATATTGAAAACAAATGAAAATGGCCCAGTTCTTTTACAAAGGACACACTATCAAATTCTAAATTACCAACCTTAATTCTACCTTTTCCTGTGATGTAGCCTTTGCTACCTCCAAAAGTAACCGAACCACCTTTGATATCTTAAAACTCATCCAAGTAGTCCTTGTTACCAGTCATATTCCCAGAACATCCGCTGTCAAAGATTCCTCTATCTCTCATATTTAATAAGGATGTTCCTGTACAGAAAAGAGAAATTAGTTTCTCTTGGGGACCCAGGCCTGTAGAGGCTTGGGTATGCCTTGTGGACCTTTAGATTTGTTAACATTAGAAGAAACTGGTCCACTATTATACTTGAAGTTTGGTCTGGTCTGTCTCCAAGTATAACCTGCCAATGGCTTAACAGTAGTCCCCCAATTACCCCTTGTAGCATAAGATTGAAACATTTGAGCTGCATTTTGAGACATGGGTCTTCTCACAGGTGAATGAGAACCATAATGAAGTATTTGATTAAACTGGTTCACCTGTGGTTTTCTAAACTTGGGACTGGGTGATGGACTGGTAGGTTGAGATTTATACCCAGAATTAAATTTAGCTTGGCCAGGTTTAACATGACCAGTATTAACTCTAAATATATTACCAGTATTAAAATTTTGCATATCTGCACCAACTTGAACACCAGCACCCACCCTTGGTCTAACAGAATATACATAAATACTACCAGTATTAACGGGTACTGGTCTGGTGACAAACTTATTAGCATGATTAATCATGTTCATTGATAAGGATTTAAAACGTACACTTTTAAGGGGTCATTTAAGCCCTTAATCACCCAATTTTATATCCGTTACTGCTTAATTTCGTTCCTTTTCACTTTTTAGGTCTCTTGGAAGCAAAATGCTGGAATGATGCATTTTTGGACTAAAAGGAGTGAATACGTGAAGAAAATGGCTAAGTCAAGATCAAGATACTCAAGCTGCTGAAATTACACCTGAAGGCGTCCCAGACAGAGGGCGACGCCGTCCCTATTTTGTGACGACTCATGAGCTAATTTGCTATTTTGCATCTGACGGCGTTAGGCTTTGAAGAGTAAGGGCGTCACGAAGACTTTTCTTCTCAAACAGCCTATATCCAGACTCAGACGACGTCACTACTGAAGACTGACGGTGTCACAACTACAACGTGACGCCGTCCCAGTGATGACTTGGCCAAGACGAAACCCTAATGGCGGCAATCTGACGGCGTCCCAACTATAAGGTGACGCCGTCGCATATGTAAAATTATATATAGAAATCAAATTTTCAGACTGTTGAGAGGTAGACTTGTGGAGTAAAAACCTAAAACGATTGTAGTCCGGTTTGGACAGTATTTTAGGGTTCCCATACCCTATTTTTCATCGAGATAAGTTATTTATTCCCTTGATTTCAATATGTATTCGATTGAATGTGTGTATGCTTGCATGTTTAACATGTCCGACTAATTTCCTTGCGTGTTTGCTTAGATCTATGAAACCTAGTTATTAATTATTGATTGATTGTCTCTTATCTTAATTTTAATTGGCTTAGGAGTGCTTTAGGCCATCGTTGTGTTTTTAATGCTTGAGTAATCTTTGTTGAACATTAGTTTATAATTACTAGTGGAATTTTAGGCTAAACATCCAAAGAAAACCTTAGTGTTAAGTTTATGAATCCTAGAGATTTCGTAGTCATTAACCTTAAGGTAGTCTCAAAGAGTTAGGGATAAAAGCACACCCTATGACCTTAGAAAACACAACGCGTTAAGAATAAGGACGTGAAAATTCAACCACCAATAAAAGATAAATAGGGAGTAATAGTATCTAGGTAGACACATCTTTAATCATCATACGAGCACACATCAATAGACATAGACTACCCATTAGTTAGATAATTAGATAGTAGAAGTAATTGGTAGAAGTACCAACCCCCAAATCCAAACCCCGAGATTTTACCCTTAGCTTTATAAAAAAAATATAAAAAAGATAAAAAATAATCTTCCTCAACCTCAACCTTAGCGTAGTAAATTCTCACTAGCATTCGTATTCCCCTAGAGAACGATATCAATACCCGAGGCTTACCCAATACTACACTACAACGATTAGGTTCACTGCCTAGGGTGTTGAAAAACTTGCTCGACGAAAAGGAAGTTTCCTTTTACCTTGAACGCGCCTTATACGCGCATCAAGTTTTTGGCGCCGCTACCGGGGAATAGAATAGATAGTTAGATTTTTATCTCGTTTAGGTTCCCTTGCTTGATTCCTATCAAGTAAGAATTTTTTTTCTCATTTTTAGCTTCCTTGTAGTCTATCCCCCTTCTTTGTGTTTGTGTTCGTAAAACCCTTTTCATTTGTCGCTATGGCAAGTGAAGTTGCATTTGAATCATTAAAAAATGAGGAACAATTGAATTTTACAAATTGGATTTCTTTTTATTATTCTATTGAATTTGTGAGTGATCTTAGAGATATCCAAAAGGAGACAGGTGTAAGGTTGGATGAATTTGATAAATTTTGTGCTTGTGTGGCTTCTATTCAACGATCATTGTTAGAATCAACTTCTTTTAGTGAGACCCTCTGGAAATATTTTGAGAAACGTCTCCTAAGCATAAACCATCAATTGAATGATCTTAGGCACCATGATCAAAAAGACCTAGTTTTTAAGAACATGGAACCTAAACCCAAACAAGATTGTGAGATGGTTAGAGTTGAACTACCTAGTTTTATGTGTGGGATAGATTTCAAAGCATATGACACACATGAGGAATCCTTTAGGCAAATAGAACATAGTGATCAAATTTTTGAGAATGATTCTTATAAATCAGACCAAGAATTTGAAATGGCTAAAGAAGGATTTGAGATACTTAGGAGTGTATTTGGGTTAGATCATACTAAAACACATGATGAACATTTAGGAGATCTAAATATAATGGATAATGAGGTGGAAACTCCAAGCCCACAAGCCCTACCATCACTTGAGGAACACACATCGCCTATAACTTACCCGAAAGAAGTAGAAGAGACTATAGGAACCCCGATTAATATAGAACCTTTGGACCAAACGCTACTAGAGAATGTAGGTTTTGATGCTTGTTGTCATGACCTCTCTCTTAGTCCTAGGGAAGTTCCTAATTTTGATGAACTGGAGCCTCAACCAAAAACCTTACCCAATTGTCCGTCTTTAGATGTGAATCTAGGAATTGAATTAGGCCCCAATCCATCCATCAAAATAAATAGTCCGGGTACGTAGTTGCTTGATAAAGGTAGTAGACTCTAGGCCATGTAGAGTGGAAGCTAATATAGGAGTAACCCATGACCTTACACACTTACATCACCCATTCATGGTTAATAACAAAAGACATTATGGATTTAAACCGGGTTTATTAGGTCAAGATGGATCCTTAACTAAGAATCTCTTAAAGTTGATAGAAGATGATCCATTTCTAGGAGAAAGACTTGATTCACCCGCTACACCCATAGAATTAGGTAAGATTATAATGAATGGAGCACACCCCTTTGAGCATATAAATCACCCATCACCCCCTCCTCACGTAGCAAATTTCCACCCTAAGGGTGTGTATCGCTACTATCACCCGCTCTTAAGCTTAAGTGTAGAAAAAACTTCCCCTTTATCCGTTAAATAAGGGTAAGATGTCAAGCTCGTGACTCGAACAAAAACAAGCGCTTCTTGGGAGGCAACCCATGTGTTTTTCTTTTTCTTTTTATTTGTGTGTCATATATCTTTTCATTATTGTATGTTCTCATGTTTAAATTTGTGAAAATACTTTATTTTGTCTTTAACCTCGGCTTAATACATAAAAGGTTTTTACAAAAGGATACCATAGGGAGGATTACACACGTTTTTAAAAGAACGTAAACATGAGAACTACGATTATTGAAATTGACATATATATGTGTGTCAAATGCTTGTATCGAGTCATAATGGATGTTTTGCAGGAATTTTTCCAGATTTTAAAGGTGTAATTTTTCCAGATTTTTTTCAAGAAAACGCAGCAGATCAGTTTCTATCAGGATAACCTGACGGCGTCAGGATTATAACCTGATGACGTCAGGAGGAGCAGAAACAACTAATAAAATTTCTCTCATTTTCTGTGCTATTTATAAATTTTTGGAAATTCTCAGGTCTTAATTTTCCAGAAAATCTGCAAACATCCATTCTACAAACATTATATCTTATTTAAGTCTGGAATAACATCTTGTTGTGATTTTTCTTTGTTCGGTTTGATGCTTTGGGTTGTCTGTTTTCTTAAAGTGTGCAGGTTTTATTTATCAAGAAGAAGAAACATAGCATTGGATGGAGCTTATCACGCATACATTCTTCTTGGAAGAATTTAACCACTACTTCACACGGATCCTACCGAGCTAATCAGGGGAGTACTAGTTTCTTACTCTTTTAATTACCTTCTGTTATCATAACTTTGATACTTTCGGGGAACATTGGGGACAATGTTCAGTATAAGTGTAAGGTGGGAGAATAAAACGGGAACTTTGAAACTATGCTTATCCTTGATTATTTGTCTTGTCCTATTTCATTTGTGTAATAAGCTATGAGAAACATCGGTTAGGGTAATTTCAGCACCAAATTTAAAAATTTTCATGACTTATACGAGTGGATCTTTAGTCTTATAAAGCGTCTCATGGATAGGAGTTATATGACTAGCACAAAAACCCTTTACCACTCAAATTCCACCCAAAAAATGTGAGGTTCGCCCTGAGATCTATAGGAATTAAAGCATTCACCTTTAATGCTTCGAGAGTGTACCGGTAGTATAATAGATTCTAGAACTTGTTTTGTGATGCATCCCGAGATCGCTAGTGAGACTACACTTGTGTAGTTAGTGTTAGGATTTAGAAAATCCAGTCGTTAAAGAGTCGGTCACCTCAAGTATATGTATTTGTAAGAAAGCTCATAGTCGTAGTCAAGCTATGTTAATAAGTAGTTAGTTTAGTAATACCGTGGAGGACGGACGGGTCTTTACCCACTGTATGCCTGATCCACAGCCCGTAGGTGGCGTTTATTGTAAGACACTATAAATACCCTCTACCTCCCAAGGTAGAGGGTTGGAGCTTCAATACTATTTTTCTTTGTTTCACATAGTTCCCAACTCTTTTCCCTTTCTCACTCTAGAACTTTCTCTCTCTAAGCATTTGTATACGCCCCATATGGATATGGTTTGATGTGATTGTGAAATCCTATAACTTACAATTGGTATCAAGAGCCATGGTTTGATCACTCATCTTTCATGCTCTTTGTTTTAGTGGATTTCATAAGGTTTTTAGGGTTATAAGTGTTTAGAATAGTTTGAATAATTTGGTCAATTTCTAGTGTTAAAGTTTGAATTTTGATTGTACTTTTGTGTTTAGGATCATCATATGTGTTTAGGTTTTGATTTGGAAGGCTTGAATCATCGTGGTTGGGCTGTTTTTGATTGTTAAAGTGGTTGTTTTTGAATATTGTACTAAGCGAGTTGAGCCTCGGTAAAATGTTTCTTTGAAGCGAGTTACTTTGTTATTTGGAAGCGAGTTGCATTGTTATTGGAAGCGAGTTGGTTTATGCGACTTGGCTATTAAGTGAGTTGATTCTTTAAGCGACTTGAGTTCTAAAGCGACTTGGCTATTAAGCGAGTTGTATTGACAACGAGTTGGTTTATGCGACTTGGTTGTTAAGCGAGTTGTCTCTGTATGCGACTTGGCTATTTAGCGAGTTGACTCTTTAAGCGACTTGGGTTTTAAGCGAGTTGTTTCTTTAAGCGACTTGTCTTTGAAGCGAGTTGACTGTTTAGCGAGTTGATACCAAAGCGAGTTTACTTTTTAGCTACTTGTCTATTGAGACTTGTCACTTCTTCGTGCTACATTTTTTTACGGTTGTTCTTTTGGTTTAGTAAAATCCCGTGAAAGAATCAATTTACCGGTTTAATCAAAGAATAGTTAAATCCCGTAGAACTTGTAATCATGTCTAACAACGTACCTACCATCGTCTCTACTGTAGCTGAGGATGTTCAAGCAGCTGGATCAGATACTCGTCCACCTATGCTTGATAGAACTGATTATGACTCATGGGCTCAACAAATTAGGTTGTATTGTTTGGGAAAGGAAAATGGGGTTAATATTCTCAAATCAATTGATGAAGGACCTTATCATATTGAGACTACAAGAAACACACTTGAAACTACTGCAGATGGTACAGTGACCTTAGGATTGGACAGACCAAAGACGTATGATGAGCTCAGTTATAAGGAGAAGAAGAGATATGATGCTGATATCAGGGCTTCAAACATTATACTTCAGGGTCTTCCAAAAGACATCTACAAGTTAATCAATCACAACACTGAAGCCAAGGCAGTTTGGGACAATGTCAAGATGCTTCTCTCTAGTTCTGAATTAACTAAAGAAGACAGAGAATCACAACTGTATGATGACTTTGAGCATTTTAAGATGAAACCAATAGAAAGTGTCACTGAATATTACGTGAGGTTCCACAAGCTTGTGAATGACATGAGGAATATTAAGATGACTATGCCAAATATTCAGCTAAACTCAAAGTTTGTGAACAACATGAATCCCGAATGGCACAAATTTGTCACTTCAGTCAAGTTAACTAAGGGTTTGAGGAACACTAACTATGAGCAATTGAATGCATTCCTGCTTCAGAATGAGAGACATGCTATGTTTGAACGAATGATTCTTGAACAGTTCAAATCTAATCAGGGAGAGACAAGCTCATCTAATGACTCAACATCATTCTACACCAATGTAGGAATTACCACCAAAGCTTCTCAAGTCATGCCCACGGGTAATGGTAATTACAAGTTCATTCCTGATCCATCATATAAGCCTCCAGATTCTAACACACTCATTGAAAACTTCATCAATCAACTGTCTCTCATTGTTATTCAAAATATGAATTCCACTCCACACACCAACAATAACCTCAGAACAGCATCCAATCCACACAATCAAGCTACTGTCAGAGATGGTAAGATAGTAGTACAAAATGTTCAAGGAAGAAGGAACGAACAAGGGATGGCTGGAGCAGGTTATGGAAATATAGGAGCAGGTGGAGGGTATGCAACTAATCAGAACCGTGGAAGGAACGCAAATCAAGGACATGGAAAGCCAATCAAGTGCTACAACTGTGGTGGTGAAGGACATAATGCGAGGAACTGCACGTCTCCAAAATGCCCACAAAATGCTGAGTATGTCAGGGAGAAGATGTTGCTGGTACAAGCTCAGGATAATGGAGCTGTTTTGGATGAAGAGGAATTGCTGTTTCTTGCTGAGGGAAATGCCAAGACTTATGATGCTGATGTGGATGAACAACCAGTGCAGGACATGGGTCAGAATCATCCTAATGCATTTCAGGTAGCTGATTGTGATGCATATGACTCAGATGTTGATGATGAACCAAATGCCCAAACAATCTTCATGGCTAGCATTTCACCAATGGTCTCTCCAAAGGTTTTATCACCATAGCAGGCTGGTCCTTCCAAAGATTCAATCATCTCTGCGGTATTAAAACTATACGATGAATTTGATGAGCAAGAGATGCATAACAAAGTACAATCACATGTAACTAATGAATCAGATATGGATAATGTGGGTAATAGCAATATTGTCCCATATGATCAATATGTGATACAAAGTGAAAGTGAGATTGTACCAAGTAATGCATCTTCTGCAGTCAATGATGACTATGTTTTTGATGAATACACTCCATGTGCCCCTGATGATTCTGTTATCTCTGAACTGAATGCCTATAAAGAACAAGTTGCCATTTATGAACAACGTGCTAAGTTTGAGTTAACTACCCGTGAGCAGGAAATGGATAACCAAATGCGTACAATTATTAGAAAAAGTAATTTTAGAGAAGAAGTGTTAAAACAAGAGTTAAACTCCTTACAAGAAAAGCTTTCTAAAACTGTTAAGCAAAAACAAGAACTCCAAAATAATGTTAAAGTGCTTAAACTAGAATTTAATGCTAAGGAATCAAAACTTTTGAATGACTTTTCCAATCTAAAAACTTTGAAAAACAAGCTTGAAAATAAGTTGTACGTACAAGGGAATACCATTCAGACTGCTCACATGATCACTAAGCATAGAGTTCTCAGCGATAAGCATAGCATTCCCCTCGTAAAGGAACCCAATCATGAATATGGTAAAGTGGCCAGAGAAGCTCAGAAGGTAATATATGATGGAAATGAAATCCTTAAGCCTAGGCAGAAACCTAGTTGCGTTGAGTGCACTGAGGAAGATAGGCAATTAGAGGAAGTCACTAGGGAGAAAATGAATAAGAAGCTAAAGGATCCTGAGTGTAAAGAGCAAAACATAACGTACAAACCCCATGATTACACTAAAGAAAATTGGATTTCCCTGAACAAGTTTAAGCCTCAAACTCTATTAACCCCAGAACAAGTTTTTTGGAAAAGGACATAGATATGCAAAAGGCTAATGCACTTTTTAAAACAAACACTCCCTTTAGGAAAATGCCTCCAGCAACTGTGTATCCTCCGAATACACCAATACATTTAGTTCCTATATCTATTCCCACTAAGAGCAAGACCTTAATTAGCCTGTATGTTGTTTATCAACTATATGTTGATTTTGAGAAGACATGTAAGAAAAGGATCTCACCCACTGGGATAACTGAAGGGGAGAGGGGTTTTGAGCAAACTAATGAATGTTATCTAACTGAGGTCATGCCTTTCTTCAAACAATTAAAAGGTCAATTTGAGAGTCTTCAAAAAGGGATAGACTCAGATATTAAAGAAATGGAAAAGGAATTTGATGCAATGATAGTTGAGGTCAATGATTATGAACGGGAACTCAAATATAATGAAATTGAAAGGAAGAATCTGCAAATCTTAAATGAGAACTTAGTATTGAGTTGTGTGGCTCAAGATGTGTTTTATACTGTTACTAAGCATTCTATTACTGCTTCTCAATTTCATGAATTAACTGTTGCTTTGAAAGTTTCCCATGATCGTGTCATTGAGCTTGAAAATAAAAACTCAGAACTAAATGAGAAAATTGATCACGATGATCACGATAATCTGGTAAAACATCTTTCTAAGCTAGAAGTTGAATATTTTGATTTGCAACTAAAATATCAACATCTCAAGGAAAATGTCAAAACCTCAAACATTAAGACATCCTTAAATGTTCCAGAGTTTGATGCACTTTTTGAAATAAACAAACGTGACGAACAGATTCAAGCTCACTGTAACACGATCAGAAAGTTGAAAGCCTAAATTTCACAATTAAAGGGTGAAAAGAACAATGTGACTGGCTCCCAAATACCTCCTCCTTTAGATTCTCAGTGTTCTCAAACTTTTCATCTTCCAAACTTGGTTAATGCTTTACAAAATAAAAATGAGAGTTTTCTAGAAGAAAATAAAAAAGTTAAACGACACTTTAAAGAGTTATATGATTCAATGAAAGTCACTCATGACAAGAACAACGAAAAAATAACGTCTTTACAAAAGGAAATTGAGAATTTGAGGAGTCAGGTAAAAGGGAAAATGCCACTTGTCTTTAATGAGAATGTTGCATCAAAGTCATCTGCAGATTCTAAATATACTGTGACTGTTAAATACATTCCTCCTCATCTTAGAAATAACGAACTAGCATTTCATAACTATTTCGTTCATCTTAAGGATAGTCTAGAATGTCTCCGTAAAATTGTAGAGGAGGATTTCATAAATAAGCCCCTTGATAGTGAAATTAGGTTTGCTTGCATTTAGGCCAAACGATCTCAAGAGCTGTTAGAATGCTTAAGAGCAACATGCCCTAAACCCGATGGTAAGAAGGATAAAATAGTTGTGCCTTGTTCTATGCCTGATTTTAAGAATGCCAATCTTGATATGCCTCACTCAGCGCCTAAAGTTAAGCATGTAAGCTTCAATGTGCCTTCAAGTAGTTCAGATCCCATCACTTCTAAACCTAAAATGCAAAAGGTAGAAAAACCAACTAATGTTCCCATTCCTTCTACAGGAGTAAAAAGTGACACCAAAGCTAGCAGGTCAAAGCCTCAAGGCAATACAGAGCAAGATAGGACCTCGCAAGCTAAGGGTAATCAATGGAGGAAAGTAGAAGACCACCCTAGGAACTTTAAGTTGGAATTGAATAAAACGAATCGTGTTGATTCTAGTATTAGCTTTAAGCGTACTGTAATTAATTCGAGTTCTACTACTACTTGCAAAACATGTAATGAATGTTTGATTTATGGTGTTAATCATGAATGTGTTGTGAATGATGTGAGTAATGGGGTTAAATACCCAGTTAAGAATGTTAATGCTATCAAACAGGTTAAGAAGGCTAGAAAGCAATGGTGAAAGAAGGTTAGAAAACATTGGAAACCCACAGGAAGAAAATTTAGTAATGTAGGATATCAGTGGATACCTACTGGCTGTAAATTCAATCTTAATGAGTTGCGTACTAAATTATCTAGACCAATGCCCGTTAGGAAATAGATGCCTACTGGTAGAACTATTCCTTTAAGAAGTGAACATACTTTGAATATGTCTAATGCACACACTAGCTCAGCATCTACCCCTAATGATTTTATTGTTTCTACTTCCTATGTGGATGTTCCAATCATTGTTACTAACCAAATGGAACCCATTCTTGCATGGGGATCCCAATTATCCAGTTATCCATTCTTGTCTGTGTTCAACTGCAGATCGTTCAGATCGTTCTATGGTACCTGGACTCAGGCTGTTCCAAGCATATCACTGGAGACCGGTCGCGGCTCATAAACTTTGTGAGTAAATTCATCGGAACTGTTAGATTCGGGAATGATCATTTCGGTGCAATTATGGGTTATGGAGACTATGTTGTTGGTGATAGTGTAATCTCTAGGGTATATTATGTAGAAGGTCTTGGTCATAATCTGTTTTCTGTTGGTCAATTCTGTGATTCCGATCTAGAGGTGGCTTTTAGAAAACATACTTGTTTCGTTAGAGATCTTGATGGTGTGGAACTTTTAAGAGGAACACGGGGTTCAAACCTATACACCATCTCTATTGAAGATATGATGAAGTCTTCTCCAATTTGCTTGTTGTCAAAGGCTTCAAAAACAAAGTCATGGTTATGGCATCGTCGTTTCAATCACTTGAACTTCGTCACCATTAATGATCTTTCCAGAAAGGACCTAGTAAGTGGCTTACCTAGATTAAAGTATGAAAAGGATCATCTTTGTTCAGCATGCCAAATGGGAAAAAGCAAGAAGTATGCCCACAAACCCAAACCTACAAACTCAGTTATGGAAGTTCTTCATACCATTCACATGGATTTATGTGGACCCATGAGAGTGCAAAATATTTTCTGGAAGAAATATGAGTTAGTTGTGGTTGATGATTACTCTCGATTTACTTGGGTTAAGTCCTTAAGGACAAAGGATGAAACTCCAGATATCATCATTAAACTTATCAAGCAGCTGCAGGTTCAACTTAACAAAACTGTCAGAATCATCCGAACAGACAATGGAACTGAGTTTGTTAATAAAGAACTTAGTAAGTTTTATGAAAGTGTTGGAATCAATCATCAAAGAAGTGTTCCACAAACTCCTCAACAGAACGGTGTAGTTGAAAGACGAAATCGAACTCTTGTGGAAGCCGCAAGAACAATGCTGATTTACTCAAAGGTTCTAATGTTTCTCTGGGCTGAAGCCATTGCCACTGCATGCTACACTCAAAATCGATCCCTAATTCCATATGAACTTGTCCACAATCGAAAACCTAATCTTTCATTCCTTCGTGTGTTTGGTGCATTGGGTTATCCAACTAATGAGGGTCAAGACTTAGGAAAACTTAAAGCTAAAGCGGACGTTGGAGTATTTGTAGGATATGCACCAAGCAGAAAAGGATACCGAATCTACAACAAAAGAACCCGAAATATCATGGAAACAATTCACGTTACGTTCGATGAGCTGACCAGTCAAATGGCTCCAGGATAACCCAGTTCTGGACCCGCATCACAACCTTCATCAAGTAGTCCTATCAGTTCTACTCTTGTACACAATCCCTCACCAGCAACTCCATATGTACCACCTTCAGAAGATGATTTGAAGAAATTATTTGATCCAATGTTTGATGAACACTATGAGCCAATTGCTAATGATCTGTCAAATCCATCAACAGAGGCTGCTCCTATCCCTGTCAACGTAGATAACCCTTCAGTTTCTATGATGGAGTTAACCCCTTTACTACTCCCGAAGATGCTCCCTTTGAGAACATATTTGCTCCTGAACCATCATCAGAACCATCTTCATCAGGAGAAAACGACTCCGCTACTTCAGTTCCTCAACAACAACCACACGAACACCTTAGAAAATGGACACATGATCATCCATTGGACAACATCATTGGAAATCCCTCTCGTCCAGTATCCACATGTAAACAACTTGCAACTGATGCCTTATGGTGTTTCTTCAACTCTGTACTGTCCAAGGTCGAACCAAAAGACGTTAAAACGAATGAATGAATGAAGACACTGTTTCAATGCCATGCAAGAAGAAATTCATGAGTTTGATCGACTAGATGTATGGGAATTAGTACCTGCTCCTGACTGTGCTATGATCATTGCTCTTAAGTGGATCTTCAAAGTAAAACTTGATGAGCATGGTGATGTATTAAAGAACAAGGCTCGATTGGTTGCAAAAGGATACCGTCAAGAGGAGGGTATTGACTTTGAAGAATCATTTGCTCCAGTTGCATGTATCGAGGCAATCAGAATCTTCTTGGCTAATGCTGCAAGTAAGAAAATGGTAGTCTATCAGATGGATGTAAAGACGGCTTTTCTTAACCGAGATCTTAAAGAAGTCGTATACGTCAGCCAACCTGAAGGTTTTGTGAATCCAGAGCATCCTACTTATGTCTATCGCTTGAAGAAGGCTCTTTACGGTTTGAAGCAAGCTCCAAGGGCATGGTATGATACGCTTTCAAAGTTTCTTCTATCTATTGGATTCAGCAAAGGAGCAGTTGATCCGACATTGTTCACCAGAAAGTAAGGAAAACATTTAATTCACGTTCAAATCTATGTTGATGATATTATTTTTGCCTTGACTGACCCCAATGAATGTGACCGTTTTTCTAAGGAAATGGGCTCCAAATTTCAAATGTCAATGATGGGACAAATTTCATTTTTTTTGGGATTACAAATTTCACAAAGTCCCGGAGGCATTTTTATTAATCAATCTAAATCTGCTAATGAAATTTTAAAGAAATTTGGATTCAACACTTGTGACACCGTTGACACTCCCATGGTGAGCGTACCAAACTGGATGAGGACCACTCAGGGATCATGGTAGATCAAACGAAATATCGTAGTATGATTGGATCCCTGATGTACCTCACAGCCAGTAGACCTGACATTTTGTTCGCTATATGCATGTGTGCTAGATATCAGGCTAAGCCTACTAAAAAGCACCTTGAAGCGATTAAACGGGTCTTTCGGTATCTCCAAGGAACCATCAACATGGGACTTTGGTACCCGAAGGACACCAGTATGTCACTAACAGCCTATGCAGATGCTGACCATGCAGGTTGTCAAGATACACGTCGAAGTACGTCTAGAGGTGCTCAGTTTTTGGGTGATAAGCTTGTGAGCTGGTCTTCAAAGAAACAAATGGGTACTTCTATATCCTCTACAGAGGCTGAATACATAGCCATGTCATCTTGTTGTGCTCAAATCCTATGGATGAGATCCTAATTATCTGACTATGGATTTGAATTAAACAAAATCCCTCTGTATTGTGATAACAAAAGTGCCATTGCTCTCTCTTGCAACAACGTTCAACATTCAAGAGCAAAGCACATCGACATTCGACATCATTTCATTCGGGAACAAGTGGAAAAAGGTGTGGTAGAACTCTATTTTGTGAGGTCTGAATACCAGTTAGCAGACATCTTCACCAAAGCTCTTCCTAGAGAACGTTTTGAGTTTATCCTTCCACGACTTAGTCTAAAGAGTCTAGAACCTGAAACACTCAAACGTCTTCAAGAGGAAGACGAGGAGTAAAGGTCTTTCTTCATCTATCTCTTGTATATATTTATTCAAAAAGCAAAATACAAAATTATAAAACCCACAAAAGAAAATAGAAAAATATAAAACTTCAAAAATCCATAAAAATTTGAAAAACTCGAAAAATTCAAAAAAAAAAAAAAAAAAAAAAATTTGTCATGTTTTTTTTTAATTTGATATCATCTACGGACTTTGTGTTGACATTCAAAGAATGTCACGGGTTTTTAGATATTCTTTGAATGTACATAAATTGCTTTAAAAAAAGAAAAAGAAAAAAAAAAGACGGAGAAAAATGGTGGTTTATTGTCATTTCAGATAGTAACCCGTTTTAAAAAGAAAGAACAGAGCATGCTTAATCTTATTTTTCAAATCTCATGCTCTGATTCTTAAAACAAATGTTTGTCACCAAAAAGACAAATGTTTCTTTCCAAATATTTTTCCGTCTAATGGTTCTTCTGAAAAATATTTGTCATCTAATGAAAACAAAATTGTTTTGAAAATACCTCGGACTCTATTTTTGAAAATCATCCGGGCTTATCTTTGTCAAAATCTCTAACACTCAATCAACAACTCATTTCATTGATTGAGGGGGAAAATGATTTCAACTCAATCGAAAATGTTATTTTTCTAACAATTAGCACGTAAAAGAGCAAGGTCTACTTTTGAAAAATCAAAAAGAACATTGTGTTATACAATTGATTCAAGACCTTGGCTAATGTTATGTTTTCAAAAGATATTTATGCATGATCGATCAATGGAGTTTAAAGTCTCAAAATCTAATCCTTATCAGTTAAAATGTCTTTCAAAAGCTAGTCACTATTCTCCTCAAAAGCTCTCAAAATTTAATTTAAATCAATAGAGATCACAAATTTCAAAGGATTTGAAAATTGTGATCGGGGGAGAATTTGTGATTTAAATAGGATTTAAACTGATAATTCGAGAAATGGTTTTATACGTGATTAACAAGCTCTCCTCCCTACATGTGCCAAACGATTTCAAAATTTTCATCCACATGTTAAGGGGGAGCATTTATATCAAACAAAAATGGACTGAAACGTGATTGATTTGTCTCTAAGTGCAGGTTTTCCCCAATATGTGCTAAACAATTTCAAAATCAGATGCACATATTGAGGGGAGAAATTTTTTGAAAACCACATTCTTTCCCAAAAATATCTTTAACTATATGTGAAACACTGATTTTGATCGGGAAAGTAATGTCGATATTTTTAGAAAATAATTTATCAAACTGATTTCAAATATTCGATGCACATGTTAAGGGGGAGCCGTTTTCTAAAATATCAAAAACGATTCAGGTACAAAATGCTTTGATAATATATCACAAGTATCTGGATTGATTTTCAAATGGTTTCCAATTGGTTCCAATGGCTGATGAACAATACCAAAAAGACCGACCAAATTTACTTTATGTATGGTGATATAAGGATGGTTAGGTTAGGTATTCATTCCCACGATCCCGCCAGAGCCGAAGGGATCTACCCAGGGACAATCCACTAAATAGTGTAGAGTTCCTAGGTATGATGAAAAAAAGGAGTAAAGTGAGATATGGGAAGAGTGCGGACTGAGATTGAGCTAGAACTGGAATAAACCCAACAAGGTTCTAGTAATGAAGTCTCGGTAAGCACTGAAGGGGTTGAAGAATGAAAAATAAATAAATGTGAAAAGGGTGAAAAGAAATAGCCATCCATTATTTCAACCTTAGGGCATAAACCGGGTTCAATTCATATGCTACTGGTGGTTACCTAGGTAACACCGGTATTGAAAATAAGACGTCATGGACCCAGTGACGCACTGCACTACATCTTCCCAAGCTACTCAAGTTCCTCTTAAAAGGACTTGTTTCATTCTCACAGGGGAACCTACATTATCTATCGACTTTCTCTTAGAGATGGTTTATATTGAAGAAGGAGACCCTCTCCCTAGTCTCCGGCATAGGAACCAAATGTGCACAATTGAGTCTAGAGCCATGAGATCATCAGTAAATCTCATTAAGGACACGATCAATGAAGACTCTCTATTTCACACAATGTGGAAAGAGAGAATATATTTTAAGAGTCCTACGCATTATCCTTGTGGTATTGCCAGAACATCTGAGTGATATGCTAACATATTCACAATGAAGATGGAAAGCCTTCTAGAGCCAACATCAAACAAGCTCTTGGTAGGTGGCATGTGAGATCTATCTAATAGATCAACAATGTGACAACTGAACATAAACAATGTGGCGATTCAAAACTTTGAATCAATCCTGGTTCAGGTTATGGATTGACGGATACCTTTGAAAAACCGGTCGTTGTGCCTAAAAATCTTTTCTCTAGCACATCGGCTGTGTACTAATATTTCAAAATAAAAGGTGTTTATGATTGATAATTGATTTTCCTTAAAACCTTCGTTTTATTGCAAAAACAATTTATATTGAGCAGTACACGACTGTTTTTCAAATCTCTTTTCATCAATCAGTGAATCTAAAATTCGCTGGTTCACTCACTCCGTGTTGTCTTCTTTGAGACGTTCTGGTTTGAGAACAGCTAGAGCAGCTGCGAAACCCTGTCAAGGAGATTCTTCAGAATTATACCTGATCACAGGGAATACTTGTACTGATCAATGAGGAACCGTGGTCCGTGTACCTCATTTCAACGAAAGTGATCAAAGACACTTTCGTGCGCTTTATTGCTAACTGTTGTATGCAGGTACACCCAACGTCTGCAGCTGATCAGAATGGAGAGGTTAATCCATAGCCGCATGATCACACAACATATTCATCTCTAAAGAAATCATGATTAGTGCATCAAAGACTCTGATATTCTCACTCCATGCTTCTGCTACGCTGCTGCAAATATCATGAATCAACTAAAGCTTCCGCTACTCTGATGATAAGAAATCATGATCCAGAATATGAGCATGTCGGTCCACTGTCACAACATCACATAATGTCAACACTACAATGGAAGAGTCAGAGATTAATGCAAGCTGATGATCTCAAAACTCATCATTACGTGGATCAGTTAAAGACCTCCACTTGAATTATCCAAACATGGAATACATGAAGAATCAAAGACTACGAGCTACAGAGCAATGAACTTAAACAAGAATCCAAGAACAATCTTAATGTAATATCTGTTTGTATTATGTGTAATTTGAATTGACCTCCCTTAGGGAGAGATTGTTAAGATTTAGAAAATCTAGTCGTTAAAGAGTCGGTCACCTCAAGTATATGTATTTGTTAGAAAGCTCATAGTCGTAGTCAAGCTATGTTAATAAGTAGTTAGTTTAGTAACACCATGGAGGACGGACGAGTCTTTACCCACTGTATGCCTGATCCATAGCCCGTAGGTGGCGTTTATTGTAAGACACTATAAATACCCTCTACCTCCCAAGGTAGAGGGTTGGAGCTTCAATACAATTTTTTTGTTTCACATAGTTCCCAACTCTCTTCCTTTTCTCACTCTAGAACTTTCTCTCTCTAAGCATTTGTATATGCCCCATATGGATATGGTTTGATGTGATTGTGAAATCCTATAACTTACAGTTAGGAATAACTAAATGATAAGAGGCATTACGATAAACCTTATTTGATACCCGTATTTTAATTACTTCTTCCACATCGGTTGAGTAATTCCCCCACACCCTTGCGTTGTACTCATCTTTGGTATGATACCCCTAGTTAACCCCTTAGAGCCTATCCTTTTTGCGGTTCTCGTGATGTTTCGGTTTTACAGAATATCAATGAAGAGCATTGTTTACAATCCACCCCCAAAGGTACACCCAAATCGCCTTAACCTACCTTGTATGCACTCACTTTTAGTGCATTATTGTTATCATACTAAACCCTTAGTTCAATTATCTAGTTACTTGCATGGTTGCTAAGTCGAGTCATATCTTTAGTATGCAGTTTTGGGATGATTGGGACTCATGGGTAAAGTTAAATTTTATGGAGTGACGGGAAAGAACGTTAAATTCAAATTCCCTTTATTTACGTAATAATGTACTCCAAGTGTTTTGATCTTTTCAATTCGGGTCAAATTAGTGTTAGAATAATAAAAACTCAATTGCAGGGATGTGCCTATAAATCCCTTATATTTTGATGTTATCGTAGAGGATGGTAGAGTAAAAGTGTATTAAAAAAAAAATCGAAAAAAAGAGTGCTGAAAAAAAAATGAAAAAACATACGGGCTACCATTTTACATCTATCTTTATATTTATATTTGTTTGTTTCAAAGTTATCTAGAGTTTAGAGAGTTGAGTCTTTGCTTAGCAACGCCATTCTTCTCATGCTTGTAACATAAAGATTTTTGACTTGCCACCACTAAATCGCCTATCCAACCAAACCCTTTGTTTCCCTAACCGTAAGCCTAACGTTACAACCCTTTAAAATACCTCTTGGATAGTTGTTCCTAGGTGCTTACGCCAAAGCGGTGGAGGTTTGATCTATTCTCAAGCCTATGGTAATCTATGTACTATGACCGGTTAATGAGTGTTTATCTTCCATTTCCATTTGCTATATTTCATATACACCCGAGAGATGAGAGTATCCAAACACCACTTGTGAGGTGCTAGTATGTAATTTCCGTACTTGTTATGACTATTGCGGGGCTTATACTTGTTATAAATGATGTTAAACCATTACTTTATGCCCCCTAACTTATAAATTGATTGGCCAAAAGTACATTTGCTTGAGGACAAGCAAATTCCAAGTGTAGGGATATTTAATAAGGATTTAAAACGTACAATTTTAAAGGGTCATTTAAGCCCTTAATCGCCCACTTTTATATCCGTTACTGCTTAATTTCATTCCTTTTCAATTTTTAGGTCTCTTGGAAGCAAACTGCTGGAATGATGCATTTTTGGACGAAAAGGAGTGAATATGTGAAGAAAATGGCTAAGTCAAGATCAAGACACTCAAGCTGCTGAAATTACACCTGACGGCGTCCCAGACAGAGGGCGACACCGTCCCTATTTTGTGACGACTCAGGAGCGAATTTGCTATTTTGCATATGATGGCGTCAGGCTTTGAATAGTAAGGGCGTCACGAAGACTTTTCTTCTCAAACGGCCTAGATCCAGATTCAGACGACGTCACTACTGAAGACTAACGGCTTCACAACCACAACGTGACACTGTCCCAGTGATGACTTGGCCAAGACGAAACCCTAATGGTGGTGATCTGACGGCGTCCCAACTATAAGCTGACGCCGTCGCATATGTAAAATTATATATAGAAATCAAATTTTCAGACTTTTAAGAGGTAGACTTGTGGAGTAAAAACCTAAAACGATTGTAGTCCGGTTTGGACAGTATTTTAGGGTTCTCATACCTTATTTTACATCGAGATAAGTTATTTATTCCCTTGATTTCATTATGTCTTCGATTGAATGTGTGTATGCTTGCATGTTTAACATGTCCGACTAATTTACTTGTGTGTTTGCTTAGATCTATGAAACCTAGTTATTAATTATTGATTGGTTTTCTCTTATCTTTATTGTAATTGGCTTAGAGTGCTTTAGGCCATGTGTGTTTTAATGCTTGAGTAATCTTTGTTGAACATTAGTTTATAATTACTAGTGGAGTTGTAGGCTAAACATCCAAAGAAAACCTTAGTGTTAAGTTTATGAATCCTAGAGATTTTGTAGTCATTAACCTTAAGGTATTCTCAAAGAGTTAGGGATAAAAGCACACCCTACGACCTTAGAAAACACAACGCATTAAGAATAAGGACGTGACAATTCAACCACCAATAAAAGATAACTAGGGAGTAATAGTATCTAGGTAGACACATCTTTTATCATCATACGAGCACACATCAATAGACATAGACTACCCATTAGTTAGATAATTAGATAGTAGAAGTAATCAGTAGAAGTACCAATCCCGAAATCCAAACCCCGAGATTTTACCCTTAGCTTTATAAAAAAATATAAAAAAGATAAAAAAATAATCTTCCTCAACCTCAACCTTAGCGTAGTAAATTCTCACTAGCATTCGTATTCCCCTAGAGAATGATATCAATACCCGAGGCTTACCCAATACTACACTACAACGGTTAGGTTCACTGCCTAGGGTGTTGAAAAACTTGCTCGACGAAAAAGAAGTTTCCTTTGACCCCGAACGCACCTTGTACGCGTGTAGGACCTTGTTTATCTCAACCTTATCATGATACCAACCTTAACACATAAGTATACCACGTAAAAAACTAGGCGTAAAGATGAAGTAAGAAAGGTAAAGATGGTGACTTGATATGATGCTATGCGTATGTAGAGAGAAGAAAAGATGAAAACAAGAGAAATGTTATTCCAAAGAAAACACACACTTACACACTCAAGCACACCCCTCAAATGACACATTTGAGGGGTATTTATACTAAAATACTAAACGCCCTAATGGGCTTGGGATGGGCTTCATGGATATGGATTGGACTTGGATTAAATTACAACTTAATAAAGGCTAGCTTAACATAACTACTAACCATTTAGCTTTGCCCAATCCACGAGCCCATTGATTATTATAATACAATGTTTAACACACATTACAAAGTTCCTAAACATGAATGACCATCACTTCTATTAATTATTATAAAGGCTAACAATCTCCCCCTAAGGGGTGGTCATTCAAAAGATGCTCCACTTGATTAGGTCTTTACTCTTCTTGAGCTTGAACTTTGTGTGTCGACATAGAATAGTCTTGTTTCTTTGTTCCTTCATGCTTTGTGATTAGTTAATGGTTTTGTCCGCCATTTGTCAACTTCTTTGGGATAGGTGTCTTCACGTCTTTCTCCACTATGCTCATACTTCTTTTGACTTTGAATTTCCAATGATGAAGATCTCTAGTCTTTAAACTTTGTAGATTCTTTGACATTGACGAAGAATCATCTTTAACTTTGCATTGCCTTTGATTTTGATGAGAACTTTCATGAGATGTTGTTGGTATGAGCATGGAGAGATGGTGCGGTCTTTCCTCCAAGTAATAATCATCAGTACATGCATGAATATGTTAGTTGAAAAACACCAATCGATCATTGTGGAATTTTCTTAAAGAATTGACCACTACGATTATTTTACTGATGAATGTCTTGATTCAATTCACCTTGGTCGGGCACATCAGCCGTCCGAATCCCGTTGAGGGACAGTTATCATTACAATGAATAGAGTCAAGTAATGACCCACGTATTCAGGATTCAATTCGTGAAAGGAATCTCCTTAGCGGGATTTTCAGCCCTTACAAGTTCAAATGTCGAGGGTGTTAACAGCATAGTGTGAAAACACATCTCTAATTCTTACAAAGGCTGTTCCTGAACTGGAGGCCCTGAAGTATGCTAACATGATATACCGAAGTATATCTACAATTCAGGTGAGTCGCTGAAGTACACCGAAGCATCACTTCACGACTGTAGACCGTTTGAGACACACTAAGTGTAACCCATAAAGAATTACCGAAGTGACCTGCTATCAGGGCTGCTTTATGTTGACCCTGGGCAGGAGTTTCCATTCAATCACTGAGGATCACATTTGTAAATCCTCTCACAAATATTCTGGCAGATTGCTAAGATCTGCGTAGGACTCTAGAATGTATCACTTGTGTCCTTATTGTTGAACAACAAGATATGAAATGCCAAGTGTTCCTAAGAGATCTTTTAATGAATCTCGTGGTTCTAGACTCGATTAGTGCATTTTGGTTTTCCTGAGCGGAGACTAGGGAGAGGGTCTCCTTCTTCAATACCAACAATCTCTAAAAGAAAGTCGATAGATTATGTAGGGTTCCCAGTGAGAATGAAACAAATTCTTTTAAGAGGAATTGAGTGGCTAGAAGGTTAGGTGTAGTGCGTCACTGGGTCCATGACTTCTTTGTCTTCAATATCGGCGTCATCTTAGTGACAACCAGTAGCAGATGAATTGAACCCGGTTTCTGCCCTAAGGTTGATTATGGAGGGCTATTTCTTTTCACCCTTTCTTTACTTTTCTTTTTAATTCTTCAACCCCTTCTTTCTCCTTTCTCATATTACTCCTTTTTTCAATCATACCTAAGGACTTATAATACTAACTATGGGTATTGTCCTTGGGTAGCTCCCTCCGACTCTGGCGGATCATAGGACGGATTTTCCTATCCTCAGTCACCTTATAACTCCATGACTATCCTATGTTGCCATAAAACCTTTTTCTTAAAAATCTCTCAAAGTGTTTATGATTATAAAACATATTTTGTTAACACCTTGAGAGTTTTGTATTTTCAGAAACACTCTCCCTTCACATGGGCTTCTATTGTTTTAACTTAAATCTGCACAGTGAGGGTAGAGTTCGCACTTTTTGAATTGATCGACTTTAAATGAACAAGACCGATTCGAGATACGTTTACATCACTAGAGAACTAGCTTGAAATTATTACCCATCCTGGTCAAGTCAATAGAAAGTTTCTCAAGATGGTACATTTCCAGACTTTGATTTCTCGTCAATTCATTGGTTACGATTGATTCGAGCTCTTTTGAGATTCAAACAACGATCATTAAACATTTTTAATCACGTCTTCTCCCTCTCAAAAATAGCATATTCGTGATATTTTTGATATCAACGGATTAAACATTTTTAGAATCTTTTGGGGAGACAAACGGATTTGAATTTAGCACGAAATTGGAACATTTTACTTTTATACTCCCCCTTTAGTAAATCATAATCAATAAAGGGTTTTGGAGGGAGTTATCTTGAGCACAAAGTATTTTGAAAGATTTTGAAAAATCATTTTGAACAATCTTGAAAAGGTGCTCAAGATGATAATGATTTCTCATCAGTTTTAAATGTAGTGCACTGAAGCGTACACTAGAGATTTTCATTTAGAAAGGCACGAGTTCTGATTGAAATAATCAAAAGTCATCATTTTAAGTCCGGTTTTTGTACTGAAGTATACGAAAGCCATTGTGAAAAATTTTTGAGAAAGACATGTTTTAGAAAATATTTAAAGAACTCTCGCTCAAGCATCTGTACATGTCTGTATCATTGTTGAATGACATTTCTAGAAACGTACAGAATATCAATTATACGAGAGACATGTCGCGAGAAGAATATTTTTGGATTTTTGATTTTATATTGTTTTTGTATTTTTGAAAGTTTTATATTTTTATATTTTGGTTTTGTTGGTTTTTCAAATTTTGTATTTTGTTTTTCAAAAATATTTACTGTGAAGTTTTTGAAAGATCATTTTCAAGAAGATTCGAGAAGACATTCTAACTCCTCAAGGGTTAGGCTTCGCATTCCAATTCGTCCAACTAAATCGTTAAACCTTTCTTTTGGAAGGGCTTTTGTAAATAGATCGGCGAGTTGGTAATCTGTCTTCACGAAAAATAATTCAACAATACCTTCTTTTACGTGTTCTTTGATGAAGTGGTAGCGGACACGAATGTGCTTAGTCTTTGAGTGATGAACATGATTGCACTATATTGCTATGGCACTTTTCGAGTCACAATACATAGGTATTATATCAAAAGTAAAGCCATAATCTGTGAGTTGTGTTCTCATCCATAGAACTTGAGCACAACACGCAGATAGAGACACATACTCAACTTCAGCGGTTGAAAGTGCAGTACAATCTTGTTTCTTTGAAGACCAGCTTACTAACTTTTCACCTAAAAATTGTGCTCCTCCGGATGTACTTTTTGCTATAACTTGATCACCTGCGTGGTCCGCATCTGAAAATGCTATTAGATCAAATACGGATTCCTTCGGATACCAAAGTCCCATGTGAATGGATGTCTTCAGGTACCGAAAGATCCGTTTAACCTCTTTGAGGTGCAGTTCGGTAGGCTTTGCCTGAAACTGTGCTAACAAGCAAACAACAAAATGAATATCGGGTCGACTAGCAGTGAGGTACATTAGAGAACCAATCATGCTCAAATATTTTTCTCGGATCGATGGGTTTCCCAATGAATCGCTCCAATTTTTGGTGAAGTTACCATTGGTGTATCTACCGAATCACAATTATCCATACCATGATTTTTCAAAATCTCAGTTGTATATTTTTGATTGATTACTTGAACATTCACGAGGGACATTGATTAATTTGTAAACCAAGAAAAAATTTTAGTTCCCCCATCTTGGACATTTCAAATTTGCTTTTCATGAGATTTTCAAAATGTTTTGAAAGATTCGGATTAGCGGACCCAAAAATAATAATCGTCACGTAAATCCCGAACAATCAAAATGTCATTGTTGTATTTTCTAAGTAAACAAGGTAGGATCAAAAAGTTCCTTTGGTGAAATTGTTTTTTGAGCAAGAGAGGGGCAGTTCATCGTACCACACTCTCGGAGCTTGTTTCAAACCATAGATTACCTTTTTGAGTTTGTAGACGAATGCGGATGTTCCATGTCAATGAAGACTTAGTTGACTCACATACACTTCTTCTTCTTCGTGAGTTCCATTCAAAATGCGTTTTGATGTCCATCGATAAAGTGATGTTTTGTGAAATGATAGGCTAGGGAATATCCAATCGCTTCAAGAAATCTGTTATCCGTAAAATGACTCTTCAAAATCTATTCCTTCTTCACTGTCTATATCCTTTGGCACAAGAGAGCCATTTGGGATGGCGGTCATTTCTTCATCCTTTTGTTCTTCCATAACCATTTGAGATCAATGACTCGAATGTCAATTGGTCTTGGAGCGGATCCATGAGTCAGTGTAGGCGATATTGGAGAAGTTTCTCTGCATCGCTTGTTGGGAATTCTGCAAAGTAGGAATTACTAGAAAATAACTTGAAGGAATCTGAAGTACATGGATTCTACTAAAAGAAGGATTCTATTTGAGTTTATATTATAGTATAGTTGGTTTCTCTGGGATATAGATATTCCAGATATTTATTAGTTGTTAAGGATATGCATGAGCTATTTTAGGTAGTGATATGCATTTATTTTATATTATTGTTTATTTAGGATTCCTTGTGTATAAAGGAATGTGGACTTTGCTATTATTGAAAACTCTTGAGAAAAACATTCGAGGAAAAACACCTTTAGAGAGTGAAAAAAGATCCATAGGGATCATTGTTTCTTGAGAAAACTTTGTTGGTAACTTTGATTGTGTCAATTATTATTCCATTCGTGCATTCAATCGTTATTATTATATACCCTAGTTGAGTCAGGATCTTGGATTCTACAATTGGTTTCAGAGCGGGTGGCTCTCGATCTAGGGTTTATATGGTTTTCATGTAATTAGGGTTTTGCAGCAGATCTGAAAAAGAGAAGAAGCAGAAGGTTTGATTTGGTTATTCATCGTGTGTATGACAAGATTTTCCTATTGAATTTATTCTTGTTTGATCATATTATGATACGAAGTCTGTTTGAATTTGGAATCATGTGGTAGTCATTTTTCACGTAATTTAATTGGGCTCTTGGTTGTCAATATTAGAATTGATATTCGTTGTGGGGTTATCTTGTGATTGGCTTGTTTGCTTTTTCGATTATTAATTACTTAACACTGTTGTTGATGGAAATATACGCGTATGAGACTCATTTGTTATTGGGTTATTCATTGGTCACTTAATTGTTTATGATTGGTCTCGATAGGGGTATACTGATTGGGTCACGTGTTTCAATATTTTTTTTGAACGGCAAATTATCATTCATTTCACCCAGAAATATGTACAAGAGGTCGAACTAGAAGGTTCTAGACATTACATATAGTCTCCCTAATACATCGCCTTATTAGAGGGTACACCAAAACTAAGTAATCATGTTTCTTTGGGATGTCAAAGTAAAGCCACATCTCCCAAGTCCACTCCTTTTTTCGCTCTATGCTTCACCCATACAAAAAGTGATTGCTTGAACTTCCCGAGAAGAGTCCTTGTAAGTTTTGCACAAACTTGCAGCGGAAAATCACTTCATTTCTCATCTTCAAAATGGACCATGTTCGGCTAGAATGATCATCTTTATCAAATCCCTTTTGCCACATTTGAACCAGATATGATTATGGATGTCGAACAAATCCTACGAGTGTGAGCATAAATCTTGGATCGACACCGAAGCCGATATGTTTAGCTAGAATCTTGTGGCAGCACGGCAGAATAAACAAGTGGGCTGCATCTTCATCAGCATCATGTGAGATTACCCGCGATGATGACGGCAAATCTCTCCTCCTCTTGGAGCCCAGGTATATGTTGGGAAGCTCTAAGCATTGAACGCCATGCGAAAAAGAAACCTTTTCAGAACCCAGAACCGAAAAAGGATAAAAATGGGCAGCGTATTTGGCAAGCAATTTCTGCATTGACGAGAGCGTCGCAGTAGGGTTGCGATAGCTCCACACAATAGAGCGTTAGGAAGTAAATACTTTATGTCGGGATCCAATAAGGCTGCAAACTTGAGTTTCTAAACTCACAACTTGAAGAGGGACTTTCAATCTGACACATTATGCTTCCACTTAGCAAATCAGTTTTTGTTTCTCTAATGCAAATAGTCAGAAAACTTCAGTAATGGCTTAGGTCTCCAAGCCACCAATTCACCCAAAAGCGGATGTCAGACCATTTCCACAGGGATCCTTTAGTGATTTGTTTGTTTGGGAATTCTAATTGTAAGCTCTTTTGGCTGTCCAGATTTGTTTTATCATATTCCACAACGAAAACCCATTTTAATCGGAAGAAGATAGCCCCGTGAGTTTTGACTAAAGATTGATGTGTTAGGAATTAGAAATTCGATGTATTAAAGAGTTAGAATGCACCTCAAGTATATGTGTCGTTAGAAAGCTTCGTAGTCGTAGTTATTTTAAGTTAAGTAGTATTTAGTTAAGTAACAAGTGAGGAGGGCGGGAGTCTTTACCCATTTGTATGCACGATCCGGCCGTGTGTGTTTATGTAAGACTATAAATACTCTGCCTCCCAAGGTAGAGAGTTGGAAACTCATAATAATATCTTTCACTTTCTCTCACTAAGTTCCTAAACCTCTAACTTTCTCTCTCTAGAATTCCATCTATATGCTACCTTGTGTTTATGTTATGATGTGTATGTGAAAAGTTATATCTTACAATTGGTATCAAGAGCCAAGGGTAGATCATATCTTACATCTTTGGATTTCTAGTGGTTTTTAGGTGGTTTTTGAGTTTGAAAAAGTTTAGTGGTTTTAGCATCATTTGATTGATTTCTAGTGTTAAAGTTTTGATTTTGGTTGTACTTTTATGTTTAGAATCATCAAAAGTGTTTAGGTTTTCATTTGGTAAGCTTGAATCATCTTGGTTGGGTTGTTTTGGATTGAAAAGTGAGGTTTATATGGTTTTTTCAAGCTAGCGACTTAGCTCACGGAATAGTTTCTTGGTAGCGACTTGCTTACATTTTGTGTAGCGACTTGATGTTGGAACTAGCGAGTTAGACCTAGCGAGTTAAAGTACAAGTAGTGGATTCTCCACTACGGGTAGCGACTTGGTGGTAGCGACTTGGTGGATAGCGAGTTGCTCTTTAGCGACTTGTGTCTCTAGCGACTTGTGTAATTCTTTGCCAAAATTTGGTTAGCGACTTGATTAGAGTTACTACTTAGCGACTTGTTTTTTACGTTAGCGACTTGGGACTCTAGCGACTTAGGGTGTAGCGAATTAAGGGTTAGCGACTTAGTGCATTAATTTCTAGCGACTTAGTGCACTAATTTCTAGCGACTTAGTGCATTATCTTCTAGCGATTTAGTATTTTATCATCTAGAGTCTTGAGTGATTGGTTACGGTTTTCTCTTGATTGATAAAATCCGTGAAAGAATCCATTTCGGTTTAATCATAGAGCTATAAAATCCGTATAATCATTAACATGTCTACCAAGCGTTCCCACGTTATCTCCATTTCTTGAAGATGTTCAAGCGGTTGGTTGAGTACTAATCCACCCATGCTTGTGAGGCCGACTCACGACTCTTGGGCTCAGCGAATTAAATTTGTATTGCCTTGGAAAGGAAAATGGTGTCAACATTCTCAAATCCATTGATGAAGGACCATATCGAGTTGAGGCGACTAGAGACATACTTGATACTAATGAGATGGTACTCTGTTTACGGAATGAGCCGGACCTAAGATGTATGATGAGCTTGATGATAAGGATAAAAGAGATTTGATCGCGGATATCGGGGCTTCAAACATTGTTCTTCAAGGTCTTCCTAAAGACATCTACAAAGTCGATCAATCATAACACGGATGCTAAAGGCGGTTTGGGACAATGTTAAGATGCTTCTCTCGAGTTTGACGAATTAACTATGGAAGGCAGAGAATCCCACTCTATGGCCAATTTGAGCATTTCAAGATGAAACCGGATGAGAGTGTCTATGAGTACTATGTGAGATTTCATAAGTTAGTTAATGACATGAGGAACATCAGAATGACTATGCCTAACATTTAGTTGAACTCAAAATTTGTGAACAACATGAATCCCGAATGGCACAAGTTTGTTACATTGTGAAGCTCACTAAAGGATTGAAGAATACAAACTATGAGCAACTCTATGCCTTCCTCCTTGAGAATGAGAGACATGCTATGTTTGAAAAATTAATTCTCAATCGGTTCAAAACCAACGAGGGGAGAGACAAGCTCGTCTAATGACTCTCTGACTTTCTACTCAAACATCGGAATCACAACCAAGCATCAAGTCATACCCTTGGGTAATGGTAATCACAAACTCATTCACGATCCTATGTACAAACAAAGCGTCTTTGATACTCCGTGGGTAGCTTCATTAATCAACTAGCTCTTCTCATCAGTCAAAACATGAATACTCTCCCACAGACCAACAACAACCTCGAGCATCTAACCCGCACAATCAAGCCACTATTAAAGATGGAAGGATGGTGGTGCAACGGTCTGAGGAAAGGCGGTATGATGGGGCGAGGTGGGTGGGAGAGGTTATGTTGGAAACCCGAATCGAGGAAGGAATGGTAACCAAGGTCAAACTAAGCTCATCAAATGTTATAAGTGTGGTGGAGAGGGACACATTGCAAGGAAGCTGTACCATCTCGGCCCAGAATCTTGATTACTTCGGAGAAGATCTTTCTTGGCTCAAGCTCGGGACAATGGTGCTACTGATGAAGAGGAATTGCTATTTCTTCTTGAGGGCAATGCCAAGACCTATGATGCGAGATGTGGATGAGCGACTATTAGGGGAGATAGGTCACAATCATGAGAATGCCTTTCAAGTCGTATTGTGATGCATCGACTTCGATGTGGATGATGGACCTCTGGCACACACAATTTTATGGCTAGCATTTCTCCAATGGTTTCTCCCAAGGTCTCTTCTTCATCACTAGTTTGGCCATCCATGACAAGCTCATCTCGGAGGTATTAAAACTATCTGATGATCTTGATGTGCAAAGGATGCATGACAAAGTACAATCAGCTGAAACTATTGAATCAAATATTGAAAATATGGGTAATATCAATATTGTCCCATATGATCAATATGTGAAACAAAGTGAAAGTGAAGTTGGACCAAGTGATGCATCTTACGATCAACAATGACTATGTTTTTGATGAATACTGCGCATGTGCCCACGATGATTCCATTATTTACGACTAAATGCCTATAAAGAACGTGTTGCTATCTATGAACAACGTGCTAAATTTGAGTTGACCACTGGTGGTAGGGAAATGGATAACCAAGTATATACAATAATTAGAAAAAGTAAGTTTAGAAGAAATATTGAAACAAGAATTAAATTCCTTGCAAGAAAAACTCTCTAAAACATCTAAGCAAAAACAAGAACTTCAAGAAAATGTGAAAATGCTTAAGCAAGAATTTAATGCAAAGGAATCAAAACTCTTGAGAGATTTTTCTAATCTTAAAACTTTGAAAAACAAACTTGAGAACAAGTTGTACATACAAGGAAACACCATTGATTTGCTCACATGGTCACTAAACATAGAGTCTTAGCGATAAGCATAGCATTCCCCTTGTTGAGGAAGAATCGAGAGGTAATTAAAAAGGCTAGAAATGCTCATAAGGTGCTTTATGATGGTAATGAAATTCTTAAGCCTAGGTAGAAACCTAGTTGCGTTGAGTGCACTGAGGAAGATAAGAAATCTGATGAAGTCACTAGGGAAAGGATGAACAAAAAACTAGATGACCTGAAATGCAAAGAGAAAAAAATTATTATCACTCCCGATTACAAAGAAGGAAAGCTGGATTTCCTTGAACATGTTTAAGCCTCAAACATTGTTGACCCCCGAACAAGTGTTACGGAAAAAGGATATGGACTTGCAAAAAGTTGAAAATCTTGTTGAAAAGAATCCCCCTTGTAGGAAATTCCCTAAAGCGATTGAGTATCCTCCAAATACACCAATGCATTTAGTTCCTAGAACTATTGCCACTAAAACAAGACCTTAATTATCAATATATTTTATTCTTCAACTATTTGTTGATTTTGAGAAAACTTGTGAAAAGGATCACACCACCTGGGATAGCGAAGGGAAAAGGGGTTTTGAGCAAATGAAAGAATGTTATTTAGCTGAGGTCATGCCTTTCTTTAAACAACTAAAAGATCATTTTGAGAGTCGTAAAACGGGGACAAAATCGGATATTAAAGAAATGGAAAAGGAATTTGATGCAATGGTAGTTGAAGTTAGTGATTATGAGCGCGCACTAAAATATAATGAGATTGAGAGGAAGAACTTGCATACCTTAAATGAGACTCTTATTCCTGAATGTGTTGCTCAAGATATCTTTTTCCTTTGCTTCAAATTGCTCTATTAATGCTTCCAAATTTCATGAACTATCTGTGGCCATGAAAGTCTCCCATGATCGTGTCATTGAGCTTGAAAAACTAATTACGAACTAAGCGAGAAAATTGAACTGGATGATCACAACAATTTGGTTAAACATTTTTCTAAACCGGAAGTTGAGCATTTTAATTTACAACTAAAATATCAACATCTTAAAGAAAATGTTAAAACTTCAAATATCAAGACATCCTCGGATGCTCGAGTTTGATCACGATTTTCAAATTAACAAGCGTGATGAGCAGATTCAAGCTCGATGCAACGATCGAAAAAGTTGAAAGCCCAAATCTCTCATTAAAGGGTCAAAGCGAACAATAAGGCGGCTCCCAAATCCCTCCTCCTTTAGATTCTCCGAATTCTCAAACTTTTCATCTTCAAAACTTAGTTGATGCCTTACAAAAGGAAAGCGAGAGTTTTCTAGAAGAAAATGAAAAAGTTAAACGACATTTTAAAGAGTTATATGATTCAAAAAGTCACGTTGACCAAAACAACGAAAAAATAACGTCTTTACAAAAGGAAATTGAGAATCTAAGAAGTCTGGGAAATGGGAAACTGCCACTTGTTTTCAATAAGAATGTTGTCTCAAAGTCACCTTTAGATTGCAAATACAACTGTGGCAGATTAAATATATTCCTCCTCATCTTAGGAATAATGAACATGCTTTTCATGAATCCTGTGCTCACCTTAAGGATAGTCTAGAATGTCTCCGTGAGATTGTCGAAGGGGATTTCATTAACAAACCTCTTGATAGTGAAATTAGGTTTGCTTGCCTCCAGGCCAAGCGATCTCAAGAGTTGCTAGAATGTGTAATTGCCACATGCCCAAATCCTTAACCTTAGGTGAAAAGGCAAAGGCTGTGATGCCTTGTTCTATGCCTAGTGCCAAGCGAAATCCGTTCTATGCCGATCTTAAAGGAAACACTAATGTGCCTTCAAGTAGTTGATTCGGATATGTTAGTGCTAAGAAAGTGAACTTTAGTGTGCACGCAAAAAGCTCAAATCCGAGTCTTAAAGTATACACTAATGTGCCTTCTAGTACTTGAGATCCTTGCATCAAGTTAGGGAATGCAAAAATTAGATCAACCAACTAATGTTCCCATTCCCTCTGGGGAGTATCGGTGATGACTTTAAAGCGGCGGTCAAAGTCTCAAGACAATACAAGGAATGATAGGACCTTGCAAGCTAAGAATGTGCATTTGAAGAGAGTAGAAGACCAATCTAGGAACTTTAAGCTTGAGTTGAATAAAGCGAATCGTGTTGATTCTAGTATTAGCCTTAAATCTTGTAATTAATTGATTACGATACTATCACCAAACCTTGTAATCTTATGCGCTTGAATTACATTGCTAATCATGAATGTGGTGTGAATGCTTTGTCTAATCTTTGTCAAATGCCCGTTAAAATTGCTAATGCTAATAATGCGTGCAAATAAGGCAAAAGGCAAAAAGCGAAAGACTGTTAGAAAGCAGTGGAAACCACGGGAAGAACTTTTATAAAGATAGGTTATTATTGGATACCTTTTGGTCATAAGAAAATCAGTTTTGTTCTCGCTTTGCTAAGATTATGCCCACTAGAAAATGGATGCCTATTGGTAGAACTATTCCCTTAAGAAGTAAACATACTTTGAATAGGTCAAATCTGAGACACCGACATTGCATCTATTCCCAATGATTCCATTGCTTCTACTTCGATATGGATGTTCGATTACGATGTGGGTGTTCCAAATCATTACTAAATGGAACCCATTCTTGCATGGGGATCCCAATTATCGAGTTATCCATTTTTATGCGTGTTCAACTGCGGTCGTTCAAATGGATTACGTATTTTGGACTCGAGAACATTTCCAAGCATATGGTCGGGTCGGCGGCTCATGAACCGTGAGCAAGTTCATCGGGCTAGATTAGTGGTAATGATCATTTGGTGCTATTATGGGTTATGGAGATTATGTTGTTGGTGATAGTGTCATCTCGAGAGTCTACTATGTTGAAGGGTTGGGTCATAATCTGTTCTCAGTTGGTCAATTCTGTGACTCGATCTAGAAGTTGCCTTGAGAAAATACTGCTTTGTTAGAGATCTTAATGGTAAGGAACTTTTAAAAGGAACTTCGTGGTTCAAACTTTACACCATCTCTATCGATGACATGATGAGGGCTTCTCCAATCTGCTTGTTATCAAAGGCTTCAAAAACTAAGTCATGGTTATGGCCGATCGTCTCAATCACTTGAACCGGCACCATCAATGATCTTTCGAGAAAGGACTAGTTGTAGGTTTACCTAGACTAAAGTATGAAAAGGATCATCTTTGTTGTCAATTGGGAAAAAGCAAGAAATATGCCCATAAACCCAAACCTACTAACTCCTGTCACGAAGTCCTTCATATGATTCATATGGACTTATGTGGACCAATGAGAGTACAAAATATCTTTGGGAAGAAATATGTGTTAGTTGTGGTTGATGATTACTCTAGATTCACATGGGTCAAGTTCTTAAGGACAAGGATGAAACTCACGATATCATCATCAAACTCATCAAGCAGTACAGGTTGACTTAACAAAGCCGTCGAATTGTCGAGGCAGGACAATGGGCGAGTTTGTCAACAAACAACTTAATGAATTCTATGGCGTTGGAATCGGTCATCAAAGTATTTCACGAACTCCTCAGCGAGCGGTGTAGTTGAAAGGCGAAATCGGACTCTTGTTGAAGCCGCTAGAACAATGTTGATTTACTCAAAGGTTCCAATGTTTCTCGGGGGAGGCAATACGCCTTGCATGCTATACACAAAATCGTTCCTAATCCACACTTCATTCATGGAAAAACTCCATATGAACTTGTCCACAACAGAAAACCTAATCTCTCTTTCCTTAGTGTGTTTGGTGCATTGTGCTATCCAACTAATGAGGGTCAAGACTTAGGAAAACTTAGGGCTAAAAGTACATTGGAGTATTTGTAGGATATGCACCAAACAAAAAGGGATACTGAATCTATAACAAAAGAACCCGAAATATCATGGAAACCATTTACGTTACGTTTGATGGTGACCGGTCAAATGGCTCTGGACAATCCATTTCGGGACCCGCACTTCAAGCAGTCCCATTGGTTCATCTCTTGTTCCAAACTCTACTCAAGAAACTCCATATGTACCTCCATCTGAAGATGATTTAAAGAAATTGTTTGATCCTATGTTTGATGATCTGTATGATTCAAACACTAATGAGGTATGATTCACCTACAGAGAGGATGCTCATATTCACGTGAATGAAAGTCAATCCTTGAGTCTCAATATCTTTAAGTCAAGAAGCACTGCTGGCGATCCTTGATCTCATCAACAAATCATCATTCTTCAAATGTACATCATGGAAATGTTTACGGCATCAGATGAAGTTAATCCCTTTGCTACTCGAGGATGCTCCATTTGAAAACATATTTGCTACTCGAATCATCATGAGAACCATCTTCGGAGACATCGACTTCGCTACCCGGTTCCTCAACAACTGCCACATGAACACCTTAGAAAATGGACTCACGATCATCCATTAGACAACATCATTTGAAATCCCTCTCGTCTGTATCAACAGGAAACAACTTGCAGATGCCTTATGGTGTTTCTTCAACTCGTACTTTCTAGATCGAACCAAAAGATGTTAAAACGCCATGAATGAAGGCATTTGGTTCATGCCATGCAAGATGAAATTCATGAGTTTGATCGACTTGATGTATGGGAGTTAGTACTGCTCGAGCGTGCTATGATTATAGCTCTCAAATGGATCTTCAAAGTAAAACTTGATGAGAATGGTGATGTGTTGAACAAGGCTCGTTTAGTTGCTAAAGGATATCGTCAAGAGGAGGGTATAGACTTTAAAGAATCTTTTGCTCTATTTGCTTTCGAATAGGCAATCAGAATCTTTTGGCTACTTTGCTAGTAAGAACATGGTAGTGTATCGGATGGATGTGAAAGGGCATTCTGAGCGGAGATCTTAAAGAAGTGATCTCGTCGGTAACTTTGAAGGATTTGTGAATCAAAGCATCCTACTCACGTTTATCGTGCGAAGAAGGCTCTCTACGGTTTAAAGCAAGCAGAGGGCATGGTATCTTTGTCAAAGTTTCTTCTATCATGGATTGAAGAAGGCGATTGATCCTACATTGTTCACCAGGAAGTCGGGCAAACATTTAACTCATGTTCAAATTTATGTTGATGATATTATTTTTGCCGGTGACCCAATGGAATGTGATCATTTTCTAATGAAATGAGTTCTAAGTTTCAAATGTCAATGATGGGACAAATGTCATTTTTCTTGGGATTACAAATTTCACAAAGTCTAGGAGGCATTTTTATAAATCAATCTAAATATGCCTTGAGATTTTAAAGAAATTTGGATTTGATTCAAGTGACCTTTGACACCCCTGATTGATCGAACCAAACTAGATGAGGACCACTCGGGGATCATGATTGACCAAACGAAATATCGTAGTATGATTGGATCCACGATGTACCTCCACGGCTAGTAGACGGACATCTTGTTATTTGTTTGCATGTGTGCTAGATACGAGCTAAGCCTACTAAAAGCACCTTGAAGCGGTTAAGCGGGTCTTTCGGTATCTCCAAGGAACCATCAATATGGGACTATGGTACGGACACGGTATGTCACTAACGACCTATCGCAGTCTTGATCATGCGAGGTTGTCAAGATACACGTCGAAGTACATGGAGGTGCTTTCGGTTTTTGGGTGATAAGCTTGTGAGCTGGTCCTCAAAGAAGCAAATGAGTACTTCTATTTCCTCTACAGAAATTTGAATACATAGCCATGTCATCATGTTGTGCTCAAATCTTATGGATGAGATCTCAATTATCTACTATGGCTTTGAATTCAACAAAATCCCTCTGTCTTTGTGATAATAAAAGTGCTATTGCTCTCTCATGCAACAACGTTCAACACTCGAGAGCAAAGCATATCGACATTCGACATCATTTCATCGGAGAACAAGTGGAAAAGGTGTGGTGGAACTATATTTTGTGAGGTGCGAATATCGGTTAGCGGACATCTTCACCAAAGCTCTTCCAAGAGAACGTTTTGAGTTTATTCTTCCACGACTTGGCTTGAAAAGCCTTCAACGAGAAACACTCAGCGTCTTAGGGAGGAAGGCGAGGAGTAAAGGTCTATCTTCATCTATCTCTTGTATATATTTATTGAAAAACAAAATACAAAATTATAAAACCCTATAAAACCAAATAGAAAAATATAAAATTTTCAAAAATCCATAAAAATGCGAAAAATTGAAAAATCTTCAAAAATATTGTCTTTTGTCATGTTTTTTCGGTTCGATAATATCTCGGTCTTTGTCTTTGTCATTCAAAGAATGACCGGGACTTTAGATGTTGTTGAATTTAAAAAAATTATTTTTGGGAGAAAGAGAAACAATGGTTTATTGTCATTTTTGAGGCAATAACCGGTTTTAAAAGAAAGAACCGAGCCATGTTTTACCATGTTTTCAAATTCCATGCTCTGATTCTATAAACATTTATCTGCTTAAAACTAAATGCTTTGAAAAATAACTTCGGTCTATTTTTGATAATCATCTGGACTTATCTGTCAAAATATCTATCTCTCAATCAACAACCTATGTCATTGATTGAGGGAGAATGATTTCAATTAAATTAAAAGTTATTTGGCATTAAATTGTTTTCAAAAGATGTACATGCATGTTTAACCAATGGAGTTTTAAAATCTCAACATGGATCCTTATCGGTTAAGCGCTTTCATAATCAAGTCACAATTCTCCTTAAAGCTTTCAAAATCAATTTAAATCTCTGAGATCACAAATCTCAAATGATTTTAATAATTGTGATGGGAAGATTGTGATTTAAATAGGATTTAAAGCGATAATTAGATAAATGGTTTCTTAAGTGATTAGCATGTTTGCCTCCCGTAAGTGACAAACGATTTCAAATTTTCCATGCACATGTTGAGGGGAGCATCTATCTTAAACCTATGATTTGAAAGCGTGATCATTTATCTCATATGCGAGGTTCCTCTAGTATGTGTAAAACTCTTTTCAAACCTAAAGCACATATTGAGGGGAGCAAAATCATGAAAACCTCATCCTTCCCAAAATGCTTTATCTACTTGATTCGATTAGGGAAGTGATGTTGATATCTTTAGAAAATCAAAAAGAAGTTAATTCTTTCTCTTGCCTCCGTGTGCAAAACATATTTCAAATACTTGATGCACATGTTGAGGGGGAGTTCTCGTTCTAAAAATATCAAAAACAATTCAAGTACAAAATGCTTTGATAATATATCACAAGTATCCGGATTGATTTTCAAATGGTTTTCAATTGGTTCCAATGGCAGATGAACAATACCAAAAGACCGACCAACTTTACTTTATGTATGGTGATATAAGGATGATAAGGTTAGGTATTAGTTTCCATGATCCGCCGAACCGGGAGGATCTACCGGGGACTATCCACTAGTTAGTGTAGAGTTCTTAGGTATGATAAAAAGGAGAAAGATGGGAAGAGTGCGGCTAGAGGCGTGGCTAGTCTTTGAATAAACAAGGTTCTAGCTATGAAGTCTCTTAAGTTGAAGGGGGAAGAATTAAAATTGAATGAGAAAAGGGTGAAAACAAATAGCCTCCATTTATTCAACCTTAGAGGCGGCCGGGTTCAATTCATATACTCTTGATGGTAACATCGGTATTGAAGACAAGGCGTCATGGACCCGGTGGCCTTGCTTGCTTCAACTTCCCAAACCACTCAAGTTCCTCTTAAAAGGACTTGTTTCATTCTCACGAGGGAAGGCATTATCTATCGACTTTCTGAGATTGTTGATATTGAAGGAGACCCTCTCCTAGTCTCAGATACGGGATCCAAATATGCACAAATTGAGTCTAGAGCCACGAGATCATCAATAAATCTCATTAGGACACTTTCAATGAAGACTCTATGTTTCACAATGTGGAAAGAGAGATTATATCTTGAGTCCTCGCATTATCCTTGTGGTATTGCGGAACATCGAGTGATGTGTTTACATATTCCATGTGAGATGGAAAGCCTTGGAGCCAACATCTAACAAGCTCTGGTAGGTGGCATGTGAGATCTATTATCTGGATCAACCATGTGACAAGAGCGCGAAACAATGGAGGCGATTCAATCTTTTGAATCAATCGGTTCGAGGTTATGGATTGGCGGATACCTTTGAAAAACCGGTCTTTGTGCTTTAAAAAAAAAAAAAAAAAACTCTTTTCATTAGCAGCGTCGGGGTGTACTAATTTTTCAAATTAAAAGGTGTTTTATGATTGATAATTGATTTTCATTAAAACCTTCTTTGTATTGCAAAAACAATTTCTATTGAGCAATACCGATTGTTTTCAAATATCTTTTCATCAATCGGATGGACTCTAATTATTTGGTTCACTCACTCCGTGTTGTCTTCTTTGAGATGTTCGGTTTGAGAACGGCTAGAGCGGTGCTGAAACCACAAGAAATTCTTGAATTATACGATCCGCGAGCGTGCTTATCTTGATCAGCGAGGAACGTGGGCGTGTACCTCAATTCATGAAAGTGATCAAAGACACTTTAAGTGCGTTTATTGCTAGCTTGTTTGTATGCGAATACACTCGGCGTTTGCTGATGTCGAGAATGAAGCGGTCAATCCATAGCGCATGCTCACTACACATTCATCTCGAAAGAAATCATGATTAGTGCATCAATGACTCACGATATTTTCCTCCATGCTTACGCTTTCTGCTGCCAATATCATGAATCAACAAATGCTTCACGCTACTCGATGAGAAGATATCATGATCGAGAATGTGAGCATGTCGGTCCAAAAGTCACAACATCACATAATACCAACACCACAAAAGGATGTCAGAGATTTTTATGGTGATGATCTCAAATGATGGCTCAACATTATTATCCGTGGATCATAAAGACCTCCACTTGAATTAACCAAACATGCAATGAGAAGAATCAATGACTCTGAGCTTAGGACAAAGGACTACATCAAGAATGCAAGAACAATTGTTAATGTCATATATATTGTATTCAATGTAATTTTAGTATATGATTGAGGTGACCTCCCTTAGGGGGAGATTGTTAGGAATTAGAAATTCCGGGTATTAAAAAGTCGGTCACCTCAGTATATGTAATCGTTAAGCTTCGTAGTAGTAGTATTTAAGTTAAGTAGTATTTAGTTAATGTAACACTTAGAGGAGGAGACGAGGTCTTTACCCTTTGTATGCCACGCGGCCGATGTGTGGCGTTTTATTGTAAGACTATAAATACTCTCTACCTTCCAAGGTAGAGAGTTGGAACTCATAATAATATTTTCTTTCTTTCTCACTAAGTTCCTAAACCTCTAACTTTCTCTCTCTAGATTCATCTTTATGCGCCACCTTGTGTTATGGTTTGATGTGTGTAA
>OU343225.1:316674777-316755244 GCA_910596185.1 Chrysanthemum makinoi
ATACCACTGTTAGGCCACAAGGTTTACCACACAAGCTTATATAAGAGATAGAGAGGCGATTGAACAAGATATCCAAACACACACACACGATATAGAGTATACGGTTATGCGTAGAGAGTGAGTGAAAAGAAAACTTGAACAACCAACCTTTAAATGAAGGTTTACATAAGGTATTTATAGGCAAGGAGCTAGGGCAACACTCCTACTCCTTCCCTTTCACCTATGGGCTTGGGCCTAAGCTCATGGGCCTTCTACATAAGCTTAAGGCTAATAACAAACATAAAGGCCATACTAAGCTAACTTTTACATATGAGTAACTAACACTTGAATAAGGTTTAGGAGTGATTCCAACAAGCATGTATCTCCCCCAAAAATAGTACAAAACAATTAAAAGTGGGGCTATGAAAACTCACTTGGTACAATGATGCGATGGCAAAAGTGAGTACACCGAAATGTAGCGTGAATCTCTAAACTTGACCTATTATGAATGATATGATATATAATAAGTCATGATGTAATGTTATGCATGCAATTCGTATGATATCTATACCACTTGTGAATTTTTGAAAATAACACTTATCGTCGAAAAATAATCTTATATCGTCTTGACAATTTATAACTTACTTTACAAGTATTTATATTGAAATGATATCCTACGATAGTCATTTAGTGATTTATTATGAAACTATAACTTTTCGTCGTAAAATAATGTCATTTGACAATTTCATGAAAGTGACTAAACAGCCTTGAAAAGCTAGTCATAAAATGGTGCACGTCGAGTGTTAGGAAACAAACTCAACGGTTTTGGGAAGCTTGTATCATTATCTCAAAGTTTTAGCATTTAAGTTTTCATCGTAGAGGTCTCGAACATGGAGAAAAACATAGGTAAAGTATGGTACTTGTGTCCAAAATATTGTTTAAGGTAACTTTCGGCAAAGTTTGAGTGTCCATATTTTATTCGTTACAACTCCGCTTGACGAACGGTTGGACATTTTGGAAAATATGCTAGGCGAAATTACTTTTACTAGAAGACATCACGTTATAAAAAGTATTACATCAATGTAAAAAATGACCCTCAACATGGTCCTTCGTGGCCGTAATATTTGTCTAATAGAAATATATTAGTTTTTCTTATATAATATAGTTACGGCAACTTTGTATAAACGCGTGTAATTTAATCGTTACAAGTCCGTTTTCTACGTTTTATATGTCCTTAGCTTCGTATCAAAGTATACTAATATATTTTTGATAAGTCGACACAATTTATAACGCTTAAGACTCATTTTTTGACTCGTACAAAATGGACGTAACATGCTGAATTTTCAGAATTTTATAGTTTTCGTCTTCAAACTTGAAAATATCATAACTTCTTCGTTATAACTCCGTTTTAACCCGTTCAAGCGACCACGTTTTCGTTTTAAAGTATATTTTCCAAATATCTAGCCCAAAAATTTTTATCTACTGTCGAGAATTCCAGAATTCGAAATTAAGATCAGACCTCTAAATAAAGTTGTCGAAATGAGTTTTTCTCGCGCAAAACCTATTCTAACCAATTCAAAACAACTCCGAAGCTATTCTAATCCTACCATACACCTTCTTAGGGTGTCATGGGTTCCTAGACATCACCAAAAGTGATATATTTCAAGGAGTAATTATAGGATGATTTATATACATATATATAACACTTAAAATCATTTAAAGTGGTATAGCTATCCATATGACTTGCATATTTTACTCAAGCATGATAAAATGAACATAATATGAATATAAAAGATGAGAAGGACCATGAAATGCTTACTAGTTACTTGATGAGGATAAATGAACAAGGATTATCCTAAATACCCTAGGTTTTTATTTCAAAACCTTACTTAAGAGTATGCCTAGATTGTGAAATTAGCTTGACTTGAAGAAAAATGATTTCCTTGTGCTTGGTCTCCTATGGCCGGTTGGTATGCAAGATGGAGAAGAGAGGATATTATTTTCTTACACTTTGAGATATGTATGTATGTTTTAGTATAGAATTAATATAAATGCAAGTATAAGTAGATACTTAGTAGAGGAATGGTGTGAGTCCCCTTTGGGAGGTCGACATGCATAAAAAAAATAAGAGACCAAATGTGTTTTGACTAATTAAATATATATATGTAGAAGTATAATGTAGCTACTTAAAGATTAATTAGTAACTTGTGTATTTATTTAAGCATTTAAGGTAGCGTTAGCTAAAAATAAATTTTAACGGATCAAAATAAAATATATTGAAGTCATAAAAATTATAAAAATACATTTCTTACAAAAATTTAGTGAAATAATAATTATCGAGTAGTATTTACGAAAACCGTCGTAATTATATAAATATAACAATTTATATACAAAATAAATTTAAAACACCGGGTAAACTCATAATATTATTTTTATAATCTTAATATGAGTATAAAAATATATCGGAATAATTTTTGGAAGTATCGGATCAAATGTTCAAAATAATTAATTACGCGATAGCGTTTATTTAATAAGAAATTATGCGTTTAATGTAAAATGCAAAACGAAGCATGAACTAATATGATGATAATGATGCTAATGATATGTAGACTAAACCTAGTCTATATGAAATGTCCTTGATGATTGTTCATGAATTCGCAGCTAAACCATTAAGGTTACGCGAATTTGATACTCGTAAACCTAGTTTACGATAAACGATGAAATAGTGAAGCATAAATAGTGATTTTCTCCGGGAATGAATAGTATTTCGTGAATAGTAAAATTTTGAAATACGTTCTCAGAATATTACTTCGACTCCGAAAATGATGAATAGTAAAATGATGAATAGTAACTGATGAATAGTAAATTCCCGAGATGAATAGTGAAAATTTTAAACTTTGTAAAATGACCTGAAATTACGAGTTGTCACACCATGGTCTATGTTATGGCATTTCACCACGATTGGGCTTCGTCTAGTAGTTTTCCCGTAGCATATGTGACCTTGTAGTTGTCCGGGCAACCGCTTCACATGAACACAGTTTCTGAACGCTCAAACCATTGGGTTAGCTCAGTTACTCCTTTCGTACCTTTAAAATAAGCTGGTTGACAGCTCATGAAGTCTTTGTAGGTACATTTCCGCAGGGTAACAGTCGTGCTCTCTTCAGTGGGCATGTTTATACTGCTGGATCGGGTCACTGGAGATGCTTGAGTTTCAAGTGCAGCTACCACACCATCTGCTATCATTTTCCGGATATCTTCTGGGGTCATGGATGGCGCTGGTGTCGGGGTAGGTGGGGTAGTTGCTCTCCATGTGCGTGTCATATTTCTATCAATACAACAACAAGAAAGTACAAGTTTAGATTATTATATTGGGACGATGCTGGAATATCTCAAGTAAAGTTGATGCCATATTAGTATCCATTAGTTTCTTTATAAAACTCAAAATCACCGCATGTTCAGGGACCATTATATGTGTACATGGGGTTATTAGTACTCAATATAGGATTGCTAAGGAACAAAATGATGCATCATCTACAAAAGCTGTGTTTGAGTAACTTTCTCTACATTCATCAAGTTCTCTACCGAAACACTCACTGTTAAAATTTTCATCCTTCACCACAGTTGGAGTTTAACAACTTTCTCTACATTCTCAAGTTCTTTACCGAAACACTCACTGTTAAAATTTTCTCAATTATATTTCATGCACAACACATAAAGAACCATCACAATCACGGGTATCATCACGACATGTTTGAATACAATTCACAACACACATGAATGTAAGATGACAACCATAAAAGTATAAATCAACATCAATATATAGTAAAAACCACAACCATAATATAACATTAATAACTTGATTTGTTTATGTTACAAAACAAAATGATGCAAGGTCTCTTATTAAGTTACACACAGTAGGCTGAATGCCACAAAACTATACAAGGTGTGATCTACATCTATCTTCTAGGAGTCTACTCAGTGTTTCCCCTAAACTCCGACATCTGAACCTGTAGGGCCTGCTGTCTAGCTCGAATATTTGATATGAGTGCTTCTAGGACATCTATCCGCCCTGCTTGATGATCTAGTTGCGTCATGGTAGGAGTAGGTGCGGGAGCTACTGCGGCTCTGGATGACTCTCCAGTCTCATAAACTCTTCCTGGTGGGTAAAATCCTGGGGGGAATGGCATGTAAGAATATGTGCGGGACATCACATCTTCTGGTGGTGAGGTGGGAGGAGTGATCTGGCGAGGTGTCAGGGGATAAGCCTGAGTAAATGCATTGAAGAGGTGATTCGATCCAACTGGTGGCAAAGGTGGTGATGTTGGTGGTGATATATTAGGAGAAGAATGTGGTAATGCTCCGAATAGATCTAAAGGAGAGGTGGGTGATGATGGTGCAACAGGGAATCGAGGTGCTCGCATGATTCTGCGAGAAGTATGTATCCTAACAGGACCATTTCTGAAATGGCCTCATAAACGGCCCAGGTTCATAGGGCTGGAGGACCCTGACTCGACGGCCTCGAAAGACTTGAGGTGGTGGTGGAGAGGTTCCTACTCTTGGTGCGGGATTCCATTCCCATGTTTGGCCAATCCGATCATCAGAAGATGAGGAACTGGGGTTTCCAGTTGATACTATGGGTGATATTGGGGGTTTAGGGAGAATTTCGACGCTAGGTGCGGGTAACCAATGTTGGGATTCTAGATAATGATCATGTGTCAACGGGGATGAGATATATGCCTGCCTAGCTTGCACATATGGGCCGTTTGGTGAGGGTATATATATCGGGACTGCGAATGACACTGCCGGAGTAGGAGCTACTTCACCCTCCTCAAAGGGTTCCGTTTTGCTAATCCAAACTCTTGACATCACGGGGGTCAATGTGGTGTGGGGCATCGGGGCCATGGTAGAGGATATGGTGTCTTCTAATTCTGCCTCTGATGAGGAGGAGGTGTGGTGTGGAGAAGACATAATATTGTAATAACCCAGTTATTAGTAAATATAAACTTATATAATCATGCAAACTTTGCTAAAAGATAACCCGGGGTATGGTGTGTGCAACATCCTTAACAAGGTGTTGGAAATACATAGGCACGGAGGGCTCGCGAGGTGCGGTGTAAAATGGTCCGTTTTGAAAAATGTAATTATAGTCCAGTGTTAAAATACACTTGGTTCTCTATAATTCTTGCTCTGATGACAATGTGTAACACCCCCAAAATTTCATAATCATAGCAGAAGACTAATTTGGAGTATTACGGGGAGGATCACAGTCATAATCATAGAAAACAACTCAAAAGAGACGTTTTTTAAAAGTCATTAATTATTCAATTCAAATGCAAAAGCGTTTCCAATGTTTAGCAAAATAAAAATGACAATAGTGTTTGTGATGACTGATAAACTTGTTTACACCAATGACACTTGGTCAAAATGCCCACTCCGTGCTTTCATTTCCTGCTTCAATTACCTGAGATAAACATGCTAAAAGTCAACAAAATTGTTGAGTGAATCCATAGTGTTTGTAATAATAATCATTTGAACACAAGGTATAATCATTCAAATAAATCAATATGTATATTGCCATAAGTCTCATGAACTCGCAAGTAACTAAGGTTCTTGATAAGAGGCGCTTTATAAAGGGGCAACAGAGTGTCTTATGCAATAACATTCAGGATAGCATACATAAAAATACTTGTGTTCTATTTGTAGCATGTATCTCCCCATGAGTTTGTAAAACATATAAAATGTGAGACTATGAACTCACCTTGATTGGGGGTAAGTGTAGATAAGCAAACGATATCAAGTGCAATTCGGAAACGGCTCCAACAAACAACCTGAATAATAGTGAATAACTCAGACTTTTGGTGGTTTGGGTGGTTTTGAAATGTTTGTAATGCTTGAAGCTTAAAACCCATATTACGTGAAATTTGCATTCTTGACCCTTACGGGGAATATTTACATTTTTCAGTCTCTGTACTTTGGTATATTTACACTTTTGGCAAAAGAAATCAAATGTGTTCACTTTCATAAATGATTTCCAATTATTTACCATTTTTACCCTCAAGTTATCAAAATGATAGTTTTGATATACGTTTATGAAATATTACAACTTTAGTCCTTGAACTTTAACATAATTACATTTTTAACTTTAATTATCAAAAATGACATTTTATCACCCTTGGTTGTTTAAATGTTTCATTTCTATCCTTAAATTACCTTTTTGGCAGTTTTGACACCTTTTTATGAATATTTACAAAATTAGTCCTTTAACTTTATAAGTTTACAATGTTTCATTTCTATCCTTAAATTACCATTTTGGCAGTTTTGACACCTTTTTATGAATAGTTACAAAATTAGTCCTTTAACTTTATAAGTTTACACTTTTAGTCCTTGTATATCAAAGTTATTCATTTTAGTACTTGTTATATCAAAATAATTATTTTATACCCTTAGTTTGAGTAAAAAGACTGTTTTGACACTGTTTTTATGGTGTTGACAGTTTTAGTCCTTGTAGGTATAAAGTTTTGCAAAAATAGTCCAAGGATATATATATTTACATTTCAAGTCATATTTCTTCCAAAATGACATGTTTTACCCAAAAGTACTTTTATAAACAGTTTATAACCTCAGTGTACCCATTTGACATTTAATATTCTTAATTTCTAGAAGTGACAGTTTTGGTCCTTGTGTTTATATATTTTGAAAAAATAGTCCTTGCACTTCCAAATTTACATTTTTAACTCAAAAACTTCCATACATTCTGTTTGTACCTTCAGTTTCCTGATTTAGCAGTTTTAACACTCAAGTTCCAAAATTTACACTTTCGACCCCTCAACTTTTCAAAAATTGCATTTTTAGTCCAAAATACACTTTTAGCTTATGTTATCATTTCTTTTAGTTTATTTCATTCTCAGAAGCTTGTTGAGCTTTTGAAATAGCTTATTTGGGGGCGTTATGAGCTTATTTCTTCTATTGGGCCTTAACGAATAAAACAAAGGCCCAATAATGTTTTTATGGGTCCATTGGACTCGGGGTTTGATGGGCTTGTTTGTGAGCTTATTATTAATCAATCTTAATTTTCAAAACAACTTATATAGCGCTTATTCTTCGTGTGCTTATTTAGTGCTTTAACGGGCTTTAGGCCCGTTAAGTGTTTTTAAAGGGTTTGCGGGTAGGCTCAACTTGGGGTGTTTAAAAGTGATCAAGTGAGCTTGTTAGAATGATATATTGATGTCTCATGTTTCTTTGGTGTATAGAGAAATGGGTGGAACAATTTATTTGATAGGTTGTACGTGTAGATAGGATTTTACAAGACCATTTCTAAGATGACTTATCCCATTTCGTTAAGTGTTACACTTAGGCAGTTTCATGATCGTTTCATGTGGCAAGAGGAACGTGTGATTTTGAGTGTTCATATATTAAGGTGAGTGTGAAACAAGTGTACAACTCCATTTTTAGGTATGTTAGGAAACAAGTGAGTGCACTTGTGAGGTTTAGTGCTAACGAGAACATAAGGATATTCATGGAAAGCTTATGAGGTTCGAACAAGTTAAGAAATGATTCAAAAAGCTCAAAAATTTACGAAGTATTGAAAACAACTTACTACACCTTAGAAAGGTGGGTATAAAGGTGGTGATGCGACTTGGTGATGTTGAGGGGACTTCTTGGCTCGATTGTTAGCACACCAAAGCGTTAGGGAAAGCTCTTGGATGTCTTGGGCACGAGGTAGATCACCTAGAACCTTGGCTCTTCCTCTTGCGACTTAGGACAGAAACGAAAGGAACTTGGATGAGTTTTGTGTTTGTGTTTTGAGAGTGTGTATGTGAGGAGTGTTGCATGGGGGTATATAACATGAAGATAGGGACATGTTGGGTGACAAAAGGAATAAGGGAAGAGGATAAGCAAGTAAAGGGGTGACTAGGTACTAGAGCACTTGAGTGATGTCCAAGTTGGGTTACAAGTGTGCTTTGGTTCGTTTGAGGGTGTGACGAAGCCAAGGGGTTCTAGAAACCCAATTTTATTTCGTGTACAAGAGGACTAGGAAGCCAAATGATGTTCTAGTGTGTTATACTTAGTCATGTGATTGGATTTGAGGTCTTGGTTAGCACTTTGGGCTCAAGGTTTTCCTAGGAAGAGGGTGCAAGGGTGCGTTTGGTTTAGGAGTACCCAAAGGGTCCAACGACTTGTTCTAACGTGTGGTATTGAGTTCTAGGGACACAAGGTTGTCGAGTGTGTGTTGTGAGATCATTTAGTATCATTAGAAAGTCATTACATGTGTTAGAAACTACTTAGGAACAAGTTGATATTGTTTTGAGTTACTTGCACAAATTTTGTAAATCGTGTAACGTCCATTTACTTTGGCCTTTGTTTACTATTCATACGATCTCATATTTTGTACATTTTTGTTGATCTCGATTCTTTGGACTGTGGGGAATTGAGTGGTGTAATTTTATATATAAGTTGTGTGCATGGATTCGAAAATAAAGACCTAAAGTAAACGCATGAATCGCACGTATATGATAAGTTCATAAATGTATTTGGGCCTTTGTTGGGCTTGCGTTTTGGTTAAGCCCAATTGTGGGTTATTTGGGTCTGTTTGGTGTTGTTTGGGCTTAGCATTGGGCTAGGTGTATTATTTGGGCCCAAGGGGTGTTAATGGGCTTAAATTGGTGTTTTAGGCCCGTTAAGGAATTGTGGATCCCGGGGTTGTAAGTTTGTTGTGTAGTTGTGGTGATCAAAATGATATTCAGGTTTGATTTGCACATAGTCTACAATATCATGGTATGTGTGTGAGCTCGTTCCAAGGAAAAAATGTGAATCATGTAACATATACTAATTCGTTGTTGCACAGTGTAAGCCAAAGTTTTAAATTTTGCCTAAAAATTGGTGTGTGAATAGTAACACGTAAATAATTCTTGATTAACGTTTATTAATAACGGGGATTTTTACAGGATGTTACAAGCACGTTGTGCCGGATGAAATTGGTGATGAACTTAGGTGTCGTTTGGTTTGTAGATGGGTTTAAGATTAGGATTTGGATTTTGATATAAAGTTATGGATTATGATTAGAATTTGGATTTGACTAGGTAAGAGAAAAAATTATCTTTACTAATTAAAATGGAAAAATGGTCAAAGGGGAAAAATGAAAACTTGAATATTGAATATTGAATATTGAAAGTCAAATCTTCTTGAATTGTTGATTTAAGCAAAAAACCAAAGGTATATGTGAAAAATTGAATATTGAATGTTGAAAAGTCAATTTTCTTGAATTGTTGAATGTATTGGCTGGAAATAATTCGGGATGTAAACAATTCAAGGCTGGAAATTGGGCAACTCTTTATTAACGGAAAGTATTGGCAGGAAATTTCGAACCCATTCAATTGAAACAATTCAAGGCTGGAAATTGGGCAACTCTTTATTAACGGAAAGTATTGGCTGGAAATTTCGAACCCATTCAAGGCTGGAAATTGGGCAACTCTTTAATGGAAATTTCGAACACCTTCAAAAATTATTTCAAACACATTCAAGGCGGGAAAAATGAAATTGAAAATTACCTATATAAATAACTCCCAACATGTTCAATTGCGTATTTCACTACAGGAAAAGGGAAATAATGGAAATGCAAAATCAAAAAATGTTGATGATGATCTTGAGGTTAGAAAATTGACTTCTTTTTATGATCTTCATTCGCACACCTTATTCATGAATACTTGTGTTGCTGCAAAAGATATCTTTTATTGGTGTTTATAAATTGTCATTCCGAGGTAACTATGATTTCTTATTCTTCACTGTTTGTTTATATGATGTAACTCAGAATAAAATCCATTCTCTTTCGTTAGTTCTTCTTTACTCATGCACATGTACAACAGATTTTGAGGTTCATTCTAATCTTTTTATTGTTTTCTTTACAGCTTCTTCCCAATCCTATGATAAAGATCGTATATGCAGGAGATTAACAAGGCCAAAGGATTATCTTGCAAAAATTGAGCACGGTCTAGAAACAAATAAAGATCGTATATGTATTGATGTTTTGGAGCGAGAGATTAGGAGGAATCCAATTATACGAGATTTTTCCGCATGTTCATCGGAAGTGGCTGATGATTTACACATGAAGTTACTCAACTTAGAAAACCGAGGTATATTTCTTAACTCCTAATCTGTTTTGACGTTAATTTATTCATAAAAACATGTCGATTCTTGCAAGAAAATAGTGTGTTACCACTGTATAATTGTTTAGATAATTATTGGCGACTCTAGCGTATAGGTTCTATGAACAGTTTCTATAATGTGGTATAAGTTTTAATAGCCGCTTGCTTGCTTGATTTAGCGGAAATAGAACGAAAAGTCTCGTTAAATGGGTGGAACATGAAGTACAATGATCCAATAGTAGCATCTGAATGACTAATAATTCAAAAAAATTTATGTGTTCCTACAGTTGCGTTTGCACGACTACTGTTTCCTTCAGAAGCAAAACTAGCCATGGAAATTGCCCATGCCCAAACAACCTCCGAGTTTCATGGTCTCTTGGGATCAAAAGGCTCAAATGGTAATTTGAGAGAAATGGATTTGAACGAGACACCCTTGGCACAAAACAAGAGATTGCTTTCAAGAATGGAAGCCCTGTCGAGGACAGGTACATCATCTTTAAATTCATAGTGTTTACTTTTGCGTGAAGAATGGCCAATCAGTCTTTCATTTTCCCGTTTCTCGTTTTGTTCTAACGGTGCATATTCACGGATTGAAGTTGTTGGTTGATCCAAGTGCTTTCGTACTGATTTGAATTTTTTTTTGGATGCAATGGAGATGGGTAGGCGTTATTTCCCTCATTGTTTAGAAGTTCTTGATAATTTTATGGAGGATGGAAAATGGTACATTAGAAGAGCAAGAAATCCAAAGGACTCGATATGTTGAGCTTGATCTTGGTTTGTCATCATCAATGTACACACCAACAGGGAGGCATGGTGGAAAGAATAAAGCGCGAAAATACTCATAAACTACATGCTTTACGTGTTTATTTCATTAGATTTTCAGCATTCTTAAGTGCTTAATCTCAGGCTTACAAAAGTGTGAAGAATTATAATTCAATATCTTGTTTAGCAGTTAGTTAATGTGTTGCAAATCCTCTTTTTGTCATTAAAGACGTTGATCTCTGGGTCGTATATTTGGAGTTGTAGTTTGAGTTGTATACCTATGTTTTCGAGGTCTCATAAGGTATCAAGACGAACTCTTTTAGGGGCATACGTGCCCTGTTCATTTTATAAATGATATACAGGTTAACGTGCCCTGTTCATTTTAAAAATAAAAATATTTGATTATATCGAAGACTAAGAATTTTCTTATCATCATATTTCTCATTTGAAAAAATTGAAGACTTCCTTATGTGTTTTTGAAAAACGGGTTGGCTAAGTGAGAAGCGAGAAAAAATACACACGTCATTAAAATGTTTATGCATTTGTACACATGTATAAAGAAAATGGAGATGAAATACAGTTTGGAAGTTGTGAAAACTATTGTAATTAAACATATACGAGATCAATCTGTGATCCTCATGTAATCACAACATCAATTTAAGCTTACTTGATGATAGAAATGACGGAGGATTATAATTAAATGATGAAGCCATAGCATTAAGGTTCGTCGATTTCAGTAGTGATGTCAATAAACCGACGGAGGGATTTCTCTTTAATTAATGGTGCTTGATATGAGACAATATGTTCTTGACAAGATACAAGAATGACGACCACAACCTAGGGGTTTAATATGTCATTAAGGCATACTTTATGGTCCAAAGGGTTAAGGCCACGTCTAAAAGGATTTATTCTAACATTCTCCCACTTAGCCGTAAAACCATTTATTCATAAATATACATAAATCTGAAAAATTATATTGGTCAATTACAAGTTTATGTGGATTACCATGATTCCATAATAGCACCATGTTGGCAACATTAATGATATGTTGATTGACAGATTTCCTGATGAAGAGAAGGTTTACTATAGTTTTGATGAAACAGAAGATGACACCCATAACTTCTATCCTTTAGAATTCTTAAACTCGCTCAACGTGAGCTAATTGCCTCCTCATTACCTGCGTTTGAAAACTGGATGCCCGGTTATTCTTTTAAGGAATCTAGATCCGCAAATGGATTATGTAATGGCACAAGGTTGATATGCAGATATTTTGATCGTAATGTCATCAATGTCGAGATTGTTGTGGGACAGCATGCTGGAGTTAGAGTGCTTTTGCCAAAAATACCTCTTGTTCCATCTAAAGACGACATGTTCCCTTTAAAACTAAAGAGAACATAATTCCCTGTGCGCCTTAACTTTGCGATGACTATTAATAAAGCTCAGGGCCAAACAATTCCAAATGTTGGTGTCTATTTGCCAGATTCTGTTTTCTCGCATACGAGCTTTATGTGGCATTGTCTAGAGGGATATCTCGTATAACAACAAAGGTATTGGTTAAACCAATCAAAGATTTTCGTCAAGCAGGAATCTATACCTCAGATGTCGTGTATCAAGAAGTTTTACACGACGAGTAACGTGTGTTGTTAGTTAATATTTCATAATTGATCTAATGTTTTCTTTTTCAGTCTCACTAAATATTTTTATATGTCGTTTGATACATGTTAAAATTTTTGTTAGAGTTGAATTATTAGATGTTACAACCGTTTGCAATTATATTTTGAACTTTTTACGTTCTATTTTGAAAGTTAAACGAAACATTTTTCATAATATCGCATATCGTTAATTGTCTACCGCTAAGAACCGCTACCGCCAGGTGCGGGTACTCGCCTAGTATTTAATTAAAGATATTATTTTTAATTGTTAAATAAATATTTGTTATTTTATAAAAGATACGTAGTAGTATACAAGAGTGAGATGAGAAAATAAGTACAATTGGCCCACTAACAATGTGGTAAACCCACCTTTTATCAAAGATTCGTAATAGTGACTGACATTGGGGGTCAACTTCAAATATTTTCTTTAGAAAATTAACCAAACAATTATGTTCAATGCTAAAGTTAAATCCAACCCTCAGTTACCACCAACCAAACGGGCCCTTAAGTCCGGTAGTGTCTCGAGATGGCAACTACCACTAGATTTCCAATCACCATACCTAAAACGCCCATGTAATGACGCCAACTTTTCATGTCTAACTTTGCAAAAAAGTTTCATCTAGGCTATTTGCTGGAATTGCTGCAATGACGGATATTGTGTATGAGTGGGGTGGTGAATATTTAATGTCAAATTTCAAAATGCAATTCGTAAACCCGTGGAGTATCTGAATGTTAAATCTGGAAGAATGGAAGGTAAACACGTCAACTAAAAGTTTCCTCCATCAGTTTAAGTGTATATTTAGTTTGTTATGACCAGAAAAGTTAAATAAACCTTATAATTTAGTTTAATGCAGTAGAAATGAAAAAATGATTGTTTAAGTCTTTTAGTGACTGAATAATTTAGTCATTAATGAATTGTTTAAGTTTAATGGTATATTTAGTTTGTTATGACCAGAAAAGTTAAATAAACCTTATAATTTAGTTTAATGCAGTAGAAATGAAAAAATGATTGTTCAAGTCTTTTAGTGACTGAATAATTTAGTCATTAATGAATTGTTTAAGTTTTTCTTTCAGAACCTATAGTGACACATAACATTCAGACATAAAATCTAATAGCCCTTTTGTGACTGATATTTCAGCGTCACAAAAGACTTTTAGTGATGGCTTCTCTAGTGTCTCTTTATCTTTCAGTTGGAGATGACCAAAATGCCTATAGTGACTGATTTTATGCTTTTTCTGACACTTTATATCAGTCACTAAATGTCATGTATCTTGTAGTGCCATGTTATTTTTTAAAACTTTGAATCAATTATTTAGTACATTTTTTTATGCAATATTATTGACCCATGCACCTGATGGTCTATGTTATCGTTGGATTTTTGATGCCCATGTAACTAAATCCTTTCGTGAACCATCATTTTTTGAGGACACATATTTCGTGATTTCTTCTATCAAGTATGTGATCCTCGATAGAGGGTAGCATTCTTGTAGTGACCAAGCTTAAAATAAAAATAATATGAACCAATGTGGACCGTTAGATAAGCATTGTAGATGAGATTTACATGTAATTAAATAGATGGCATTATTGTAATTAACATGAAAACTGGTGGCACATGATTTGTATAAAAAAATGCAATTTATTTTCCCTTTTGTGGCAAATTAACGAGTCACCCCAAATATGTTTTTATTAAATTCATTAATTGATCATTGATGGATCATTAAACTTGTTTTTATTAAATTAATTAGTTGATCATTGATACGATACATAATTTACGAACATACAATCACTATTACCATTACACAAAGTAAAACTATAACAGTGATATACTACAATAAGTGACACATATTTTTTTTTTAATTTTTTTTTCAATACATATATTGTGATACGTAAATTTTTTTATACATATATATATATATATATATATATATATATATATATATATATATATATATATATATATATATATAAATTCTGATACATATATAGTGAAATATTAGTTTTTTTTAATATATATGTGTAGTTTAACAGTAAATTTTTTGATACATATAGATTGACACACTAAAATTTTAGTATATATGTAGTGACATTAATTTTTTTGATACATTTATAGTGATTCGTTATAATTTTAATACAATTTTAATGACACACTACAAAATTTTGATTCATTTGTAGTGAGACACTATTTTATCACACAAAATTTCTTGACACATATGTAGCAACACACAATTTTTTGTTAATACGTTTGTAGTGAAACACTAATTATTATGACATATTTTTAGTGATAAATTAAGTCTTTTGACACATTTAGTTTCATAATTAAATGACATTTTCTTATTAACCAATGCTAATTGATAAATTGGGTTTTGGTAAACCGGACCGACGTAGTTTTACACACATTTTAATTTTTGACGCCCTTTTATTGACATATTATAATTTTTGAAACACATAGTTTCTTGATACATTTCAAGTGAGATACTATAATTTTTGACACACATAATTTTATGATACATTTTAAGTGACACATTTAATTTTTTGACACACATAAATACATAATAGAACATAAATAATCAAAATCAACTTTGTCTCAAAATATACTAAGTATGTCTTTTTTTAGTAGTCAACAAATGTTTCCTAGCAACACCTCACAAGCCTAATTTCATTAGTTTATCTTCGTGCGAATTCGTCGTTGCTTATGGTTTCCGACACTTAAACACTTAATATATACTTAATACAAAATTAGGTAACTGATACAAAAATTCTAGGGCAATATTAGGTAACTGACCCTTAAACACATTGTTGTCATTTGTCGCTTAAACACTTGATATATAATTGATACAATAACGTCGTCGTCTTCGCTTATGGTTTCCGATCCTTAAACACTTCAACCCATTCAATATTAGGTAACTGATACAAAAAAAATTACCATCTAGCTAAAATTGATTATTTAATCAAGCTATAAAATTAACTAATATACAACTAATTGATATAAGCCAATAAACCAAATATAATACCACTTGGTGCATTCTTGATAGTTCATTAACCAAATATAATATATTAATATCTCACAATTTGATTGATACTCAAATGAAAACTACATAAATTACTGTATATAATGAACTACTCATACATCAATTAAAGAAAATGAGTAGATCTGCAAAACCAGAAACACAAAATAAATACAAATTTGTGAACCAACAAAACATCCATCTGCATCTACATGACCACCTGACAAGTACCCTACCTTGAACCACCATTTACAAACCATTCCTCGAACCCCGGTCGCCGGTTAGTGTCCATGGCTAATCAAACCCAGTCGCCGGAATCGAAGAGACTTATAACAGAAACCGGCGGTCGTGATTTACAACAGAAATCGGTCAGATACGATTGTGATTCATCGGAACCTTGGGGTGGTGTTTTGTCATTGGTTTGTTGATCCATCAGAATTTATAAGGGACGACTTTTATGGCAGTTTTTTATTTTTTGATGGAGGTTTTTTGATGTAAAATGGTGAGAGGATAATCCTAGATCTGAGTTGAAGAGCAAGAGAAATTGACGGTGAATATTTAATTTTTAGAAAATGTCAAGCTAATAAAGAAGGATAGATTACTAGAATACCCTTAGCATATTAATATTAATTTACATTTTCTTTTAACTAAAAAGGACACTTGGCAAGATTTAGTTGGTTTCTATTGTTTTTACTTTAAGCTTGGTCACCACATGAACGTAAATCCCTCGATAGAAACATGTTCTTCACTTATGTAAGTTAACTGTTTATAGGATCTTTTAGTTTTATGATGCATGTAAATTGTGCAATATTTAACGTAGCAAAACTTATATTGCTTTTGTATTTACATGCTCTGTCGTAACGCGCAGGCTTTCAATCCTCGTTGTTGCACAATACACAAAACTTCTATTTATTTCTCTGAACATATTGTTGTGTTATACGTAGTAATAATTTTTCTAATTTTTATTGCTAAACTAAATTTGCTCTTGGTTAGACTAGTCAAACAAACTATAAACAACCTTGCATCAAATGTTTATTATAAGTAAAAATACCATAATGAACTAACCAGAGTAAATTGTGAAAATCCTCTGTGTGATTTGATCAAATTGCATGTTTCGTCCGAATGGTTCGAAAAGTGTAGCAGTCTCCCTATGAGAAAACCTTAGGTCCGGTTTCTTCTTTGGTGAAACTAAAATAACTAAAACACCCACATCTTCATCCTCTTTGATTTTCTTTTTGATTTATAATTATCTTTTATTGCTAGCTTAAGAACCTATGAAGATCTTTAATAACCCGACACATATTTTATCACATTATATAAACATCCTCAAATTTTAGGGCCCGTTTTGTTTGTTGTTAGGAATGACAATGAGTATCCGATTTAGTATGGGATAGAATGACAATGTATATGAAAAAGTATATCATTACGATTGTTTATGTTTGGATAACAAAATATGGTATGAAAAAGTGTGTAGATATTAGTTTGTAAGGCTGGATCCAGTAATAGCTCTCGATCGATTCAAACAATAGATCTCACATCGATCTCCCTTCTGTGGAGATTCGATCGTCCACCACTTTTTAAACAAGTTGGTCGTCTATCCGATCGATTGGTTTGCCCATTTAATTTGCAAAAAGTGACTTTGTACCGTTGCAAAAGTTAAGTTTGAAACAAAAAAAAATCCGAACGTTGCAAAAGGAGAAAAAATCCGTTTGAAGCATACAAAAAAAACTATTAAACTACCCTATAAATACACAACATATTTACACACTTAAATTGTACAAATCTCATTTCACACATTCTCTATATTCTTTTCACACTATGAGTTTTAATTCTTACGAGCTATTCATTGCCGATTCGTCATCAGATGATGAAAATGAAGTTAGTAGCAAGTTTATGATGTTTGCGGAAGAGTGTTGGCAGGCTTTTCAAGCGTCACAAACTAAACTCTCAAGAAACCAAGTTAGTAGGGACCGTTTGGGTGCTCATAACCGTTTAGTGGCTGCTTACTTCTGCGAGACCCCCAGATACGGCGATCAAGCATTCCATGATCGTTTCCTAATGAGCCGAAAACTATTCACACGAATTGTCCGAGATATAACCGATCATTCACCTTATTTCCAACAAACTCCTAGTTGTGCAGGCGTACTTGGTATCTCTCCATTGATGAAGTGTACTTCGTCAATTCGTCAATTGGCATACGGAGTCAATGCTGATGCTCTAGACGAATATGTGCAAATGGGTGCGTCAACAATTCGTGAGTGTCTCCAAAAATTTTGTGAGGCCATAATGGAGCTATATGGTGCAGAGTATTTGCGAAAGCCGACGGTTACTGACATTGAGAAACTCTATGTTCATCACTACGAATGTCATGGGTTTCCTGGGATGATAGGAAGCATTGATTGTACAGATTGGCCGTGGGAGAATTGCCCACATGCTTTAAAAGCTCAATTTTGTAGGGGTGATCACGGGCAAAATCCTTTCATGTTATTGGAAGCGATCGCGTCCCAAGATTTATGGATTTGGCATGCATTCTTTGGTGTCTCCGGGATGAATAACGACGTAAATGTTTTACGTGCATCGCCTCTTTTCAATGATCTCAAAACGGGGAAGGCACCGGATGTGGAATTCGTTGCTAACGGCGTGCCTTATAAACGGGGATATTATTTTGTTGATGGGATATATCCGGAATACTCGGTTATTATGAAGTCCATTAAAAATCCAGGGACGAATGATCATAAACGAATATTGTATAAGACGATGCACGAAGCAGCAAGAAAATATGTTGTAGGATATTGGATTTCACAAACACTCTAAACCATGATCAAAGTAGGCGTATAAGAATGTTAGAGAGAGAGAGTTCTAGTGAGAGAAAGGAAGAGAGTTGGGAACTATAGTGAGAGAAAAGAAAATATTATTATGAGCTCCAACTCTCTACCTTGGGAGGTAGAGAGTATTTATAGTCTTACATAAAACGCCACACAACGGGCTGTGGATCAGGCATACAGTGGGTAAAGACCCGTCCGTCCTCCACGGTGTTACTTAACAAAATACTACTTAACATAAAATAACTATGACTACGAGCTTTCTAACGATTACATATACTTGAGGTGACCGACTCTTTAATACCTGGAATTTCTAATTCCTAACAATCTCCCCCTAAGGGAGGTCACCTCAAACATATACTAAAATTACATTGAATACAAACAGATATGACATTAACAATTGTTCTTGCATTCTTGATGTAGTACTTTGCTTCGAAGCTCGTAGTCATTGATTCTTCTCATTGCATGTTAGGTTACTCTAGAAGGAGGTCTTTTACAGATCCACGTGATAATAAATTTGAGCAAGATTTTGAGATCATCAGCTGAAAATCTCGAGACATTCCATTGTGGTGTTGGTATCTATGTGATGTTGTGACATAAGGACGACATGCTCACATTCTGGATCATGATATCTTCTCATCAGAGTAGCGAAAGCTTTAGTTGATTCATGATATTGGCAGCAGCGTAGCAGAAGCATGGAGTGAAAATATCCGAGTCATTGATGCACTAATCATGATTTCTTTTGAGATGAATGTGTTAGGTGAGCATGCGGCTATGGATTGACCGCTTCATTCTGATCAGCTGCAAACGTCGGGGTGTACATGCATAAGACAGTTAGCAATAAAGCGCACGAAAGTGTCTTTGATCACTTTCGATGAATTGAGGTACACGGCCCACGGTTCCCGTTGATCGAGTACAAGTACGCCTGTGATCAGGTATAATTTCGAAGAATTTCCTTGACAGGGTTTCGCCGCTGCTCTAGCTGTTCTCAAACCGGAACGTCTCAAAGAAGACAACACGGAGTGAGTGAACCAGCGAATTTACGTCCACTGATTGATGAAAAGAGATTTGAAAAACAATCATGTATTGCTCAATAGAAATTGTTTTTGCAATATAACGAAGGTTTTAATGAAAATCAATTATCAATCATAAAACACCTTTTGATTTGAAAAATTAGTACACGGTCGACGTGCTAATGAAAAGAGTTTTAAAGCACAAAGACCGGTTTTTCAAAGGTATCCGTCAATCCATAACCTGAACCAGGATTGATTCAAAAGATTGAATCGCCCCATTGTTTCGGTTCAGTTGTCACATGGTTGATCTGTATAATAGATCTCACATGCCACCTACCAGTAGCTTGTTAGATGTTGGCTCCAGAAGGCTTTCCATCTTCACAAAGTGAATATGTAAACACATCACTCGGATGTTCGGCAATACCACAAGGATAATGCGTAGGACTCAAGATATAATCTCTCTTTCCACATTGTGTGAAACAGAGAGTCTTCATTGAAAGTGTCCTAATGAGATTTATTGATGATCTCGTGGCACTAGACTCAATTTGTGCATATTTGGATCCTATATCGGAGACTAGGGAGAGGGTCTCCTCCTTCAATATCAACAATCTCTAAGAGAAAGTCGATAGATAATGTCGGTTCCCCGTGAGAATGAAACAAGTCCTTTTAAGAGGAACTTGAGTGGTTTGGAAAGTTGAAGTGCAGTGCGTCACTGGGTCCATGACGTCTTGTCTTCAATACCGATGTTACCATCAGTAGCATATGAATTGAACCCGGTTACTGCCCTAAGGTTGAATAAATGGAGGGCTATTTGTTTTCACCCTTTTCTCATTCAATTCTTTTTAATTCTTCAACCCCTTCAGTGCTTACCGAGACTTCATAGCTAGAACCTTGTTGGGTTTATTCCAGTACTAGCTCAGTCTCAGTCCGCACTCTTCCCATATCTCATTTTCTCCTTTTATCATCATACCTAAGAACTCTACACTAACTAGTGGATAGTCCCTGGGTAGATCCCTCCGGTTCTGGCGGATCATGGGAACACATACCTAACCTTATCGTCCTTATATCACCATACATAATGTAAAGTTGGTCGGTCTTTTTGGTATTGTTCATCTGCCATAGGAACCAATTGAAAATCATTTGAAAATCAATCCAGATACTTATGATATTTTATCAAAGCATTTTGTACCTGAATTGTTTTTGATATTTTTAGAATAAGTGCTCCCCCTCAACATGTGCATCAAATGTTTGAAATCGTTTTGCACACGGAGGCAAGAGGAAGATTACTTCTTTGATTACCATTTTTCTAAAAGATATCAACATCACTTCCCTAACCAAGACAAGTAGATAAAGCATTTTTGGGAAGGATGAGGTTTTCATAAGTTTTGCTCCCCCTCAATATGTGCCTCAAGATTTGAAAAGAGTTTTGCACATACTAGAGGGAACCTGCACATTGAGATAAGTGATCACGTTTCAAATCATAGGTTTAAGATAGATGCTCCCCCTCAACATGTGCATGGAAAATTTGAAATCGTTTGTCACATGTGGGAAGAAGAGCATGTACATCCTTATAAAACCATTTACCGAATTATCAGTTTAAATCCAATTTAAATCACACATTCTCCCCCGATCACAATTATCAAATCATTTGAGATTTGTGATCTCTTATAGATTTAAATTGATTTTGAAAGCTTTTAGGGAGAATTGTGACTTGATTATGAAAGCGTTTTAACTGATAAGGATCGGATGTTAAGACTTTAAACTCCATTGATAAAACATGCATGTATATCTTTTGAAAACAATTGAATGCCAAATAACTTTTTAATTTAATTGAAATCATTCTCCCCCTCAATCAATGACATAGGTTGTTGATTGAGAGATTGATATTTTGACAAATAAGTCCAGATGATTATCAAAAATAGAGACTGAGTTATTTTTCAAAGCAGTTAGTTTTCAGCAGATAAATGTTTATAGAATCAGAGCATGGAATTTGGTTGATAAGAAGGCTTTTGATGAACGTTCAAACAAATTCTCAAATCTTGAAAAACATGAAAAAGCATGGCTCTGTTCTTTCTTTGAAAAGCGTTACTGCCTGAACTGACAATAAGCCATTATTTTCTTTCTCTCAATTTTTTTTTTATGAAAATTCGAACAACATCTAAAGTCCCGTGTCATTCTTTGAATGACAGCACAAAGACCGTAGATATTATCGAACCGAGAAAAACAAAAAAAAACAATATTTTTTTTTTCAAGTTTTTCAAATTTTTTATGGATTTTTGAAAAGGTTTTATAATTTTTGTATTTTGATTTTCGAATAGATATATACAAGATATAGATGAAGATAGACCTTTACTCCTCGTCTTCCTCCTGAAGACGTTTGAGTGTTTCTGGTTGAAGGCTTTTCATGCCAAGTCGTGGAAGAATAAACTCAAAGCGTTCTCTTGGAAGAGCTTTGGTGAAGATGTCTGCTAACCGATATTCAGACCTCACAAAATAGAGTTCTACCACACCTTTTTCCACTTGTTTCCCGATGAAATGATGTCGAATGTCGATATGCTTTGCTCTTGAGTGTTGAACGTTGTTGCATGATAGAGCAATAGAACTTTTATTATCACAAGAGAGGGATTTTGTTGAATTCAAAGCCATAGTCCGATAATTGAGATCTCATCCATAAGATTTGAGCACAACAAGATGACATGGCTATGTATTCAGCCTCTGTAGAGGAAATAGAAGTACTCATTTGCTTCTTTGAAGACCAGCTCACAAGCTTATCACCCAAAAACTAAGCACCTCCAGATGTACTTCGACGTGTATCTTGACAACCTGCATGATCGCGATCTGCATAGGCCGTTAGTGACATACCGGTGTCTTTCGGGTACCATAGTCCCATATTGATGGTTCCTTGGAGATACCGAAAGACCCATTTAACAGCTTCAAGGTGGCTTTTAGTAGGCTTAGCCTGGTATCTAGCACACATGCAAACAGAGAACAAGATGTCTGGTCTACTAGCCGTGAGGTACATCAGGGATCCAATCATACTACGATATTTTGTTTGGTCAATCATGATTCCTGAGTGGTCCTCATCTAGTTTGGTTCGATCAATCATGGGAGTGTCAACAGGTCACTTGAATCAAATCCAAATTTCTTTAAATTCTCTGTTGCATATTTAGATTGATTTATGAAAATGCCTCCGGGACTTTGTGAAATTTGTAATCCCAAGAAAATGACATTTGTCCCATCATTGACATTTGAAATTTTGAACTCATTTCATTAGAAAACGATCACATTCCATTGGATCAGTCGAGGCAAAAATAATATCATCAACATAAATTTGAACATGAATTAAATGTTTGCCTGACTTCCTGGTGAACAATGTTGGATCAAATGCTCCTTTGCTAAATCCGGTTGATAGAAGAAACTTTGACAGTGTATCATACCATGCCCTTGGAGCTTGCTTTAAACCGTAAAGGGCCTTCTTCAAACGATAATCGTGAGTAGGATGCTCTTGATTTACAAATCCTTCAGGTTGGGACGTGAGACGACTTCTTTAAGGATCTCCGTTCGAAATGTCGTCTTCACATCCATCCGATAGACTACCATGTTCTTACTAGCAAAGCATTAGCCGAAAGATTCTGATTGCCTCGATTCGAGCAGCTGGAGCAAAAGATTCTTCAAAGTCAATACCCTCCTCTTGACGGTATCCTTTAGCAACTAATCGAGCCTTGTTCTTCAACACATCACCATGCTCATCAAGTTTCACTTTGAAGATCCATTTTAGAGCAATAATCATAGCACAATCTGGAGCCGGTACTAACTCCCATACATCTAGTCGATCGAACTCATGAATTTCATCTTGCATAGCATTGAACCAACTATCTTCATTCATGGCGGTTTTAACATCTTTTGGTTCGATCTTAGAGAGTACGGAGTTGAAGAAGCACCATAAGGCATCGGTTGCAAGTTGTTTCCGTGTGGATACGGGACGAGAGGGATTTCCAATGATGTTGTCTAATGGATGATCGTGAGTCCATTTTCTGAGGTGTTCATGTGGTAGTTGTTGAGGGACTTAAGTAGCAGAGTTGATGTCTCCTGACGAAGATGGTTCGATGAAGATTCAGAGCAAATATGTTTTCAAATGGAGCATCTTCAAGAGTAGCAAAGGGATTAACTTCATCATTGAAGCCAGAAACAGTTCCATGATGTACATTTGAAGAATGATGATTTGTTGATGAGACTGAAGGATCAGCAGCAAGTGCTTCTTGACTTAAAGATATTGAGACTGAAGGATTGACTTCATTCACTGGAATATGAGCAGCCTCTGTTGTAGGGATCAACACCTCATTAGTATTCGGATCATAAAGTTCATCAAACATAGGATCAAACAATTTCTTTAAATCATCTTCCGATGGAGGTACATATGGAGTTTCTTGAGAAGAGTTTGGAACAAGGGATGAACCAATTGGACTGTTTTGAAGTGCGGGTCCAGAACTGAATTATTTAGGAGCCGTTTGACCGTCGACTCATCAAACGTAACGTGAATTGTTTCCATGATGTTTCGGGTTCTTTTGTTGTAGATTCGGTATCCCTTTTGTTTGGTGCATACCCTACAAATACTCCAATGTCTGCTTTAGCTCTAAGTTTGCCTAAGTCTTGACCCTCATTAGTTGGATAGCACAATGCTCCAAACACACGAAGGAAAGAGAGATTAGGTTTTCTGTTGTGGACAAGTTCATATGGTGTCTTTCCATGAACATTGTGAATCGGGAACGATTTTGTGTGTAGCATGCAGTGGCAATAGCTTCAGCCCAGAGAAACATTGGAACTTTTGAGTAAATCAACATTGTTCTAGCGGCTTCTACAAGAGTTCGATTTCGCCTTTCAACTACACCGCTCTGTTGAGGAGTTCGTGGAACACTTCTTTGATGGCTGATTCCAATGCTTTCATAAAATTCACTAAGTTGTTTGTTAACAAACTCCGTTCCATTGTCTGTCCGGATAATTCTGACGGTTTTGTTAAGTCGAACCTGCAACTGTTTGATGAGTTTGATGATGATATCTGGAGTTTCATCCTTTGTCCTTAAGAACTTGACCCAAGTGAATCTAGAGTAATCATCAACTACAACTAACACATATTTCTTCCCAAAGATATTCTGCACTCTCATTGGTCCACATAAATCCATATGATTTGTATGAAGAACTTCGTGATGAGTTAGTAGGTTTGGGTTTGTGGGCATACTTCTTGCTTTTTCCCAATTGACATGTGAACAAAGATGATCCTTTTCATACTTTAGTCGAGGTAAACCTACAACTAAGTCCTTTCCGGAGAGATCATTGATGGTGCCGAAGTTCAAGTGATTGAGACGTCGATGCCATAACCATGACTTTGTTTTTGAAGCCTTTGACAACAAGCAAATTGGAGAAGACTTCATCATATCTTCTATAGAGATGGTGTAAAGATTTGAACCACGAGTTCCTCTTAAAAGTTCCTTACCATCAAGTTCTCTAACAAAACAAGTATGTTTTCTGAAGGCTACTTCTAGATCAGAAACACAGAATTGACCGAGAGAAACAGATTATGACCAAGACCTTCCACATAGTATACTCTAGAGATAACACTATCACCAACAACATAATCACCATAACCCATAATTGCACGAAATGATCATTACCGAATCTAACTGTCCCGATGAATTTACTCACGAAGTTCATGAGCGCGACCGGTCTCCAGTCATATGCTTGGAACAGCCTGAGTCCAGGTACCACATAACGATTTGAACGATCTGCAGTTGAACACAGACAAGAATGGATAACTGGATAATTGGGATCCCCATGCAAGAATGGGTTCCACTTGGTTAGTAATTGGAACACCCACATCGAAATAGAAACATCCATATCGAAGTAGAAGCAATGGAATCATTGGGAATAGATGCAATTGGTGTTCAGTATTTGACCTATTCAAAGTATGTTCACTTCTTAAGGGAATAGTTCTACAAGTAGGCATCCATTTTCTAGTGGGCATAATCTTAGCAGTTTGAGAACAAAACTGATTATTCTTATGGCCAAAAGGTATCCAATAATAACCTATCTTTATAAAAGTTCTTCCTGTGGGTTTCCACTGTTTTCTAACAATCTTTCGCTTTTGCCTTTTTGCCTTATTTGCACGATTATTAGCATTAACAATTTTAACTGGGCATTTGACAGCATTAGACAAAGCATTCACACCACATTCATGATTAGCAATAGAATTCAAGCAGACATCATTACAAGGTTTGCAAATAGTATCGAATTGAATTAATTATAGTACGCCTAAGGCTAATACTAGAATCAACACGATTCATTTTATTCAACTCAAGCTTAAAGATCCTAGGTTGGTCTTCTACTTTCTTCCAATGCACATTTTTAGCTTGCGAGGTCCTATCATTCCTTGTATTGTCTTGAGACTTTGACCTGTTCGCTTTAATGTCATTGATTACTCCTGTAGAGGGAATTATGGGAACATTAGTTGGTTGATCTACTTTTGCATTCCTGAACTAGACGTGCAAGGATCTGTATTACTAGGCGACACATTGATGTATACTTTCTTAAAACGGGCCTAGAATGGTTTGAAGGCTCGGCACTAGGCATAGAACAAGGCATCACAGCTTTGCCTTTTGCACCTAAGGTTAAGGATTTGGGACATGTTGCAATTACACATTCTAGCAACTCTTGAGATCGTTTGGCCCGGAGGCAAGCAAACCTAATTTCACTATCAAGAGGTTTGTTAATGAAATCCTCTTCGACAATCTCACGGAGACATTCTAGACTATCCTTAAGGTGAGCACAGTATTCATGAAAAGCATGTTCATTATTCCTAAGATGAGGAGGAATATATTTAACCATCACAGTGTATTTGCAATCTAAGGGTGACTTTGAGACAACATTCTTATTGAAAACAAGTGGCAGTTTCCCATTTCCATGACTTCTCAGATTCTCAATTTCCTTTTGTAAAGACGTTATTTTTTCGTTGTTTTGGTCACGGGTGACTTTTATTGAATCATATAACTCTTTAAAATGTCGTTTAACTTTTTCATTTTCTTCTAGAAAACTCTCGTTTTCCTTTTGTAAGGCATCAACTAAGTTTTGAAGATGAAAAGTTTGAGAATTCTGAGAATCTAAAGGAGGAGGCATTTGGGACCCTGTCATATTGTTCGTTTGACCCTTTAATTGAGAGATTTGGGCTTTCAACTTTCTCGATCGTGTTGCTTGAGCTTGAATCTGTTCATCACGTTTGTTAATTTGAAAAACTGCATCAAACTCTGGAGCATCCGAGGATGTCTTGATATTTGAAGTTTTGACATTTTCTTTAAGATGTTGATATTTTAGTTGTAAATTAAAATGCTCAACTTCCAGTTTAGAAAAATGTTTAACCAAATTGTCGTGATCATCCAGTTCAATTTTCTCGTTTAGTTCCGAATTAGTTTTTTCAAGCTCAATGACACGATCATGGGAGACTTTCAGTGCAACCGATAATTCATGAAATTTGGAAGCATTAATGGAACAATTTGTAGCAGTGAAAAACACATATTGAGTAATACATTCAAAATCAGTTCTCATTTAGTGTATGCAAGTTCTTCCTCTCAATCTCATTATATTTTAGTGCTCGCTCATAGTCACTAACTTCAACTATCATTGCATCAAATTCCTTTTCCATTCCCTTAATATCAGTTTCTATCCCCTTTTAAGACTCTCAAAGTGATCTTTTAGAAGTTTAAAGAAAGGCATGACCTCGGTTAAATAACATTCTTTCATTTGCTCAAAACCCCTTTCTCCTTCCGTAATACCAATGGGTGTGATCCTTTTCTTGCAAGTTTTCTCAAAATCAACAAATAGTTGAAGTATAACATATTGGCTAATTAAGGTCTTGCTTTTAGTGGCAATTGTTCTAGGAACAAGATGCATTGGTGAATTAGGAGGATACACACGCTTCTAGGCATTTTCCAAAGAGGAGGGTTTGTTTCAACAATATTTTCAGCTTTCGCTTATCTAAATCCATTTTCCAGAAAACTTGTTCGGGAGTCAACAATGTCCGAGGTTTAAACATGTTCAAGGAAATCCAGTTTTCCTTCTTGTAATCATGGGGTGTGATCTTTATTTTCTTCTCTCTACATTTAGGATCATCTAATTTCTTGTTCATCTTTTCCCTAGTGACTTCATCCGATTTCTTATCTTCCTCAGTGCACTCAACGCAACTAGGTTTCTGTCTAGGTTTAAGGATTTCATTGCCATCATAAAGAACCTTATGAGCATTTCTAGCCCTTTTAATGACCTCTGGATTTGGTTCCTTAACAAGGGGAATGCTATGCTTATCGCTTAGGACCCTATGCATAGTGATCATGTGAGCGGATCTGAATGGTGTTCCCTTGTATGTACAACTTGTTTTCAAGTTTGTTTTTCAAAGTTTTCAGATTAGAAAAATCTTTCAAGAGTTTTGATTCCTTTGCATTAAATTCTTGCTTAAGCATTTTCACATTTTCTTGAAGTTCTTGTTTTTGCTTAGCAGTTTTAGAAAGCTTTTCTTGCAAGGAATTTAACTCTTGTTTTAATACTTCTTCTCGAAAATTACTTTTTCTAATAATTGTACGCACTTGGTCATCCATTTTCTGCTCACGAGTGGTCAACTCAAATTTAGCACGTTGTTCATAAATAGCAACACGTTCTTTATAGGCATTTAATTCAGATATTACGGACTCATCAGGGGCACAGGCAGTGTATTCATCAAAAATATAGTCATTGTTGACCGCAGGAGATGCATCACTTGGTACAACTTCACTTTCACTTTGTTTCACATATTGATCATATGGGACAACATTGATATTACCCATATTTTCAATATTTGATACAAAAGTTTCAGTTGATAGTACTTTGTCATGCATCTTTTGCACATCAGCATCATCGTATAGTTTTAGTACCTCTGAGATGAGTGTGTCTTTGGATGGGCCAGCTTGTGGTGAAGAGGAGACCTTGGGAGAAACCATTGGAGAAATGCTAGCCATAAAGATTGTGTGTGCAGTAGGTCCATCATCCACATCAGAGTCGTATGCATCACAATCAGCGACTTGAAAGGCATTCCGATGATTGTGACCTATCTCCTGAATAGGCTGCTCATCCACATCTGCATCATAGGTCTTGGCATTGCCCTCAGCTAGAAACAACAATTCCTCTTCATCCAAAGCAGCACCATTATCCTGAGCTTGCACAAGCAGCATCTAATCTCTGAAGTAATCAAGCATTCTGTGGGACGCTTTGGAGATGTGCGGTTCCTTGCAATGTGTCCCTCACCACCACAATTATAACATTTGATCAGCTTAGCTTGACCTTGATTACCATTCCTTCCTCGATTCTGATTACCAACATAACCTCTACCAGCTCCTTCTCTTCCCTGATCATCTTTTCTTTCTGAACTGGTTGCACCACGATCCTAGCTCCCATCTTTAACAGTAGCTTGATTGTGTGGGTTAGATCGTTCGAGGTTGTTATTGGTTTGTGGGAGAGAATTCATGTTTTGACTAATCAGAAGAGCTAGTTGATTAATGAAATTACCCACGTGTGCATCGGCATCAGCTTGTTTGAACATAGGATCAGGAATTAGTTTGTGATTACCATTTCCCATGGGTATGACTTGTGAGGCTTTGGTTGTGATTCCGATGTTTGAGTAGAAGGCAGTTGAGTCATTAGACGAGCTTGTCTCTCCCTGGTTGGTTTTGAACCGATTAAGAACCAATTTTTCAAACATAGCATGTCTCTCATTCTGAAGGAGGAAGGCATAGAGTTGCTCATAGTTTGTATTCTTCAATCCTTTAGTGAGCTTCACAGAGGTGACAAACTTGTGCCATTCGGGATTCATGTTGTTCACAAATTTTGAGTTCAGATGAATGTTAGGCATTGTCATTCTGATGTTCCTCATGTCATTCACCAACTTATGAAATCTCACATAGTACTCATAGACACTCTCATCTGGTTTCATCTTGAAGTGTTCAAATTCGTCATAGAGTTGTGATTCTCTGTCTTCCATAGTTAATTTTGAACCTGAGAGAAGCATCTTGACATTATCCCATACTGCCTTTGCTTCGGTGTTGTGATTGATCAGCTTGTAGATGTCTTTAGGAAGACCTTGAAGTACAATGTTTGAAGCCCGATATCAAGCATCGAATCTCTTTTTCTCCTTATCATCAAGCTCATCATACATCTTTGGTCTGTCCATTCCGTAAATCAGAGTTCCATCTTCAGCAGTATCAAGTACATCTCTAGTCGTCTCAACTCGATACGATCCTTCATCAATGGATTTGAGAATGTTGACACCATTTTCCTTTCCAAGGCAGTACAATCTGATTCGTTGAGCCCAAGAATCGTAGTCTGTTCTGTCAAGCATGGGTGGACGAGTATTTGAACCAGCTGCTTGAACATCCTCGCAAATGGAGATGATAGTAGGAACGTTTGTAGACATGTTTCAAGCTCTACCGGATTTTGCAATTCTTTGATTAAACCGGGAAATTGATTCTTTCACGGGATTTTACTAAACCAAAAGAACAACCGTAAGAACGTAACACGAAGAAGAAAAAGGTCTAAATGAACAAGTCGCTAAACACACAACTCGCATAAGCAGTCAATTCGCAACACACTCAACTCGCTTAATTAATCAAGTCGCTAAATAGCCAACTCGCTTTAGTCTCAACTCGCAACACAATCAACTCGCTTGAACACTAAGTCGCTTAAGTTAACTCGCTAACGTTACAACTCGCTAAGTAGCAAGTCGCTTTAGATCTCAAGTCGCTTAAAGAAACAACTCGCTTAGAACCCAAGTAGCATAAATATCAACTCGCTAAACAGCTAAGTCGCATGTACCAACTCTCTTTAAATAACAAAGCAACTCGCTTTGAAGAAACACAAGTCCGAGACACAACTCGCTTAGTCCTTTTTTCAAAAATAACCACTTTATCAATCCAAAACAACCAAACCACAATGATTTAAGGCTTCCAATTCAAAACATAAACACATATGATGATCCTAAACACAAAAGTACAAGCAAAATTCAAACTTTAACACAAGAATTTGTCCAAATGAATCAAACTCTCCTAAACCCTTAATACTCCAAAAACCTTATGAAATCCACCAAAACAAAGAGCATGAAAGATGAGTGATCAAACCATGGCTCTTGATACCAATTGTAGGATATTGGATTTCACAAACACTCTAAACCATGATCAAAGTAGGCGTATAAGAATGTTAGAGAGAGAGAGTTCTAGTGAGAGAAAGGAAGAGAGTTAGGAACTATAGTGAGAGAAAAGAAAATATTATTATGAGCTCCAACTCTCTACCTTGGGAGGTAGAGAGTATTTATAGTCTTACATAAAACGCCACACAACGGGCTGTGGATCAGGCATACAGTGGGTAAAGACCCGTCCGTCCTCCACGGTGTTACTTAACAAAATACTACTTAACATAAAATAACTATGACTACGAGCTTTCTAACGATTACATATACTTGAGGTGACCGACTCTTTAATACCTGGAATTTCTAATTCCTAACATATGTGGAACGTGCTTTTGGTGTACTAAAGAGGAAGTGGCTAATGATTAAACATCCGGCTAAAGGGTTTGACAAAGAGCGTCTATCACATATAATGTACACATGCATCATATTACATATATAATATGATAATTCAGAGAAGCGGGCGATATCTCCCGTATTCTTTCCAGCGGAGCAGCACCGTTCTTATGATCCCATAAGAACGCATGTGGAATCGTTGAAAATTACCAGGGAGATATGCAACAAAACAACTCATCTTAGCCTCAAAGCTGATTTGGTGGAAGACATTTGGCATCGTAATAATCAAAACTAGTTTAGTCGTTTTATTGTCGTAATGTTTTAATTTTATTTGAATTATTATGTAACGTTTTAATTATTAATGAAATTTGAGTTTGTGTTAAAACTGTTAAAAAAAATGATCATGGTCGCCCTTACTGGGGCACCCAATCGCCTGAATGTCGCTGGAGAGAGAAAGTTGACGTGGCAGGGAAAATGAGGGGGATTGAGTGCCCTTATTGGGGCAGCCTAATGAATCTATGGTTATGATATACTCATTTCATTCTCGGGCCCACTAAACAAACACCTTGAATCGGAATAAAAACCACATACCCATTCCAATTGGAGGATACCAAACGCACCCTTAATTTTCACTTTACCTAAAAGAGATTGATACTCACACCAAATAATATTGATGCATACACCACAATTATGTACATACTATTTTATAAAATATGCATTAATGATATAATATTGTGATGTGTATATCAAATTATTTGATGTGAGTACCAAATTCCCTTACCCAAATTGAATATAAGACATACAAACATGATAATCATACACGCACAAACACACTTGGCACCCAATTAAAAGGATACACACTATAGAAATCTCATGCCAAAACCCCGTAACACTTCGACAATTGTTTAAATGAATCTAATTAATCTGAACAATAACATGATTAGGATATTATAAAGTACTAGTAGGGTACCTGCGCGTTGCGGCGGCGGTTACTCTGAAATAAAAATTTTCGGTGAATCATTTATTTTAGTTTATTATGTTTTTTTACAACAAATTTACGGGGATCAAGAGTTTTGTTTAGTCCGTGCTCGTTCAGGCTCGAGCCTGTTTGGCCCGTTTTTGTTCGAGCTCGACCTCGCTTGGCCCGTGCCCTTTCGGGAACGACCCCGTTTGGACTGTACCCGTTCGGGCTCGGGCCCGTTGCCCGTTCGAGCTTGATTATTTGTATAATGTGCTTTATTATTTGTAGGGTTTATAAACAGATAGATTACCCAATTTTCCAACTTTATTCGCCTAAGTTACCAAACTTTCATTTTGTTCACTTAGGTTACTGAACTTTAGTTAGTCATTCAACCTTTATTTTTTCAGTGTAATCAAAGTAACCCAATTGCATTTTTTTAGGTAAGTTAAGTAACCTAAATGTAGCGTTTTAGAAATTCAGTAACCTAAATGTAGCATTTTTTTAGTTAAGTAACCTGTTTGCACAAAAAAAAGTTTGGTAACTTAGGCGAATAAAATTGAAAAGTTGGGTAACCTATCTTTAATGCACGAATTGAGTTTAAATTGGTTGTACAATATGCTTGATAATTTGTATTTCTTGTGTAAGGGGTGTTTTAATAACTGCATTAATTGTATTTATTGACATGTTAATTAATTGACTACATTAAATATCTTGACCACATTAATAGTGCTTTGTATTTTGTACATTAAGCTTTAAGACTTGTAAGTCTTAAAATTAAGATTGATAAGAAAGATCATTAATCGTGCATTGTGTATTGTATAATAGGCTGTGTATGATCATGAGGAGCAGATTCATTCCTCTATTATAATTAGTATAGATAAATAAATGAAAGTATATGTTTGACCAATTTTTGACTACGCAAGCATTCGGTTTGTTTTCAATCTCCTGTTACTCCTTTTATAGCCCAGAATTTTTATTTTACATTTCATTGCAAAAATGTGACGACATTTTATATAGAAGAATTCTAAGATCTCGAATGATCTTTCAGTTCCGGAGATAATTCGTTGATATCAAACATACACCTAAAACCCTTATAGGATCTCGATCAAAGAGATGAATTAAAGGGGGTTTTGTTAATAAAAGGTGTTTAAAAGACCTGAAGAGTTAATTGTGTTTTTGAAAATGGTTTTTATGATAGTAATGAATTTTGTTAACAAAGGGATCTAAGTGATGAACATATGATGGATTTAATATAAAAGAAAATCAAAGAGGATAAAGACGAGGTTATTTTTGTCATTTCAGTTTCAACAACGATAAAATCGGACTCAATGTTTCTCACAGAGAGGCCGCCTGCACTTTTCGAACCATACAGAATAAACATGTAATTTGGCCAAACCACAAGGATGTTTTTGTAATTTACTCAACTAACCAGTTAAGAAGTCCCAAAGCTAGCTAAACACTGTAGTACTACACACCATGACAAAGTACAACACCTTTGAGATTGCTGACTTGAATTCACTAGTAAAGTTCATTTAAAGTTGTAACTTTACAGTATAAAGTAAAAAACCCAAATTTACAATATACTCCAAATATTTAATAATTTTGCTATTCAATAAAAAATATGTGAACCAATATTTTCTAAACCCACCCCCAGACTTCTGTATATATATGCAAAATTCCCTTTAAATCTTTACAAATGTATGTTCTCATCAATGCAGTTTTGCACCAATTTCGGATCACAATTCGACCCTTATCCACTGCTTCCAGCCGCCACTGGTCATATAGGGGACGGGGCTGTTGCAGTGACAGTAGTTGAATTCCCAGCACGGGAATATACCTGTTTGAGAAAAACAGCATACAAAAGTTCGTTCCACGTATCTGGAACCCCAGGTAAGCACCAGTGGCTGCAGTCTTGCCTCCGTAAAGGGGCTGGCCCGCCATTTGTTGGACCCAAATAATATATAGAAGCGTGACCATCTTTTCGTTTTGATGTCATATATGTCACGTCTAATAAGTCTAGTTTTGGTGGTTGTGCGGATGAATTGTTCCCGTGTTTAGATAACGCCGAGCTGAATATGTTCGGATAAAACATCATGCCAGATGAAACTGGTGATGAACTTAAGTCCGGCAGTGTCTCGAGATGGCAGCTGCCACCAGATTTCCAATCACCATTCCTAAAACACCCAAAGTATGCCATTCGTTAAAAAAAAAAAAAAAAAAAAAAAAAAAAAAAAAAAATCATACAATGTCTGTAATCATATTTTACGAAATTGTATCTTTGAAAAAATAATGATATTCACGACAATGGGTTTTTCAACTTTCAAGACAACTCAATCTGACCCATTTGAACCAAAACCACCCGTTTTGACTAGCACCAAGAAAAAACAAACACGAACCTGAAATGCACAGGAGAAAAGCCTCTGAACATCACTTGTGTCTTGTTTGTATCTATTTCTTTATTTATCCAATTCAAAAGCGTTTCAACAGATTTTTCGTATGCACTTTCAATGCTCATATTCATTTTCACATCTCCACCTTCTTCAAAGTAACAGCCCCTAAAATGCAACATGAACACTATACATCAGATGCATCAATCAAAAGCAACAATCTTGAACATGTTTGGACATTGAACTATTTGTTTTAGAGCTATTGGTTTCTATGATACGCATTGCCAAATTTCAGATCAATGGGTCGAAATTATGAAATTGCTACCTTCATTTAAAGTACAAAAAATTAGTTTTTTTCCAATAAAAAGTTGATCAAGAGTTAAACAGCTTACGAGCGTGTTGTTTTTTCAGCATTCCACCAATGTCCACTATTCAACACGAGCACGTCCGCTCCTTTCCATTTCCCAGAACTCCAATCCATTTTATCGATTTTCAAAGTGGTTCTCACCTGTTTTGGTGAACCAGCAGGGGGATGCCCCTGCGGTACCAGGTATGGGGCCCGGTAGTATTCGATCGTGCAATTGAAATCAATGAATTTGAACACCAAGAATCCCATATGTTTTGTGATAGGTCTCCCGTTAACTTCATATATTGAAGATTTGTTTGCAACAGCGGTTGATAGCATACACAAAAGGGATTCCCATTGGTTTCTCCCAATGGAGTCGCCGGCAAATACTAACCTACGGTTTCTTAGTCTCTCTAACATGGTTTTTGCATTGAATCTGCAATCAAATACATGATCAAATACTAAAAAGTAATAAGCTTTCATTTATGAATCATCAAATGAACATAAATTATGAACAAGATTTAGAGGTGGCAACATGGATGGTTCATAGCGGGTCGAGTGGGTTGACCCGAGACACACTTTGTCCAAAAAAACACTTTTTAATAGATAAATTATCTGATATTTTGAATAAAAACATAAATACAAATCTCCATGAACAAATGTCACAAATTCATGGTCTTTAGAAACCCTATGAGCTTCGAATGAAGAAGTGTTTGGATGCTCGTTTCAAGGGGGAATTAAGAAGTGTGTATTAAAAAAATAAGTATTAATTTCATATATCACCCTACTTTCATGATTAATTTCATATATACCCAAGATACAAGTATTGAATGCATAATGTACAATGTTTTTTATGCATTTTGGGTATATATGAAATTTCCAACTAAAAAGAGGGGAGATATGAAATTGAATAATCAAAATCAAACATGTGCTGATACTTGAAATTATAATAGTCTCTTTAGATGGTGTGGATGGTTTGGCAAATTTCTATTTATTCAACAAAAGCAAAAGTAACAATAAATAAGAACGCACACAAAATTTTTTCATAAGTTTTGTTGCAACTAGTATCAAAATGGTTATTTCAAACAACATATTTGACCCTATATTTCTCAGATTAAATCACTAAAATGATCACTCCTAAACTGATGTTTGATTTTTGGCAATTTAAAGTCCTAATAGTCAGTAGGTGAGTCTAATTTTCTAGAGTGTCAAGATACACAAAATTCATATTTAGGCGCAATCACCTTATACAATTGATTATCTAACACTAAATCTTCAAACTGTAATAATCATTAGATAACACTTATACAAACGCCGATAAGCTTATTTCTGTGAAATGTAGTGGCAACTTAAACTAGGGCCCTTTAAACGGATACGAATGAGTTTCCAAATTGCACTTAACATGTCCTAACATTAATGACTAATCATAACTATTCAAACTAACAAAAACCAATATCATTTTCAACTTTCACATAGAACACCATAAAAACTCACTAGACTTAAAAAAAAATTAAGAAATTAGTACCTTGGCAAGTTACAATCTTTAGGCTGCCATCTCCACTTAGTATAAAACCTATCAAGTCTTCCATTTTCAGAACACCGAAAACCACCATCTAACAACAAACAATCTTTAGACTCATAAAGTGGATACTTTTCATCCCACACCCAACTTCCATCAAATATGTTACATTTTCCATCATCAAGAAACCCAACTAATTCATGACCAGAATCACTTGACTCACTTAACCCGAACCAAGCACCCAGCCCACGGTGCCCACTAGCTCCTAATCCTTGACTCATGGACCTATAGTCCAAGAAAAACAAACACAAAATGAAGCAAAAACTGATGCAAAAACATCCTACTTCAGATGGCTTCAGTTTCTTGAATTTCTTCAAGAAGTCTAGTTGGGTCATCTTTTTTTGACCCTTTTCAGATTCTTTATCAAAATATGAGTCTGAAAAATGGGTTTTTGTTTATTTGGGGATTAGGCAAAAGGGTTTTTTCAGAATCTTGAAAAAGTGAAATATACACCAGAAACACAAAACACACTTTACTGTGTGTTTTCAGTATAACTTTGTCATGGAGCAACAAAATGAAATTCTGAAAAATGGGTTTTTGTCTATTTTGGGATTAGGCAAAAGGGTTTTCTTGAAATATCATAAAAGTGAAAGATAGACCAGAAACACAAAACACACAGTTACGCACACTAGAGTGTGTTTTCAAAAGAACTTTGTCATAAGACAACAAAATCAAATTCTGAAAAATGGGTTTTTTTATATTTGGTGATTAGACAAAAGGGTTTTTCACTTTTTACAAAATCTTGAAAAAATGAAATTTAGACAACCAAGACAAAAACACACACACTAGTGTGTGTGTTTTTTCAAAGAGAAAAGAGAGGAGGGTTGAGGATAGGACAGAATTAGATGAATGGGGCCAAAAAAGAGAGACAAACATTCATGGTTTTACACACACAATGACACAAGTGTTTTTTTATATTTTTCTAGTGGTTTAAAATATAATCTTTGATGATTAGTGAAGAGCCTGTTAACATGTGAATTGTTTGTTGGATATAAATAGTAGAGAATAAAATGAAAGATTTTAAATAAAGAAAGAAATCATTTTTTGACTTTGGTTAGAGGGAAAGTGGACAAAATAGGACGTGGGGTTTAGTGGGGAATAATGGGAATATAATTATTTCATGAATCCGAAATATTGGGTCAAAATTTGTCCCACCACAAAAATCAAATTAAATCTTGATAAGAAGCATTTTTGTCAAGATAATCCAAAATTGAGAGGTCACACATCTTTGTACAAATTTATGCGTGAATTGGATTTCATGTTATGGGGTGAGTGTGAAGATAGTGATAGGACACAAGAAACAAAGATAGAATATAGTTAAGGAAAAGGTAAGTTACATAATTGTGTATAGAAATTTTGGATAGCAAATAGATTGCAACCAGGCAAGCCAATCTTTATCAAGAACAGATATTTATTTGATTTGAGAAGCACATAAATATCGAAAATATCGAAAATGAAGCCGATATGTGTGCTTAAGGTTTCGCTAATCATAACTCTTAAATCACGTGTTACGAAGCAAATGATTACGCTTCCTCGTCTTTTTTTCACGCATCATCGCCCATTAAACATTTCCTCCTCATTTGTGATCAACGAGTTTTGGAGATGTTTTGGTCACGAACTCGACCGAAACATTTTTCTTTGTTTATGTATGTGACATAATATTGTATGGTCTATTTAAGTTTGAATGGGATATGTTTGTGTGGCTCTTTTCATGGTTACCATAACGTTGTCTTCTGCCAAGCTGGCTTCAGCCGTCATGGCACCGGTCTTTAGCAAATGCAACAACCATCATTGCCCACCGCAAACACCACATTAGCAACAACCACCACAGCTCCAATAAATCAGACCAATATCACTTACCAGTTTGCCACAACCTTAACCCCATTTTGTTGATTTGGATTTCAAAATAAAAGCATGTCCTTCAAGTTAACGGTCAAATTTAATCAAATTCACGGACTTAGGCAAAATGGAATGAATTTACAACCGGTAAAAACCGAATCCTAGACGGGAAAAAAATGCATTATTTATTAACTTGCTCTAAATAGAATATGTTAAGAGCGTCTTATTCAATGCAAATGACTCAATAACTAGCTTGTTGATCACTATTATCTACTAGTGCCCTTGATACGCAACATTGCTAATTAATAGTTGCATTTATTCTCCACATAAATGTAGGTTGCAACCGATACTAATAGCAAGAGGTAAACAATATGCATCAAGATATAATTGCGAATTATAACTTCTAACATATCATAAATCCAAACGTTTGGTGTTCTCCCTTTTTAGCTGGAATATTAATATTGGTACTTGATTGCAGGTTAAATATAGATATCAAAACAAAAGGTCTACATTGATTAAAGTTATGCATTAATTGCAAATAATCATGATTTTTATCAAATAAACTACTCCCCCTCCCACGGTCTTAAACTTATTGTTCACCGACAAAAAACACACAACTTAAAAAAAATCATTTATTACTGCTTTGAATTTTACAAAATCAACAAATAATTTACCTTTTGATAATTAATTAATGCTTTCGTTTAGTTTTGTAAATAATAATTTTGATTATGAGTAATACGGTAAACTTAAACAATTTTAACTTCTATTTTTAGTAGCGGTATAATCTTTTTGGGACAATAAAAGAAAAAGAAAGATGAGCAATAATATTGGGACGTAGATAGTATAAACGAGTGTAGAAACCCGCGCGATGCAGCGGGATTGGCTTCAAAGGACTTACTTTGTAACGACACTTAAACCTTAGGGACTATTTTTGCCAAATTGCTATAGATAGCAATTAATGCTACAGGGCTTACTTTGCAACGACACTTAAACCTCAGGGACTGTTTTTGCCAAGTTGTGAAACTTTGCATTTAATGTTTGGTTAGGACTTACCTTGCAACGTCGCTTAAACCTTAGGGACTATTTTTGCCAGATTCCTATAGATAGCAATTAATGATGCAGGACTTATTTTGCAGCGCCACTTGAACCTCAGGGACTATTTTTGCCAAGTTGGAAAAGTTTGCAATTAATGTTTGCATTGCAAAACTTAAGGTCCTGCCTTTTAGTATATATAATAATTAACAATTGGGAATTCGAGTGTTTTGTGCTTCATTTCTATAATTTTTGTCTAAAAAACAAATCATAAATCATTAGTAGAAAATTCATATAAGAAAAAGATGAAGGTAATCTATAGCCGTTTTACTTTGAAACAAAAAACATGTAGTTTAGCTAATACCAAACATCTTTTATGACTTTCAAATCCATAGACTCATATCCATACCTATATACCAAACGCACCCTTAGTTTGACTTAGAGAAGAAGAATGGAAAAAAAGACGTTTGTGATTTTGGATACTGCAAATGAACAATGATCCATGTTTTCTTTTTCTGAACAAATAGATCTATATTGGCTTGGTAGCAAAGTGGACCTTGGACAGAATACACATTTGAGTTTATTTTAACTTGATACCTAAAAGGCTAAAACGATATTATTTCTGTTACAGGATGATTCAGTTTCAACTTTTTGGTAGACAAGTGGAAAACGTAAACCAAATTCTAAAATAGAATAAAAAGATAGTTGGACCCAAAACCACTTTTGAGACATCAAGGACCAAACTTAGGGCCCGTTTGGTTTGTAGATGGGTTTAGGATTTTGATTTGGATTTGGATTTAAATTTGGTTTAGGATTTGAATTTGAATTTGATGAAGGAGAGAGAAAATATATTAGTTTATAAATAATATATTTTTATAAGTTTAAAATATTAATTTAAACTTAGTATTAAATACTAAAATAATAAAAATAGAGAGGGAAGTTTGAGGTGGGACTCAGGAATACTTCAAATCCACGCAACTATGTATACTTTTGAAATAGTTGCTGTCAGTGGCTTTGAACCCCATATTCTAACCCAACAGGTTTAAACAAACAAAGTTTTATTCTCTGGTTTCCTAAACCAAAAGTGAACCCCACATACCAAACGCACCCTTAAGATACCACATTCCGATTCATTTAGTGTTATTATAATTTTCATATGGTGTGTTAGATAGCATGGTGCACTAGTGTATCACAGGCTAGAGACTTTTTTTTTTCTTATAGCACTGCCAAACTGCACTGATGCTTTGGTGTTATAGGGTTCTCACCATCTCTTTCACCATTCGTTATGCGTTTACTATATATATATATATATATATTTTTTTTTTAAGTGATGAGGGTGTTTTTAGTAGTGTCTTATACGAATTTTATTTCGGTGAATGTTTATAATATAGTGGTGTTATAAGATATATGTTGAGGTAGCGTGCCCTATAAAACTTATAGGGCACTACTGTACCTAGCTCTCTTATGCGCTTATGCTACATTTGGGTGAAGATGTTTGCCTCAACAAAAATATTAGAGCAGTGAGTACGGTGTTGTACCTCTTGGAGCCATTACACGCTCAACTGTGCTATAAGGTATTGTGTTACCATTATGGGGGGCGTTATGTGTAACTTTTTTCGATTTTTTGTGCATGTGTTTGTGTTTGTCATTTTGTCGTTCTCTTGCACCAATAACTACATATTATCAGTTAGGACAAATTTTGGTAATGAGTTATATGATTGTGTTATTGAGGTAAAACCTGACGTTCTAGCGCTCACAAAATGTTATACATACCCATTGCACTTTGTCTTCTTGTCATGGCCGGATTTAAGCATATGCAGGGTGGCCGACCGCACAAGGGCTTCGTTTTTCAAGGGCATCTAATATTTAAATTTGTCCAAGTTAATACGAACTAAATTTGTGATAATTTAAGCCTCTTAGATGTTGTTTACCATTATACAACTCTTGCCTCAATAAAGAAAAGTGAAGATTGAGTTTTTGTTTTAATGGCGTAGATAGATTTAAGGGCCCGTTTGGTTGAGAGGTTTTGGATTTAAATTTGGGGTTGATAGTAAAATTTATTGTTTGGTATGTAAAAGTGGTCCCTAAATTTGAGATTAAGTCCTAATTATTTTCTTTGTATAAATCCTTACTAATATAGTGGGTTTTCTTAAACTTATCATATTTTGTGATTCCCATTTTCTTCATCTCTCTTTATCTCTCCTCTCTCTAAATTTAAAAAATATATATATATTAAAATTAAATTCATATATTTACTCACTAGACAATTATTTAATATTTTAAATATATATTTTCTCACTTCTATATTAAATCTAAATCTTAATTCAAATCCAAATCATAATCTTAAAACCATCTACAAACTAAACGGACCCTTAATATAGAGCGGGGAAGATGACCAAATAAAGTTTTTATTTCTAATAGTCCCTCAAGTTTCATAGTCTTTTCTACTTTTCACCTTTAATATTATTTAAATTTTTTGTTTGATCTCTTAACTTTAGTTTTTCAGTTAAACGAGGTTCAAATATGTTTTCAAAATCTCTTTCATGGAAAGACAAAGCAAACATTTAATATTTTACGAAAAAGTTAATAACTTTTATAAGAAAACCATTTTAACATATATCTATTATTTTTTATGTAAAAATGTTCGCCTCAAATTATATTTAAATACTACGGTCTGGTAAGCAAAGACGAACCCAGGATTTTGATAAGGTATTGCACAAATTTTTGTTTATGATTATTGGAACTAAACTTACACTATAAGAAATTTATTTGCAAAAAAGAGGGTTGCACATGCCAAGTGGGTCTGTGCCACACCTGGCTCTCAAGTGAGTCTATGCACACTCCGTGACCTAAGATCGGGTGTCGCCCAGTAAGGAGCCCCAATCCCCCTTATTTTACCTGTCACGTCAGTTTTCTCTCTCTAGCGACCTTCAGGCGATTAGGTGCCCCAGTAAGGGCGACCAAGTTCTTTTTTTTATTTTTATTATTTAAAAAAAAAAAAACATTTTTAACACAAAATAGATTTGTAGATTGAAGTGTGTTTGTATTGTGTATTTATAAAGGTAATTTTTTTTTTTTTAAAACCGTTGCATTAAACGGTTAGTTTTTTATATGAAAAAGTTTGAAATAGTCGATCGTACCTGCGACCAACTTGTGTGAAAAACATTGGACGATCGATTCGCCACATCAAGGAAGATCGATCATTCACTCGATCCATGGCCGGTTTTAGGGGAGTGCAAGAGGTGCGATTGCACAGGGCCACCGCTTGACGAGGGCCACCAATTTTCATGAACTTCTATTATATATATAAACACAATATGTGACTCGAGCTTAATTATTTCATGCACTACTTATACATATGTATAATATGTGTGTGTTCGAGGGTCTCTTTGTGGTAATGGCACGGGGCCACTGAAATCCATGAGACGGCCCTGACTCGATTGTTGGTGCCACGATCGACACTCGATTCTATTACTGCATGCAGCCTTACTAAATCAAGTCGATCTTTTAGTGAAGGTGTAATGTGTAAAAGTTTCAAAAAAGCAAATAAAGCCTCTTGCATATTCAATATGCATTAATTTGTTCCATTGCCTTTTTCTAACGTAATTTACGGTATTTACCAATTGATATTTATTATGAAAGTGAAATGCATTGTTTTTTTAATGAAAATAATGTCTCATACGCCTTTGACATTAACCATATAATTCAATACAGCCAAGAAAATTTTGATAAGATAATACTATGAATAACTCTCTCCAATCAACCTCTGGCAATTGTCATCTATAATAGACTTTATTTATTTATCAATCGTTACTATAATCTTGTCTTTATGATATTTATTTATAAACATATTTGATACTCCTATGATGTTGTCTTTTATATTTATCTAATGATTGAGTGACACAAAAGAATTTTATGATTCAAAGAATATAATGAAACTTGATATTCTAGTTGACTAACAAAAGTCAAATATCATTATGCAACATTCTCTTTGTTTACCAACACATCTTGCATATGCATCTTATTTAAGTTCTAAAACTACAGCTAGTATGATTCATAAATCTATGTGACCGGCCTTGCGTGACTTACTGGTTTCGTGGATTTTATGGAACGAGAGGTCTGGTGTTCGAGGTTGGTGAGTGATTTATCTATGCAAAAGTATAAAAGTATGTGTCATCGACAAATACGGTTTATTAAGTTAGATCCCATAATTCTAGTGAATCAAATGTGGTACTCGTATAAACTTAACTTGAAGATGGGTCAAATGGGTTCAGTAACACCAAATGTACTCAATATGTACCTTTAAAACCATTTGATCTAATACTCCGTAATAAGTACTCCTTCCGTCTCAAAATTATTGTCATGGGACAATAATCACATAGTTTAATAAAAGTGGGGTCATTTTAATTTACAATCATTCAAATAGAATATTCTCCCACTATATTCTATAATTTCTACTTAAAAATAATAATAGATAATTATTTTGAGACATCTCAAAAAAAAATATGAATTATCATTTTGAGAGTAATTATTATCGGATCACAATAAGGCTAGAAGGCAAGACAACCTTACACTCACCTTACACCTCAGCGTCACATCAGCTTTCTTTCTCCTCTCACTTCTACTCACTCTCACTCACATTTTTATGGATAAAGCACTCACTCTCACTCACCTTAACTTCTTTTTTTTTTTTTTTTTCTTTTTAACACACACAAACAATTCACTTCACACAAATCAATAGGGTGACTTGCTCACCTTAACTACCATTGAAATACGTGACTCACGAGTGACTGGAAGGAGATGACAAGATGACTCACGAGTGAGTGAGGGTAAGGTGAGCCACTCACCGCTCCCTTGCCCTCTAGTCTAACGTCCTTTGATCACGTTTGACGCATTATCTGTTTTTAAAATTCCATCATGGAGGGCTAGTGATTTACCATGCTCAAGCTCAACAAGTGGTTTTTTGAGGTGGCAGTCCGGGATTTACCGGTCATCCAAACATCAATAGTGGACGGAAGAATAGATGTTTTAAGATGTATTTCATTAAAACTAAAGATGTGCATAACGCAAATATTTATAACGAATTGCATTTTGAAATAATCTGCACACAATACCCAAGAAAATCTATATATTTTGTCGAGAATAGTAGCACGAGTGAGTAAGGTTTTTTATTTGGTGTAAAAAAATAAAAAAATAAAAAAAATCCCAAACTGCCACGCCATCTTTTTTTCTTTTTTTAATTCTATTTTTGCCTAAAAAGCATTGAAAAGCTAATTTCCCCACAAAATAAGACAAAAAGCCTTGCAACGGTGCAAGCCTTTAAGGAAAGTGTACTTGCCGACCTGGCCAATTATGACATGGACAATCATTATGTTATGCATCTCTCATGTTTTATTGACCAATAAATTAGTCCATAAACACATATTTATAGTAGAGTAAATTACACCGTTCGTCCTTGTGGTTTGCGTTGACCGCGGGGTTTCGTCCTTTAACCAAAAAAGTTGCACCGTCCGTCCTTAAGTATGAAACGTTATGCACCGTTCGTCCTTTGACCAAACGACGTTAAATTTGACTGTTAAACTCCCTTCATGTGACCTGCACATGAGGGTAAATTTGTCTTTTCATTTGAATATTTCTCTTTGCACACCACTTTCAACTAGTGAAAAAAAAGTTACAATACAATAAGCCTAAAGTACAACTCATCACAATCATACTTACCTAAGTAATAAAATCCACACTAGAATCAATCATAAACCTGTGCTTTTGCATATCGTATACAAGCATTAAACTTTCATCATTCATAAAGCTCGAACAAAAAGCTCAAGCGCTTCATGTCACACCCTCGCCGGAGGCGGAAATACGAGGTGTAACGGAAGGGAACATAAGCACAAGATAATAGAACATACCAACGTTAAGATTAAAAAGAAATAATACTCCATTACAATACTAGTTTAGCCGTCATCGGCAAATATATTACAAAGTTTAGATTCCAAAATATTGAGTTTTATTACATAACGACTTGTAACGACAAGTGGAAACTTCTTTATGCAAGACTTGATAGAAAAGCTTACTAGCGATCACCTGAAATGCATGAGAGAAAAACGGGTCAACTATGAAAATAGTTGGTGAGTAAACACGTTTAGCGAAATAAGAAAATTCGTAAGAAATATTCAAAGCTTTCGGTCATCGAAAAATAGTCCACAAAGCAAAGGCATTGTGTATCCACTCAGTTCCAAATTCCGCCCATACAAAACTTGCAACCTGTGTGTACACAACCCATTGCACAAAAATATAGTGCGTCAAGTAGTCAAGTGTAAGCGGTCATAATAGTTCACAAAGCAAAGGCATTGTATATCCACTCAGTTCCAAGTTCCGCCCATACAAAACTTGCAACCTGTGTGTACACAACCCATTGCACAAAATATAGCGTATCAAGTATATAATAGTTTAGAGATGCTCCGAACATGGGAGACTTTGCACTGCTCCAACAAGGGAGACTCCTTTGTCACTCGGCCACCTAGGCGAGATTTATTGAGACCGCTCCACCAATAAGGCGAGACTTTATAGTGATGCTCCGAACATGGGAGACTTTGCACTGCTCCAACAGGGGAGACTCCTTTGTCCTTTCGACCACCTAGGCGAGATTTATTGAGACAGCTCCACCAATAAGGCGAGACTTTATAGTGATGCTCCGAACATGGGAGACTTTGCACTGCTCCAACAAGGGAGACTCCTTTGTCACTCGGCCACCTAGGCGAGATTTATTGAGACCGCTCCACCAATAAGGCGAGACTTTATAGTGATGCTCCGAACATGGGAGACTTTAGGTCAAGATCATAATACGTACGGTTCAATAAGTTTAAACAAGTCATAAGTTAAGTAATTAAGTTCAAGGATCGATTCGAGTTCACAAGTTACAGTCTAGAGAGTTCATAGAAGTAATAATCAATTTAGTTCAAATATGGTTCATGCATTTCGCCCCAAGAGTATAGTAAAAGCGGTAAAAGGGGATGTGATTACTCACTTGATGAATAGAGGCGATGACAAAAGTGGTTACACCGAAATGTAGCGTGAATCTCGAAACTGACCTATTATGAATGATATGATATGAAATAAGTCATGGTGTAATGTTATGCACGCAATTCGGATGATATTTATACCATTTGTGAGTTTTGAAAATAATACTTATCGTCGAAAAATACTCGTTTGACGTCTTGACCATCCAAAAATCACTTTACAATTATTTACGTCAAAATGTCATCCTACAATGGTTTTGTAATGATTTATAGTGAAATTATCACTTTTCGTCGTAAAACAATGTCGTCGGAAATTTCATAAAAGTGACAAAAATGGCTCCGAAAAACTAGTCGTAAAATGGTGTACGTCGATCGTTAGAGAACGAACTCGACTGTTTTGGAAAGTTTGTATCGATATCTAAAAGTTTCAGTTCAGGAGTTTTCGTCCAAAAGGTCTCGATCATAAAGATATTAAGGGTTAAAGATAGTGATTTTGTTGAATTGTTGTGCAGAAAATGAGTTTCGGCCAAGTTTTTGAAAACGTGCATATATTTGTCGTTTCAAATCCGTTTTCTACGTATAATACGTCCTTAGCTTCGTATCGAAGTAAACTAATATATTTTTGAGAAGTCGAAATAATTTGTGAAGCTTAAGGCTCGTTTTTGACCCGAACAAGATAAATATATGTTGCTGAAATTTCAGAAAACTATTTATTTCGTCGCCAAACTTTAAAAATTCACCACGGCTTCGTTATAACTCCGTTTTTATCCGTTCAAGCGGCCACGGATTCGTTTTAAAGTATATTTTCTAAAAATTAAGGCCAAAGTTTCGTACCAACTGTAGGTTTTTCCAGAAATTCGAAACAAGGACAGAACCTATTTATATAGTTATCGAAAATAGTTTTTCTCGGACAAAACTTATTCTAATCCCTTCAAATCAACTCCAAAGCTAATCTAATCCTACCATACACCTTCTTAGGGTGTCATGGGTTCCTAATCACCATCAAGACCAATGAATACTAAGGGGATAATTATAGGATGACCATATATATATAAAACTCCAAAAATCAAGTAAAAAATGGTATAAACATCAATATAACTTGCATGATTTTATTAAATATGATAAAATGAATATGAAATGAATATGAAATATGATCATAAAAATGAAAAGCTTACAAGTAACTTGATGAGGTGATATGAACAAAGGATTATCCTAAATACCCTAGGTTTTTATTTCAAAACCTTGATTAAGAGTAATACTAGATTGTATATAACTTGAACTTGAGAAAAATTTGTGATGATCCCTTGATCACCCTTGTGTTGCCGGTTTTGATGAAGAAGAAACAAAGGAGAGGAAATGTTTTTGCTTGTCTTGATAATAATAGAGTGTATGAGTGAAAAGTAGATGTAATATGGAGTACAAAATCTAGCTATAAATGAAAATCTACCCACTTTGACTATCCCTCCCCCTTGGGCCGGATTTGGGGGGAGTGTGTTGGTAAAAATAATTTTTTTTTTTTTTTTTTTTTTTACTTGTATATATTGTATAAGTAAATATTTTAAATGTAGGAAATGTAACTTGTACAAAGATGTGAAGTTAAAGTCATATGGGTTAAAATAAGTTTTAGGGGATCAAAGTAAAGTATAATGAGATCATAAAAATTATAACAATACATTCCTTGTAAAATTTGAGTGATAAAATAATTACCGTATAGTTTTTAAGAAAAGCGTCGTAATAATATAACTTTAACGATTTATATACAAAATAAATTTAAAACACTAGGTAAACTCAAAATATAGTTTTTAGAAACTAAATGTAAGTATAAAAATATACCGGGATCATTTTTGAAAGTAACGGATTAAATATTTAAAATAATAACTCACGCGATAACGTTTATTAAATATAAAAATTACGCGTTAAATATGAAATGAAATGTCATGAATGAACTAATATGATGAATATTGAGTTTAAGAAATGACCGGAATTTGAGAATTGTGACATTCTTCCCATGTCAGCGGAATCATGTCCTCATGATTCGATTAACGATACTATGGTCCGAACCTCGACAAGAGTTCAAAAAGTTCATGCTCGTACGAACAGTTTAAATGATCATATCAATGCCCATGCGTACAGGTTCCCCATATAACTAAGTACGTGCCCGTGATTAGATTTAATAGGGTAAACTTACCCAATATCGAACGTAGCTCTCAAAAGACCTTTAGGTTGTCGATTATAATCTAATCTCACAACTCATCAAACAAGAACTGTCATGAGATTAAACTAAACCGACTTGAGTAAACTTGTCTCTTAGCTTGATTTTCGCAACTCATCAAACAAGAACTGTCACTAGATCAAGCTAGGAAACAAGTTGTTAGAAAGGTAGGATGCCACATCCTTGAATGAAGTCTTTTGAAAGATTCGCCCGATATTCGATTTGCTTACACAATCAAATCCAATCAACAAAATATATAACAAATAAGGTCGATATCAATAGGTCTCAAATTAATCGATGTCGTGAACGTGGTAAAGATTGGAAGGAAGTTATGTACTCAAAATTATGTCGAAATGCAGAAATAAGGTAGTTGTTCGAAAGAATGTACCCGTTAAGCGTTGCGGGCTTCCTCGGTACCCAAATAGAATGCTCGACCACGTGCGGGAGGAATTTCAATGTTCTGATCTTGTGGGCCTTCTATGGCCAATGCCAGGTTTGGACGATTTCCTCCTTGATTGTGAGTTCTTTTCACTTTGGGCAGGTATTGCGAAGGTTATCTAGACTTCCACACTCGTAACATGCTTTTCTCTGTCCTTGATTTCGATTCTGTTTGAGCAATTTCGCGTGAAGTGGCCCGTCTGTCCACATTTGCCGCACCTTAGGCGTCTCCTGAGTGATGATAATTGCATCGTGTGCACAAAGGATGTGGACCTGCATATCCTTTGCGCTCACGGTGGTCGCCCCATAGTTCGGGTTATTCGCTGCCTCTTGTTTGCTTGATTCGGTCTCGGTTTCCTGGTGATCCTCCTGTCGCTTTCGTCCATTGTCGTTTGCTTTTGTTAGTTCTCCGGACCTGATCACATCATTTGTCAAGCGATACGCCATACTCACAGCGGCTTGCAGAGTGGTTGGGTTCGACGAGGTGACATCCCTCCTAATTTCCGGTATCAATCCCCATATATATCGGTCGATCAACTTCTCCACCGTGGAAACCATGTGAGGAACCATCCTAGTTAACTCGTGGAACCGGATCGTGTACTTGTCGATCTCTACTCCTATCATCAAGTGGTTCCAAAATTCTTCTTCCAGTTTCTGCACTTCGTCTTTTCTGCAGTACTCATCAGTTAGTAGTTTCTTGAACGCTTCCCAAGATAGTGCATTTGCCCCTCTTCCTCGATCTGTAGTTGGTTGTTCCACCGGTCAATGCTGCGACCCGTAGTAGACCAGCCAGAGAACTCAACCTTGTTTCCTTCAGCACATTTCGTGATACTAAGCTTCGACTCAACATTCTCGAACCAGGTTAGCGGTCCAATGGCACCCTCAGTACCATGAAATTCCATTGGCTTACATGTCATGAAAGTTTTGTAGCTGCATCCTTGACCAGCGTTTGAAGAGCCTTCTCCGTTGTTGGTTCGCCTAGAATCGAGTTGTGTTATAATTTGGGTGAGTAAATCCGCTATTCCAGCAGCGTTGTTGTTTGGATGGTCATTGCTGTTTGAGTTGCCGTTGTTGTTACCTCCTGAGCGTGTGTTTCTTGCAGCCATGATCCTACAGTGGACCACAACATCGGGTTGAGTAAAGCGACATTGAACGAAGTCGGATGAGGTGCGAACGGTGGTAATGTGTTATAGTGATCGAAACATGACAGGAACAGAGACATGCTATGTCTAACAAGTCGAAAGATGGAAAAGAGAAGATATGAACAAGGTACGGTAATGTAGACGTGAACGTAAAAACATGCTGTGCATACCCACCCGACCAATGCAACTTCAGGTGACCAGACTCAAAAGACTCGACTAATCATGATTTAAATTTACCCTTCTTATCATTGCATGGTTCTTCATAAATTAGACATAGTTGATCAGGCTATGTATAATTTATGATTAACGATGCAACGATAGGACTAGATGACTCGGATGATGTTCAATGTTTAATAAAATAAAATAAAATAAAAATTTTTCCGGTTATAGCTGTGATTTTTATTTTTGAAAAATCGGCATTCTCTATAACCTTTGGCTCTGGTACCAATCTGTCACACCCTCGCCGGAGGCGGAAATACGAGGTGTAACGGAAGGGAACATAAGCACAAGATAATAGAACATACCAACGTTAAGATTAAAAAGAAATAATACTCCATTACAATACTAGTTTAGCCGTCATCGGCAAATATATTACAAAGTTTAGATTCCAAAATATTGAGTTTTATTACATAACGACTTGTAACGACAAGTGGAAACTTCTTTATGCAAGACTTGATAGAAAAGCTTACTAGCGATCACCTGAAATGCATGAGAGAAAAACGGGTCAACTATGAAAATAGTTGGTGAGTAAACACGTTTAGCGAAATAAGAAAATTCGTAAGAAATATTCAAAGCTTTCGGTCATCGAAAAATAGTCCACAAAGCAAAGGCATTGTGTATCCACTCAGTTCCAAATTCCGCCCATACAAAACTTGCAACCTGTGTGTACACAACCCATTGCACAAAAATATAGTGCGTCAAGTAGTCAAGTGTAAGCGGTCATAATAGTTCACAAAGCAAAGGCATTGTATATCCACTCAGTTCCAAGTTCCGCCCATACAAAACTTGCAACCTGTGTGTACACAACCCATTGCACAAAATATAGCGTATCAAGTATATAATAGTTTAGAGATGCTCCGAACATGGGAGACTTTGCACTGCTCCGAACAGGGGAGACTCCTTTGTCACTCGGCCACCTAGGCGAGATTTATTGAGACCGCTCCACCAATAAGGCGAGACTTTATAGTGATGCTCCTAACATGGGAGACTTTGACCTTTGCCTCAACAAGGGAGACTCCTTTGTCACTCGACCACCTAGGCGAGATTTATTGAGACCGCTCCACCAATAAGGCGAGACTTTATAGTGATGCTCCGAACATGGGAGACTTTGCACTGCTCCAACAAGGGAGACTCCTTTGTCACTCGGCCACCTAGGCGAGATTTATTGAGACCGCTCCACCAATAAGGCGAGACTTTATAGTGATGCTCCGAACATGGGAGACTTTAGGTCAAGATCATAACACGTACGGTTCAATAAGTTTAAACAAGTCATAAGTTCGTAATTAAGTTCAAGGATCGATTCGAGTTCACAAGTTACAGTCTAGAGAGTTCATAGAAGTAATAATCAATTTAGTTCAAATATGGTTCATGCATTTCGCCCCAAGAGTATAGTAAAACGGTAAAAAGGGGATGTGATTACTCACTTGATGAATAGAGGCGATGACAAAAGTGGTTACACCGAAATGTAGCGTGAATCTCGAAACTGACCTATTATGAATGATATGATATGAAATAAGTCATGGTGTAATGTTATGCACGCAATTCGGATGATATTTATACCATTTGTGAGTTTTGAAAATAATACTTATCGTCGAAAAATACTCGTTTGACGTCTTGACCATCCAAAAATCACTTTACAATTATTTACGTCAAAATGTCATCCTACAATGGTTTTGTAATGATTTATAGTGAAATTATCACTTTTCGTCGTAAAACAATGTCGTCGGAAATTTCATAAAAGTGACAAAAATGGCTCCGAAAAACTAGTCGTAAAATGGTGTACGTCGATCGTTAGAGAACGAACTCGACTGTTTTGGAAAGTTTGTATCGATATCTAAAAGTTTCAGTTCAGGAGTTTTCGTCCAAAAGGTCTCGATCATAAAGATATTAAGGGTTAAAGATAGTGATTTTGTTGAATTGTTGTGCAGAAAATGAGTTTCGGCCAAGTTTTTGAAAACGTGCATATATTTGTCGTTTCAAATCCGTTTTCTACGTATAATACGTCCTTAGCTTCGTATCGAAGTAAACTAATATATTTTTGAGAAGTCGAAATAATTTGTGAAGCTTAAGGCTCGTTTTTGACCCGAACAAGATAAATATATGTTGCTGAAATTTCAGAAAACTATTTATTTCGTCGCCAAACTTTAAAAATTCACCACGGCTTCGTTATAACTCCGTTTTTATCCGTTCAAGCGGCCACGGATTCGTTTTAAAGTATATTTTCTAAAAATTAAGGCCAAAGTTTCGTACCAACTGTAGGTTTTTCCAGAAATTCGAAACAAGGACAGAACCTATTTATATACTTATCGAAAATAGTTTTTCTCGGACAAAACTTATTCTAATCCCTTCAAATCAACTCCAAAGCTAATCTAATCCTACCATACACCTTCTTAGGGTGTCATGGGTTCCTAATCACCATCAAGACCAATGAATACTAAGGGGATAATTATAGGATGACCATATATATATAAAACTCCAAAAATCAAGTAAAAATGGTATAAACATCAATATAACTTGCATGATTTTATTAAATATGATAAAATGAATATGAAATGAATATGAAATATGATCATAAAAATGAAAAGCTTACAAGTAACTTGATGAGGTGATATGAACAAAGGATTATCCTAAATACCCTAGGTTTTTATTTCAAAACCTTGATTAAGAGTAATACTAGATTGTATATAACTTGAACTTGAGAAAAATTTGTGATGATCCCTTGATCACCCTTGTGTTGCCGGTTTTGATGAAGAAGAAACAAAGGAGAGGAAATGTTTTTGCTTGTCTTGATAATAATAGAGTGTATGAGTGAAAAGTAGATGTAATATGGAGTACAAAATCTAGCTATAAATGAAAATCTACCCACTTTGACTATCCCTCCCTTGGATTTGGGGAGTGTGTTGGTAAAAATAATTTTTTTTTTTTTTTTTTTACTTGTATATATTGTATAAGTAAATATTTTAAATGTAGGAAATGTAACTTGTACAAAGATGTGAAGTTAAAGTCATATGGGTTAAAATAAGTTTTAGGGGATCAAAGTAAAGTATAATGAGATCATAAAAATTATAACAATACATTCCTTGTAAAATTTGAGTGATAAAATAATTACCGTATAGTTTTTAAGAAAAGCGTCGTAATAATATAACTTTAACGATTTATATACAAAATAAATTTAAAACACTAGGTAAACTCAAAATATAGTTTTTAGAAACTAAATGTAAGTATAAAAATATACCGGGATCATTTTTGAAAGTAACGGATTAAATATTTAAAATAATAACTCACGCGATAACGTTTATTAAATATAAAAATTACGCGTTAAATATGAAATGAAATGTCATGAATGAACTAATATGATGAATATTGAGTTTAAGAAATGACCGGAATTTGAGAATTGTGACACTTCAACCGGTATATCATTCTGGACATAACCACCAATCATAGTATTCCAAACCTCTATATTCCTCACCAAACTACTATCAAACATCATCCTCGCAGATTCAACACTCCCAAGCTCCGAAAACATAGAAATCGCTGAACTCATAGCAAACACATCTCCACTATACTCCTCACCAGATTTCACAAGCAACCCATAAACCACCTCCCCAATCCTAACATCACCCATCGCCGCTACACCACCAAACACATTCACAAAACTCACAACACTCGCCTTAACACCCGACCTCATCATCTTCACAAAACACCCAACACCTTCCTCAAACCTCCCCACTTTCACACACCAAGAAATCAACACATTCCACGTCACAACATTCCTCTTCGGCAAAACCCCAAAAACCCTTTTCACCCCACTATCCATACATACACTCAAAACCGCGTTACAAACAACCACACTAGGAAACACCACCCCTTTCAAAACATGACAATGCACACCTTTTCCAACAATGCCACTCCTCGTCTCAGCGCAGGCTTTTAAAACCGCGGAATAAGTATAGTCATCACAAACAAAACCCTTTGTTCTCATTTGGCTATACAACAGTATAGCTTCATGAAACATGTTGTTACAAATGTACCCTATGAGTATTGAGTTCCATACTACAGTTGTTGGTTTGGGAATTTGGTCGAACAGTTGGCGTGCAAGATGGGTTTCGCCTTTTCGACATAATTCGCTTAGGCGATATCGAATGGTTCGGGGTTGGGGATGTTTGGTGCTGGTTAGTTTGGTGTTTGGATATGTGTTTAGTGGAAGTGGGATAGATGGTAATGATGATGATGACATTGTTCTGTTGTGTAACGGATATTTCATAACTGTCATGGAGTGGTAGTTAATAGAGATATACATAACAGAACAGATATGTAATGGGGTGCAATAAACGAGAGACCTCTACTTGATAACCTTCTAAGCCCGAAAAATGTTCTCACACCCTTTTTCCAAGACCAAACAACGCCATAACCTCGACTTTCAACGTAATCCAAACACCCTCTTAAATCCCAAATATCTATCCGTAACACCAAAACAATTCAAAATCACAATAAACATGCAACACTAATAACATAAAGTGAATAAATGAAAGCGAGCCGAAAGCGCCTAATATCGAGAAAGACCGGATTATGTTGATCGAATTAAGTTGACATGTCTAAAACCACTTGTATATCTGATTATGTAGATCCGGATCTCATGAAGGTGGCGGCCGTATGGTGGTGGTGATGATGTTGATGTAGAGTTTTGGATTTGTGGTTGTCACGCTGGTCATGGTGGTTTCGTGGTGGTAGCTTGATCGAGGGGGTGGCGGGAGTTGGTGGTGGTAGCAGTCGAGGGGTGGATTTGTTTAGAGTGTTTGTATGAAATTTTTGCATTTGATTTTTTGTTTTAGAGTTTTTGGTTTTGATTCTTGAAGATGGAGATAAAGATGGGGAAGTGGTTTTCATGAGTGTGTGAATTTGTGAAATCTGGATTCGTTAGGATTTGTAGATGGATCTGTGTTTGTGTTTGTGTGAGAGAAGAAGAAGATGATGTTTATATAAGGTGTAGATGAAAAGACAAATTTACCCTCATGTGCAGGTCACATGAGGGGAGTTTAACAGTCAAATTTAACGTCGTTTGGTCAAAGGACGAACGGTGCATAACGTTTCACACTTAAGGACGACGGTGCAAACTTTTTTGGTCAAAGGACGAAATCCTGCGGTCAACGCAAACCATAAGGAGGAACGGTGTAATTTACTCTTTATACTACTTATAATACGAAATCCCCCTACTCTTAATTTTAAAACGTACAAGAAATTAAGCATAGTTTATAACACTTTAATGCACACAATTTTTAGAATTACAACAAAGTAAGCATATTGTACAAGAAAATAAAGCGTGGTGTCATTTTAAGACCAAAATTCTATCAAACAACATTAATGTTATTAAAAACACCTCTTCACCAAAAATTACAATCACTTAAGCACAATGTACAATAACTGCAACCAATTTTCAGATTTACAACAAAATAAGCATAATGTACAACAAAATAAGCATGATGTAATTTTCAGACTTACAACATTAAGGAAAAAAGCTAAAAATTCATAACGTACTTTACAAAAAAACTCATTATGCTCTCTCTACTTCACTTATTATCATTATACATAACCGTTTTCATTTTATTCGTTTATTTTCTGTCCGTTTTTATCCGTTTTTTTAAATCGTCCATTTTTATCCGTTTTCATTTTAATATGTCCGTATAAAAACAGATAAAAACGGATAAAAATCGTTTTGACATGGATAATAAAAACGGTTTTAATCCGTTTTTATCCGGACAGATTAAAATAAAAACGGATAAAAATGGACGATTTACAAAAACGGATAAAACGGACAGAAAATAACCGAATAAAATGAAAACGGTTATGTATAATGATATCGACTGGAAACAACATTAAGTATAATGACAATAAAAAAAATTGAGAAAGCACAATGAGTTATTTTGATAAAGTACATTAAGCATTTATAGCTTTTTTCCCAACATTAATGTTATTAAAGTGGTCAATGTTATTAATGACTATAACGACTACTACATACAAGAAAAGAAACATAGTGTACAATACTTTAATGCACATAATTTTCAGACGTACAAGACAAGAATCATAGTGTACAACAAAATACCACATTAATGCTATTTAATGTAGTCAATTATTTAACTGGTCAATATATACAATTAATACAGTTATTAACACACCTTTTACATAAGAAATACAAATTATCAAGCATATTGTACAACCAAAAAAATACAATTCATGCATTAAATTTCACTACTACAAATAATAAAGCACATTATACAAATGTTCAAGCCCAAACAGGCAACGAGCTTGAGCCCGAATGGCGCGGACCAAACGGGCTCGAGCCCGAGCAAACACGGGCCAACGGGTTCGAGCCCGAACAGACACGGGCTATACAAAATTCTCGATATCTGTAAATTTATTGCTAAAAATAAAATAATAAACTAAAATACATTATTCATCGAATTTTTTTATTTCATGGTACTTGCCGCTGCAACGCGCGGGTACCCTGCTAGTACTCTATAATTCATAAACACATATATAATTCATAAGAAAATATTAATATAGATCTCATATTTAAAATAAGTTTAATGAACCAATCATATCCGTTCATTTTTAATCAAAATAAAAATAATAAACTTTCATCATTTTTTTTTAAATTAAATATCCCGCAAACCGTTAACCATTAATCATTATGAAAAAAAAATCATACCATCGCGACAAGAATTAAATTATCTTTCTATAAATATACATTTATATATATTTTCGATTAATTTTTTTTTTCAAAATTTTCGCTAAAAAAATCACATGTAACTCTGAAAAATCATATGTGATTTTTAAAATTAATCACATGTGATTTTTCTCGTCAGAAATTTTGAAAAAAATAATTCGTCAAAATATACAGAAATCCATATCTATAGAAAGATAATTTAACTATCATCGCAATGGTGTATTTTTCGTAGATTGAAAATTTACCGTTTGCAAGATATGTTTGTTATTGAAAATAAGTTTTTATTAATATTGATGAAAAATGGATGGCTAAAATTAGTTTATTGGATCTATGTCAAATATGAGATCTATATAACTCTATAATTCATATCACACAAAAAGATTTTGTGAAAAACAAAATTACTTAAGAATGTTTGACAAAACTAGCTGAAACCCAAACTAGACGTGAAGCTGAAAATGAACCTAATTTTTATAAGTTACTCGAAGTACCACTTAATTTTTAGAACTTATGAGATAGCATGTTTCTAAAGTAGCTTATTCAAAAACAATTGACCTAAATTTCTCATAAATTTGCGTTGTCAAGTATGAAAATCACCGATAACATTTTAAGAATAACGTAAGGTCGCAAGCTAAAAGGGCATACACTCTCTCAGCATCGGGTGATTATTAATATTTTTGCAAACAAATATGTAAGTTTAGGAAAAAAAGAACAATGTGATCATGACTCGCTAAATTTCGTTACATGTTATTACAAGTGCGGTGATTCGACCTAACATCCATAGTCGATTCAACCAACTTTTCTTTCCTCTTTTTTTCCTTCGTTGAACTAGATTTGCACTTTTATATACATATCATATCCATGTGGAAAATGAAAAGATGTACTAATAGAATTTTCTTACTTATAAGATAATAGTATTGGTATCTCAAATAATATTACTGTGTAGAAAGAGGTACTTCTGTAAATTTGTTTAGATTAATGAGTTTTGTTAAAAGTAGTATGAAACAAGAGAACGTGCAGTAAGTAACAGAACTTGGACATTTTTGTTAGAAGGGCTGAAATATAATCCTTGCATGTATAAAAAAGATTAAAAAGATAAATTGCAAAACAAGAGCAAAAATAATGCCATAACACTAGAAAATAGAAATATACTGGTATCTTTTGGTTTCTATATTTCTTTTTGGGGTTGGTAATGAAAACTTCACATATTACCCCTCGACTATTACTTATATTGTACTTTGGAGGGCCAGGACCTTCCCCTGCCTCAGCATAGGTCCATCATTGAGCACGTGGTATGGCAACGCCATAGGGCCATTTTGGTACCTATGGCTTGAAGTCACCACACCGTGAGCCGCATTATAGGTATCGGCCTTAGCGGGTAACTTTTTATGATTTTGCTCTTCTTTTTTTGCTTGTGTTCGTGTTTGTTACTTTGTTATAAGGATAAAAGCTAACATGAAGTATCTATAACATGTTACCGGCAATTGCCGTGCCTTATGCTCAAAAGTAATACCGATTGTCAAAAGTCATACTGATTGTCCGACCCGTGAATCACATTATCAGAAGCATATTATGTTAATCCAAACACTAAAAAGTGATCATCGCGACTACAAACTTCAGATAACAAGCTTCCAAATGCAGCCCTAGCACTCCAATTATATGCCAAAAAAAATTAACACAGAATAGATGTACATAAACCATCTGACCTAATATCATTTATTATCACGAAAAAGATACTATTTACAACACAGAAGTATTGAAAAGAAGACTAGTAACCAAGATAGAGTTTGATTTACATAAAATAGGAGCACAACGTGACAAATGCCGTGATGCCACCGAAAATCCATAGTCGATCCAATGTAGTTTCATATCGCATTTTTTCTTCCTTAATCTCACTCTGCACTTTAAAGTACAAATGGCATGACTCAAGTGCTAAATTATAGTTCTTACTCCTATCACAACTCAAAGCTTCTTTTAGCACCAGTAAACTGTTCCGTCCATTGACATGTGCACCTTCCATGTCTCCCAATTGCATACAAAGTTCGGTCAGCTTGAGTGTCGTGTGGGCCCCACCAGTTTCGGTCACCTGAAAATGTGAACAAATCAGAGTCAATTTGTTTGGTTTTCTTTTCCAATAACGTGATTTGTCTAGGCAAAACAACAAATGCATATGCGTCCAAATATGATACAATAAGACAGTACTTAACAACATACAAGTCAAATCGGGTGGGGTTTGCCCCTGTTCTTTGAATTAAATTTCATTAAAACGCAACATACTCAGAAACATGGCCCATTTAGTATTTAAACTTTTTAATGTCCGAGCTTGGTAATTCAAGTTGCAACATATTTTTAATGGTTAAAGTTTTACGTTGCTCCAGTTTGGTAATTATATTCTAGTTATCACAGTTTTTTGTCGCACTTCATAATCACATTTTTACTCTATAATCACCAAACTAGCTCGCTTAGAAGAGTTTCCTAGAAGACTGTAATAACCAAGTTGGGTAATAGAAAATGTATATTGCCCAAATTCGACCATCTCGAAAATTATATTGTTTCTGTAAGAAACTTGCACGATAAGTAGATATGATCACAAACCTACTTATTTTGATGTAAGAATTTAATACTTTGACTCATTACGTAACCATTGTAATTAGTTATTGGTGGGACATGTTTGGCCCACTTTCTAAGATGACCCGTTTTGACCCAAACTTGTTTTAACCTGACTCAATGCAAACATTACCTGAAACTTCATGGCAAGGATGCATTCAACCATTTGACATGGAAGAATGTCTTTAGCAGGGAGGATGGACCCGAACCGAAGCAAGAAATCTTTCTCAGTTGGCCAATGTCTTTGACCACCCAATGGACTCCAGCTAGATAAATTTGCTGCTTTTTTGGTTTTTGTGTTGACAACAATCCAACTGAGCCTGATCCCATCACGAAGTTCGTGCCAAAGCTTCCCGTCTTTCCGCTCTTGTTCCATGGAGGTTACCAGTGGTATACCATCGGCTAAGGTAAGAGTAACGAGACCTGCACAGATTGTGAAATAATGTTCAAATTGAAATACTTACTTAAAGATACTTTTGTTTGCAAGTTATCGAAGACTCGTCATTTCGACCCATAATCAACAGGTTGACATGATAATTTGATATGTTTTATCTCTAAAATAGCTAACTAAAAAGTAGCAAAAACGAAAAGGGTCAAATGTCACCGAAGGTGTAGTTTTAAACTTTTAATACAAAGAACCGTCATCGCCTTATTCAAAGTTTAAATTATTATGGTAGGAAAAAAATTGTGACATTGACTAGACTACCGATAAATAGGGAATACCTTTTTCTCGTATATACATAAACTAATGTTTTGATAAACAAAGTTCTTATGTTTAATTCAAAATGCCATGCTATTTACTTAAAAAAATATTTCATGTGGCAAACACATATCTATTATTTCTCAAAAGAAACATAACTTATTTATTAAAAAAAGGAAAATAAAGTGCTTTTCCTGTCAACCCTACCAGTACAAAGGAATTACATACTTTTTTCATCAGTTAGAACCGGGTCATTTTGCTACCTGTAGTTGAAATTACCTATATTGGTTGCTCTGGGCCACATTTCATTAATAACGGGCCAAGCATGTAAAAATAAATAATTTAATTTAATACTAATGCCAAACGTGTCCTACAGATATACAAAGTCGGCTTGCAGCCATGCCTAAGTTGTTCTAATATTACATCTGGTCATTATTTTAACACAATAGTTTTGGAATTGTAATGAATATATTAGTTATTTACAGAATTTAAAACAACTGTACAAATAAAGTATTTGTGGGTCAACCAAGGCCAACCCAACTTGCTTTGATCCGTCTTAAAAATTAAACTGATCCAACCATTTGACTAATCTGCCACTTTAGGCATGGGTTTTACAGATGCCATAAGAGTTAGGAGTCAGCTTATGTGAGCCCTAAGCATCCTTGCTTAAATCACGGATGCAATATTTCCAAGAAACAGATTCTTGCCCATCTGTCTTGAATATAATATGATAGTAAAAAAAAAAAAACAAAAATTGACCTTGTATCTATTGAGTATTGATATCGGGTCAAATCTAGAAACTTTATCATAAAACGGGTCAGGGTTAAACATGTCATACGTTGCCTAACATGTATTCTAATGGTTTCAATCCCTATGTCGTTTTGTTTCAGAAAGATTATCTTATTATTTTACGAATACAAATATGTTAATCCTATTTATTACATTGATTATTTACAAACCACAAACAAATGGACCAAAATGTGCTTCGAGTCAACCCGAACGACCTGACAAGTACATTTAATTCAGCGGTCACAAAATGGACGGGTTGGGTAGCAGTTCAAAACAGGCTGAATCAAGAAGGACCAGCTCACAAACTCTCTTATTAAGTTCAACATTTTTGATGTAATAAATACTTGAAAGTGTTACAAAACTCTATTATTTTCAATAAGTAAGAAGTGATTTGATTATTTTATGCATTTTGGGACTTTGAACTCGTTTAGTCGAGTCACACATTTGACACATTTGTGACCCATTTGACAATTAAACATCAAACACAACCCAACTTCTATACAAACATGTTCAAATTGCCACTACTAAAGATTTACACAGTTTGGAGGAAAAAACATACCGTCATGATCTTCATCGCCTCTATCCGAAAATGTAAAAAGATCAATCCGAAAAGGGCAGTTAGAAAACCATCCATTAAAACCATTTGCATTCGGTATACCCCAAATAACCTTCGAGCATATTGTTTTATCTTTATATCTAATATCCACAATCGACACAAAATCAGAAGGTGAAACATTTTCAAACTCATCAAAATCACCATAATATTCAGCTTCCGTAAGTTCTTCAGGATACTCAGGATAGTCACTCCATCTAAAATCGGGAACCGACTTATTTACAATAAGAGGAAAACAATCTGCGTAGAACTTTTTAAACCCTCCAATTGATGAAATTAATATTTTAACGTCGTCATTTTTGGTTGATGGCCACGTTGAAGAACATATGTTTTCCCATATTTTTTCTTCTTTTGACATGGAAGAAAAGGCTGCACATGCACATGATGCACTTGCTAAGGTTGCACCATCGACACGTCTTAGTATGTCGTAGAAAAGATCAGTGTTCAATGTTGTCATGTTTTCGACCGGTGATGCTGACATTTTCATAGTTCTTTGATCATCTGAAAAGGCATGGGTTTATTAGAGTTAAAATAAAGAAATTATAACCACAAACAAGAACAATCTAGACAATCACATAGCGGTCCCCTAGCCTAGCAAGTTTTTGCAACCATAGATTCATAAATATTTACATAGTTTCTATGGTTACTATGGTTATCTTGCTTCAAATGGTTGTTTTACTTTAGGGTAGACAATTTCTGGTTGAATTCATTTTCCTTCATTCACGATTTTCATATTTCAACATACTTTCGCAAAGGCTACAAAGGCAAAAATTATTTGCTAGAAGCAAAAACAAGAAGCTTTCTATCCATTGTGTCTACTTGAACTATCCCACACCATAGCGGATGTTTAGCATTGGGTTCTTAAAGTGAGTATCGAATTAGGGTTTACTATTTGGTTAGACTATGGGGTATTCGGCAAAACACATTATGCGTTTGCAAATAGCGGGTTGACACCTGCTCTTTCAAAACTGAGGACAAATGCAGATAATAACTTTTTACTAATGGTTTGCCAAATTTGCCAAACACTATCAACTGATTCTATACTATTTATAAAGGCAAGAATCAGATAATCACTCCCAAACAGATTCTTATTCTGATTATCTGATTGTTAAGGATCCACTAATCATTTCATCTAACTTAAAAAACCTTTTAAATAATCAGAACTTATCAAACACTAAAAAAACATATCATTAGATTATAAGCACATTCTAACACTATAACAATATCTTATTACAAACATTTCATATCACATAACCGGTTTCAAAACACAATCCCAAACACCCAGAATCTCAGCTTTTAACAAATCCCTTAAACCACACCTCCAAAAGATAAATTGCCGAAACACAATAATCATAAGTAAACATAACATTTATACAACAAGATTCACTCAACAAAATACAACATACAAAGATTAACAATTTCATAAAATAACACACCTTTTATTTAATTCTATGAACTACACCTCATATAAAAAAAACACTACACCTCGTCCCAAAATAACTATCCACCGTACTATTTTAGTTTGTCCAAATATAAATGTTCAATTATATTATCCAACCAATCAAAACATTTTTAAAATAATAATAAAAAAGAAGACATTTGAGCGGTTAACAGCAAAATATTTGTACTTTCTAAAAATGCGTGGCAGTGCCAAGTTGCACACCTATTTTGAGATGCCTCAATATAACAACACCACAAAAGGGATAATCGAATGAGATTTTCTATCTAAAAGTAAAGACATCTAATTTTTTAACAGCAAAAGACTTGTACTTTCCTAAAAATGTGTGGCACTGCCACAGTGGACACTTATTTTGAGAAGCCTAGACATAAAAAACACCACAAAACCGGCCTAACTGGCGTATCCCGTGACCATTCCCAACCCTTTCACCGGCAACCCCTGAATGTGTGTACCTAGTGAGTTTTAAACCCCGGACACCTTGTCAAAAGGATAGCTTCCTTAGGGGGTGTTTGTTTCGGCTTATATAGCCGGCTTATGGCTTATTTGGTTTTCAGCTTATGTTTCATAATAAGCCCAAAAGTTTCAAAATAAGCCACAAAAAAATGAGCTTATGAAAAATAAGCCCAAAACCAAATAAGCCATAAGCATCCTATATAAGACAAAACAAACACCATCTTATATCACAAGATTAACTCAAATTGCAAATAACAACAAACCCACAACACAAAATAAGCCGAAAAGTTTCAAAATAAGCCGCAAACAGTGAGAAAAGTTTCAAAATAAGCCGCAAACAGTGAGAAAAGTTTCAAATAAGCCACGGAAAGTGAGCTTATCAAACATAAGCCCAAAACCAAATAAGCCACAAGAGTAACTCAAATTGCAAAAAACAACAAACCCACAACGCAAAATCACAATATAACACAAATAAATCAACAATTTCAGCAAAGATCACACCTTTATCAAAAACCCACAACACAAAACCATAAAACAACATAAAAAGATTTAAAAAGAGATTAAAGATCGCACCTTTATCAAACACCCATGATCTCAATTTCAAATGGGTCAAAAGATGAAACTGAAAATGAAATCTTGTGATCAGATTAAGGCAAGAATTTGAATTAAAAGATATGAAGGAGGTGATTGTATTATTTAATTTTGGGAATTTGGGAAATGAAATGAGTGATGGTGAGTCACGAATTTATTTTAATTTAATGAATGAATTTGTGACCATGTTGAATGGTGGGTCAATGTGTCCACAAACTCTAGATATTTTATATTTTTATAATAGTGTTTCAATTTTTTATAATTTTTATATTAGAGCCTTGGTATAATGACTTAGGTTAAAGTTTAATCTTCTGTCACGTCAGCGTCACATCAGCTTTAACATTTTACTTTAACTCACTCAAAAACCACCCCTTATCATAATATTCACAAGGTTAAACCTTAACTCACATATTTTCAAATTCAACCCCTAAACTAAAACAAACACTTCATTTATTAAAAAACATATCATTAATTTGAAAACATATTACAATACGAAATTAAAAAAACAAAGTTACAACGAAATAAAAAAAGACACTGCAAATTAAACGTTACAACATAAAGGAAATGACGAAAATACAATCTAGTGACGAGATTGCAAGTTATATTTTTTGATGATTCGGTCTTTTTCGTCATTGATCCAAGCCACGACATTTGGATCTTTGCCATCAGTGTCAATCATCAAAAATTTCATTTCTTACAACCTTTTTATTGTTTCATCTTTGACTTGCTGGGCCCGATACGCCGCTTGGGCGGTTTCACGTTTGATATGTTAGGTCACCATATTGTAACACAAGCATCAATATAAGAAATATAGAAGAGAAGTGATTGGTTGAACAAATCACACAAAACACACGAATGAAATAGAAACCTTTAGGCGTAGGATTTTATGTAAAGTGAACAACCAACTCTCAAATGAGAGTTACAAGATTATTTATAGGGGAAGGGAGCTAGGGCAACACATCTAGTCCCTTCCTTCCTTATGGGCTTGGGCCAAGGCTTATGGGCTTTCTACATAAGCCTTGCCTTAAGTACAAACATAAAAGCCTAATTAATCAACCTATTACATGTTAATTACAAACACTTGAAATATAGTTTAGGAGTGATTCCAACAATCTCCCCCTAAGTGTTGGTAATTAATGGCTTAAGTAATTTGAAACGTTGTTGGTGCTAATGTAATAGTTGCTTTGACGTCTTCTGACATTCTTCTTTCTTGTGAGAAGAAGTGCCTTGATTCGAACAATCTCCTCAGTGTAGGGATCTTGTTTCTTTTGAAGTATTCTTCTTTGACGTCTTTGATTTCTTTGTTCTTTAATTCTTTGTTCTTTTTGGTGGTTGTGATAGTATGTTGTTGTCAGCTACAGGTCAGCTTCGTTGCTCCAGCGTCTCCACGTCTTTCTCCAACATGCTCACACACTCATTTGACAATGAATTCCAGATGTGAAGTAGTTCTCGAGTCTTTATAACTTTGTAGATTCTTTGATTAGATGAAGAATCATTATGACTTTTTGTTGCCTTTGATTTTGAGAGAACTTCTTTTGTGATGTTGTTGGTATGAGCATGTGGAGAATCAGCACGATCTCTTCCTCCCGCGAGCATCCATCAGCATCAACATCTCCGGTACAGTCACGAACACCAATTGATCATTGTAATCTTTTCATAAAGAATTTATTACTACAATTGTTCTACTGATGAATGTCTTGATTCCATTCACCTTGGTCGGGCGAATCAGCCGTCTGAATCCCGTAAAGGACAGTTGGCATTACATTGAACAAGTTCAAGTAATGACCCACATATTCAGGACTCAATTCTTGAAAGGAATCTCCTTAGCGGGATTTCCAGCACTTACAAGTTCGAGCTTCGAGAGTGTCAATAGCATAATGTGAAAACACATCTCTAATTCTAGCAAAGGCATGTTCTCGAAACCGGATGCCCTCAAGAAGGCTAACACGATATACGAAGTACATCTATGGTTCAGGTGAGTTCTTTGAGGTACACCGAAGCATCACCCACGATGTAGACCGTTTGAGACAACACTAAGCGTAACCCACAAGGAGTTACCGAAGTGACCTGCTGTCAAGGCTGTTTGATGTTGACCCTGGCAGGAGTTTTCATTCAATCACTGAGGATCACAGTTGTGAACCCCTCATATATGTTATCGGCAGATTGCTAAGATCTGTGAAGGACTCTAGAATGTATCACTTGCGTCCTTATTGTTGAACGACAAGTGATGAAATGTCAAGTGTACCTAAGAGATCTTTTGATGAATCTCGTGGCTCTAGACTCAATAGTGCGTTTTGGTTTTCCTGAGCGGAGACTAAGGAGAGGGTATCCTTCTTCAATACCAGCAATCTCTAAGAGAAAGCCGATAGTTTACGTAGGGTTCCCTGTGAGAATGAAACAAGCTTCTGTTGGGAGAAACTTGAGTGGCTAAGAAGGTTTAGTGCGTGCGTCACTGGGTCCATGACGAATTTAATCTTCAATACCGGTGTCATCAAGTGACAACCAGTAGCATATGAATTGAACCCCGGTGTATGCCCTAAGTTGAATAATCTTGAGGGTTATTTCTTTTCACCCTTTTCATTACGTTTATTTTTAATTCTTCAACTCATTCTTTCTCCGATTCTCATTTTCTCCTTTTTATAATCATACCTAAGGACTTCTAAATTCTAACTATTGGTGGTGTCCTTGGGTAGATCCCTCCGGCTCTGGTGGATCATAGGACGGTTATTCCTAACCTTAGTCACCTTATAACTCCATGACTAACCTATGTTGTCGTAAACTATTTTGCAGAAATACTCCCCCTCCACACGTGCTTAACTTAAGTATTTTGACAAAAATCTGCACGGTGAGAGAAGAGCGCGCACTTTTGAATTGATCAATTCAAGACAGGCAATTCCCTGCAATACACGGTTACATCACTGACTAGGTCAGCTTGAAGTTGTAAACACTCCTTGGTGAGGAGGTTTGACCCGTCAAGGTTCATGTCTACCAAGAGTTTCTCGAATGGTACATTCGACTAGGACAAGTCCTTTGCGAGACACGTTTACATCACTAGCGAACTAGCTTGAAATTATTACCTGCCCAGGACAAGTCTTTTCGAGTTACTAACATTTAAGAGCTCGTCAATTCATTGGTTAAGTCTTTAGCACGACGATTCAATAGCAATTCACAACGTATTTCTTATCACATAATTTTTCTCCCCCTCAAAAATGGCATATAAAAGTTATTTTTGACGAAATTTTGATATCGAATATGTCCATTTCGAGTTTTGTGGGAAGATTTCCACGAAGAACAATTTGTGAACAAAGTTTTAATCAAATACTCCCCCTCAACAAGTGATATTAACTTTTGAGGTTTTGAAAATCATAAGAGGAAGTACTTGTTCTTTTGAGCAAAACTTTGAAAGTGAAAGTTTTGATTGGTTTTACTCAAAAGTAAGAAGCTTTCGCTCTTTTTATAAGGATTGTGGCACTGAAGCCTACCACAGGGTCCTTTCATTACAAGTACGGGTTGTACACTGTTATGTGTGCACAAGCCATAGCCAAATATTATAGATCAACACATCCAAATAATAGTGAAAGAAACAAATCAAGGAGTACCATGAAGTCCTTCAATAACACCAGGAGTTCAATGCGGGCGTTGGTAGCCTGTTAGAGATATGCTTTGACGTCCACCCACGAAACTCTCCAAAGTCCTTATCTCGATCCCGGACAAACAACCTTTCATCAATCCGGTAATGATCTTCTTACGCATCCCTCCTTTCCCTAGAATTCCACCTTTTCTTCGACCCAATGCCTTGATGAATCTCCTTTAACCTATAAGCCATCCCATCCTGAACCTTCTTCAAAGTATGATCACAAAATTTGTGAAGCTCCTTGCACGCCATGAAGCAATTTGGTGAAGTTCAGCTGCTGTAAACTACCCCAATGGTTTCTTAATAATGGTGTACTTGAGGAAGATGGTTGATATCGGGGAAGGTCTAGTTTTGGTTTGGTGAGATTAACACGTTTCAGTATGATTCTCGACAAGTTGAATATCTTCGACACGTTCCTGGATAACGATGCTTTTGATGAATATTAGCAATGACTTGATGTACTGGAGCTGGATGTTTGTGGAGAAATGTCGCATTAGATCCTTGTACCTTGGCAAGGTACATATCTTCAATGTCATTGAGTGACAATCTCGGGAAATCCGCTTCAGAAAAGTCATATTCCTGTTCGTCTTGGCGTTTGACTACTATTTTCTTGAGGAATGAGTAGTCCCACTTAGAAGACAGGGTAACATGCATTATGGCAACGATCCATTCGTCACTGAACACCTCCTTTTTCGATTTTAGTACCGCGGCAGCTTCTGTAGTAGATTCTTCTTCGTTCTGGCCAATGATGAATCCCATACAATGCATCGAGGTCATAATTTTCCACATTGTCAACAAACATATGTGTGGCTTCTTCCTCGATGGCTATGTTGTTTGAGTAGATTGCTGCCGGGAATGGAAAGGTGAGAAAGGTAGCGTATTTTGTACTAACATCGCTACCGTGCAGAAGAAATTCCAGGTCATTGTTGAAGAAATAACGGTAGGGAATCTTGTTGATCGAGTGGCCAATGGTATGTAGTGGCTTAGTCCAGTCGGTGTAGTATGGAGCCTTATCAGGTCTGGTGAAGTCGATATTGGATTCAGGGTTGAGCCAATCAATGTTGTTGGACATGGCTCGTGCTATGTTGTCGAGATGATATTTGACTTCTATGTCACTGGCTGAGTTGTCCTTAAGTAGTTGAAAAGCGTCGTTCTTGATTCGTTTCAACTCTGCTTTGAGCATCTTTTTCACCTTGAACTTTTCCTGTAAAATCTTGACCTGCTCCATAGTTCTGCCATCTACCGGTTCTTGGCCTTTCGGTAACTGAGGGGTTGCATCAACAAGCTTAGAAAACCAGTCATATTCTTCAGTTTCGTCTTCATCTAGCCAGGATACAACTGATGTTGAATTTTTCTTCTTTGGCTTTGAGGATGATGTTGGTTGCTTCGTTGATGTAGAAGAAGGAGGTTGTTGTTGGGGCTCAGGAATCTCTTCGTCATCACCACTAGTGTATTCAAAATAATCACCAGTTTTCTCCTTTAGTGGTGAAGATTCCGAGTCCTGAGGTTTGTCTGTAGTAGGAGGACGTTGTGGAGATCTTCTGGAGGTGGAGGTCCTTTGGGGTGGTGGAGGCATAGTTGATGAATCTTCATTTTTCTTCTTACGTTTCGGCTAAGAATCCTTATCCGCATCATCATCGTCTCTTGGACGCTTAGCCCTTTCTTGCGGCTTTGCATGAAGTTTGAGTTGATATTCGGCAATGCCTCAAAATTTTAGCTCGTTAGAAGTAACGTTGCAGATCGTTTAGACATTTGTAAAACAAGCTTGGAAATCAACTCTGCCGGAGACAACCGCAAGCTCAATTGGATTGATTTGCATTGCTACCAGAGTAGATTGCATTGTTTGCTTGACCAATTGCATGAGATTTGGATAAAGTTGTCTGGTTAACATCTCTCTTGTCACCTCGAGGGGACGGTATAGAAGAAACTTGTGAGTGTATTCTCTGAGTGTCTTATCCAGTTCCCCTTGGATATCTCTGTTAAGAAACTGTTGGATTTGTTCTCTTTCTTCTGAAAACTCGTTTATCACATCCTGAAGAAAGTTTAATCATTAGGCCGGTTGATTTAATTTCTTGTTGACCACGTTTTCTTCCTTACTTGCCGACAGCTTTCACAATCTTTGTCTTCAAGCGTGATGCCCAAGTATCGGTCGGTTTTCTTTACAGATCTGGATGCATCGGTCACGGTGTAATCTTTGGATGGTGGTGGTGATGAATGAGACGATGATTCAGACGAAGATGAGTCATGAGAAGGCTCTACAGCTCATTTGGTGGCTCGAAGTTTGTTCACTGGTTATGACGGGACTATCAAGAAGATAATCATCGACTTCTTCTTGACTTTAGCTTGTTCTTCTTTAACCACTGCCTCTTCTTTGGCTCGAGCTTCCTCTTCTTTTCTTTCCCTATCAGCTTCCTCAATATCTTCATCTGTAATCCTTTCATCCTTCTCCTTTTTCTCTTCTTTCTCAAAGTCGAAGATGATATTATCCTCTTGCTTCTTTTGTTGATTCGTGGAGGGTGGGTACCGGTTCCTTATCGGGTTGATTAACCGCGCGAGAAGCTGGTGTGGTTAGTGCACCACCACTTGAACCTCCAGGGCCTCTTGTTTGATCGCGATTAAATTCCAAAGCAGCATGTTGAATCCTTAGTTGCTTGAAAGTTTTGTGGTATACTTTCTCTTCATCCTTTGTTTCTTCATCTGAACTATCTTCTTCTTCCTGCTCTTCCACTGGAGTCTTATCCTTATCAGCTTTAGGACTAAGAGGTTTTTCGATTTATGCGTATCATTGTCGCAACAGTTTAAGTAGTGAACCTCTTCATCCGTGTCAGTATCCTCGGAGTCCTCGTCCTTTAATTTAAGTGCCGTTTGAGGATTAGGAACTACAACCTTTGAAGGAACTTTCCTTTTGAGAGTGTGAGTTCTCTTTGGATACTTGCAGGTACTTCCAGTTGATTAACTTGCTTTCGCACTTCCTCCTCTCCTGGTCCTTTGCTGGTATGGTGAAGACTTTTCATCAATGAAGCCAACTTTGCCGATGCAACTGCTTTCGATATCGTGAGTATGATTGAAGTTGCTTGATATCGTCAGTGAGAAGGCAGTCAGGCAAAAAGCGCACCTTGTTTCTTTGTTGTTGAGTCTTTGAATCTGACAACATTAAGAGTAGGCTCAAACAACGCGGAGTGATGGTTTATTCCCAAGTATCCTTTGGATCAACAGTTTAGTGTATCTGATGTAGGGGATCTTGGTGCCAGGCTTCTTGAGGTAAGACATCATGTTTTCCCATATCAGAGTTGCGAAGTCAATATACATCATGTTGACCATGCCCTAGAATATCTGTAGTTCCATGAGCTTAGGATGCTCATAACCACTATCACGTCCAGAAACAGATTTGGCTATCATGATGTATAGAGTTCTCCAGGGCTGAGGTATGTTCTTTAGATCCACTGAAGAATGTTTAGTGATGATCCCAGCAGCTTCATCGTAGCCAATGTTGACCATGAACTGGAGAGTAACCTCTTCCGAAGGAGTAGCAACATAATCAGCAGGCTGAATGGTAGGAAGAAGGATAATTGCTCTTAAATCTACAACAGTGATGGTGACTTGTTTGTTGTTGAGCGTCACCGCATTGATATTGACCATCGATCTTCTTCATGGTGCCAAAACCGATGAATATAGATCTCCGAATCGCTGTGAGTTTGTGAGCATGTTCTGTGTAGATGAGTCTTCAATATCCACAAAGCAATATGACACGGCGACCTCGTGAGCACGCTGGGTTAGCAAAGTCCACTTTGAGATTATTCTTCCAATCTTCATCCGTAACCGTAGGGAAAATATCTTCCATTGTGAGTACATTTGGTGCGCGCACTTTCCATTGTGACGTCCATATTGTGATCCTAAAGATATTGAGCCAAAAGAACCAAATAAACATATCTAAAGACACATGTTAGTCAAAAAGTTGATTTTATTGTCCAATTATTGAATATGTAATGTTGATGAATGTTGTTAGGAATTAGAAATTCCGTATATTAGCGTTACCTCAAGTATATGTAATCGTTAAAAGCTCGTAGTCTAGTTATTTTAAGTTAAGTATTTAGTTAAGTAACACCGCGGGAGGACTGACGGGTCTTTACCCAATCAGACTGATCCACGGCCATGTGTGGCGTTTTATGTAAGACTATAAATACTCTCTACCTCCCAAGGTAGAGAGTTTGAGCTCATAATAATATCTTTCACTTTCTCTCACTAAGTTCCCTAAACCTCTAACTTTCTCTCTAGAATTCCATCTATATTCTACCTTGTGTTAATGTTATGATGTGTATGTGAAAAGTTATATCTTACAATTGGTATCAAGAGCCATGGTTAGATCATATCTTACACATCTTTGGATTTCTAGTGGTTTTAGGTGGTTTTTAAGTTTGAAAAAGTTTAGTGGTTTTGGCATCATTTGATTGATTTCTAGTGTTAAAGTTTTGATTTTGGTTGTACTTTTATGTTTAGAATCATCAAAAGTGTTTAGGTTTTCATTTGGTAAGCTTGAATCATCTTGGTTGGGTTGTTTTTGGATTGATAAGTGAGGTTTATATGGTTTTTCAAGCTAGCTTAACTTAGCTCACGGAATAGTTTCTTGGTAGCGACTTGCTTCACATTTTGTAGCGACTTACGTAGGTTGGAACTAGAGTTAGATCTAGCGAGTTAAAGTACAAGTAGTGGATTCTCCACTACGGGTAGCGACATGTGGTAGCGACTTGTCAAGAGCGAGTTGCTCTTTAGCGACTTGTGTCTCTAGCGACTTGTGTAGCTAATTGCTGCCAAAATTTGGTTAGCGACTTGGTCTCAGAGCTTAGTTACTACTTAGCGACTTGTTTTTCTCGTTAGCGACTTGGGACTCTAGCTTAACTTAGGGTGTAGCGAATTAAGGGTTAGCGACTTAGTGCATTAATTTCTAGCTTAATTTAGTGCACTAATTTCCTAGCGATTTAGTATTTTATCTTCTAGAGTCTTGAGTGATTGTTTACGGTTTTCTCTTGATTTAAAAACCGTGAAAGAATCCATTTCCGGTTTAATCATAGAGCTATAAAATCCCGTATAATCTGTTAACATGTCTACCAACGCTCCCACATATCTCCATCGCTGTCGAAGATGTTCAAGCAAATTGTTCGTGATACTGGCCCACCCATGCTTCGGCAGAATCCACTACGACTCGGGCTCAACGATTAGATTGTATTGCCTTGGAAAGGAAAATGGTGTCAACATTCTCAAATCCATTGATGAAGGACCATATCGAATTGAGACGACTAGAGACATACTTGATACTAATGCGAGATGGTACTCTGCTACGGAATTGGACAGACCTAAGATGTATGATGAGCTTGATGATAAAGATAAAAAGAGATTTGATGATATCGTGGCTTCAAACATTGTTCTTCAAGGTCTTCCTAAAGACATCTACAAGTCGATCAATCATAACACGATGCTAAGGCGTTTGGGACAATGTTAAGATGCTTCTCTCGTGTTCTCAATTAACTATGGAAGACAGAGAATCCCAACTATATGATGAATTTGAGCATTTCAAGATGAAACCGGATGAGAGTGTCTATGAGTACTATGTGAGATTTCATAAGTTAGTTAATGACATGAGGAACATCAGAATGACTATGCCTAACATTCACTTGAACTCAAAATTTGTGAACAACATGAATCCCGAATGGCACAAGTTTGTTACACGTGAAGCTCACTAAAGGATTGAAGAATACAAACTATGAGCAACTCTATGCCTTCCTCCTTCTGAATGAGAGACATGCTATGTTTGAAAAATTAATTCTCAATCAGTTCAAAACCAACCAGGGAGAGACAAGCTCGTCTAATGACTCTACAACTTTCTACTCAAACATCGGAATCACAACCAAAGCATCACAAGTCATACCCTTGGGTAATGGTAATCACAAACTCATTCCCGATCCTATGTACAAACAAGCTGATGCCGATACTCACGTGGGTAGCTTCATTAATCAACTAGCTCTTCTCATCAGTCAAAACATGAATACTCTCCCACAAACCAACAACAACCTCCGAACTGCATCTAACCCACACAATCAAGCCACTATTAAAGATGGAAGGATCGTGGTAACCAGATAGGAAAGACAAGATGATCGGGACGAGGTGGAGCTGGGAGAGGTTATGTTGGAAACCATAATCGAGGAAGGAATGGTAACCAAGGTCAAACTAAGCTCATCAAATGTTATAACTGTAGTGGAGAGGGACACATTGCAAGGAACTGTACATCTCCAAAGCCCACAGCACGCCGATTACTTCAGTAGAAGATGTTGCCGCTCGCTCGTGACAATGGTGCTACTGGATGAAGAGGAATTGCTATTTTCTTCGAGGGCAATGCCAAGACCTATGATGCAGATGTGGATGAGCGAGCCTATTCAGAGATAGGTCATCATCATCAATGCCTTTCAAGTCAGCCGATTGTGATGCATACGACTCGATGTGGATGATGGACCTACTCAGACACACAATTTTATGGCTAGCATTTCTCCAATGGTTTCTCCCAAGGTCTTCTCTTCATCACTAGCTGGGCCATCCCATGACAAGCTCATCTCAGAGGTATTAAAACTATACGATGATGTTGATGTGCAAAAGATGCATGACAAAGTACAATCAAATGAAACTATTGAATCAAATATTGAAAATATGGGTAATATCAATATTGTCCCATATGATCAATATGTGAAACAAAGTGAAAGTGAAGTTGTACCAAGTGATGCATCTTCTCGATCAACAATGACTATGTTTTTGATGAATACACCGCATGTGCCCCTCGATGATTCCATTATTTCGAACTAAATGCCTATAAAGGACAAGTTGCTATTTATGAACAACGTGCTAAGTTTGAGTTGACCACCGCGTGCAGAAATGGATAACCAAGTAAGTACAGGAATTAGAAAAAGTAAGTTTAGAGAAGAAATATTGAAACAAGAATTAAATTCCTTGCAAGAAAAACTCTCTAAAACATCTAAACAAAAACAAGAACTTCAAGAAAATGTGAAAATGCTTAAGCAAGAATTTAATGCAAAGGAATCAAAACTCTTGAGAGATTTTTCTAATCTTAAAACTTTGAAAAACAAACTTGAGAACAAGTTGTACATACAAGGAAACACCATTCAGATTGCTCACATGGTCACTAAACATCGAGTCTTAAGCGATAAGCATAGCATTCCCCTTGTTGAGGAACCGAATCCCGAGGTAATTAAAAAGGCTAGAAATGCTCATAAGGTGCTTTATGATGGTAATGAAATCTTTAAGCCTAGGCAGAAACCTAGTTGCGCTGAGTGCACCGAGGAAGATAAGAAATCGGATGAAGTCACTAGGAAAGGATGAACAAAAACTAGATGATCCTAAATGCAAAGAGAAAAAGATTATTATCACTCCCATGACTACAAGAAGGAAAACTGGATTTCCTTGAACATGTTTAAGCCTCAAACATTGTTAACCCTAACAAGTGTTCCGAAAAAGGATATGGACTTGCAAAAGCCGAAAATCTTGTTGAAAAAGAATCCCCTTGAGGAAATTCCCTAAAGCGTCGAGTATCCTCCAAATACACCAATGCATTTAGTTCCTAGAACTATTGCCACTAAGAGCAAGACCTTAATCAGTCAATATGTTATTCTTCAACTATTTGTTGATTTTGAGAAAACTTGTAATAAAAGGATCACACCCATGGATAACGAAGGGGAAAGGGGTTTTGAGCAAATGAAAGAATGTTATTTAACTGAGGTCATGCCTTTCTTTAAACAACTAAAAGATCATTTTGAGAGTCTTTAAAAGGGGATAAAATCGATATTAAAGAAATGGAAAAGGAATTTGATGCAATGGTAGTTGAAGTTAGTGATTATGAGCGCGCACTAAAATATAATGAGATTGAGAGGAAGAACTTGCATACCTTAAATGAGACTCTTATTATTGAATGTGTTGCTCAAGATATCTTTTTCTTAACGCTTCAAATTGCTTCTATTAATGCTTCCAAATTTCATGAACTATCTCAGGCCCTGAAAGTCTCCCATGATCGCAAGTCATTGAGCTTGAAAAACTAATTCGAACTAAACGAGAAAATTGAACTAGATGATCACAATGAATTTGTTAAACATTTTTCTAAACTCGAAGTTGAGCATTTTAATTTACAACTAAAATATCAACATCTTAAAGAAAATGTTAAAACTTCAAATGTCAAGACATCGTCAGATGCTCCCGAGTTTGATGCAGTTTTTCAAATTAACAAACGTGATGAACAGATTCAAGCTCATTGCAACACGCGATCAGAAAGTTGAAAGCCCAAATCTCTCAATTAAAGGGTCAAACGAACAATAAGACAGGCTCCCAAAGCCCTCCTTCTTTAGATCTCAGAATTCTCAAACTTTTCATCTTCAAAACTTAGTTGATGCCTTACAAAAGGAAAACGAGAGTTTTCTAGAAGAAAATGAAAAAGTTAAACGACATTTTAAAGAGTTATATGATTCAATGAAAGTCACCCGTGACCAAAACCACGAAAAAATAACGTCTTTACAAAAGGAAATTGAGAATCTGAGAAGTCAGGAAATGGGAAACGCCACTTGTTTTCAATAAGAATGTTGTCTCAAGTCACCCTTGACGCAAATACACTGTGACAGTTAAATATATTCCTCCTCATCTTAGGAATAATGAACATGCTTTTCATGAATACCGTGCTCACCTTAAGGATAGTCTAGAATGTCTCCGTGAGATTGTCGAAGAGGATTTCATTAATAAACCTCTTGATAGTGAAATTAGGTTTGCTTGCCTCCATGCCAAACGATCTCAAGAGTTGCTAGAATGTGTAATTGCCACATGCCCAAAATCCTGAACCTTAGGTGAAAAGGCAAAGCTGTGATGCCCTGTTCTATGCCTAGTGCCAAGCAGGAAATCCGTTCTATGCCCAGTCTTTAAAAAGGAAACACTAATGTGCCTTCAAGTAGTTCAGATTCCAGATATGTTAGTGCTAAAAAAGTGAACTTTAGTGTGCCTGCAAAAAACTCAAATCACAGTCTTAAGAAAGTATACACTAATGTGCCTTCTAGTACTTGAGATCCTTGCACATCAAGTTCAGGAATGCAAAAATTAGATCAACCAACTAATGTTCCCATTCCCTCTACAAGAGTAATCAGTGACTTTAAAGCGAGCATGTCAAAGTCTCAAGACAATACAAGGAATGATAGGACCTTGCAAGCTAAGAATGTGCACTTGAAGAGAGTAGAAGACCAATCTAGGAACGTTAGGCTTGAGTTGAATAAACGAATCGTGTTGATTCTAGTATTAGCCTTAGGCGTACTATAATTAATTCGAATTCTGACACTATCTGCAAACCTTGTAATGCTCATGCTTGAATTCTGTTGCTAATCATGAATGTGGTGTGAATGCTTTGTCTAATGCTGTCAAATGCCCAGTTATAATAGTTAATGCTAATAATCCGGCAATTAAGCAAAAAGGCAAAAACGAAAGACTGTTAGAAAACAGTGGAAACCCACAGGAAGAACTTTATAAAGATAGGTTATTATTGGATACCTTCTGGTCATAAGAATAATCAGTTTTGTTCTCCAACTTGCTAAGATTATGCCCACTAGAAAATGGATGCCTACTGGTAGAACTATTCCCTTAAGAAGTAAACATACTTTGAATAGGGCAAATACAAACACCAGCATTGCATCTATTCCTAATGATTCCATTGCTTCTACTTCTGATATGGATGTTTCGATTCGATGTGGGTGTTCCAAATCTGTTACTAACCAAATGGAACCCATTCTTGCATGGGGATCCCAATTATCCAGTTATCCATTTTTGTCTGTGTTCAACTGCAGATCGTTCAAATCGTTCTGTGGTACCTGGACTCAGGCTGTTCCAAGCATATGACTGGAGACGGTCGCGGCTCATGAACTTCGTGAGCAAGTTCATCGGGACTGTTAGATTTGGTAATGATCATTTCGGTGTTATTATGGGTTATGGAATTATGTTGTAGGGTGATAGTGTCATCTCGAGAGTCTACTATGTTGAAGGGTTGGGTCATAATCTGTTTTCCGTTGGTCAATTCTGTGACTCTGATCTAGAAGTTGCATTCAGAAAACATAACCGCTTTGTTAGAGATCTTAATGGTAAGGGACTGTTAAAAGGAACTCGTGGGTCAAACCTTTACACCATCTCTATCGATGACATGATGAGGGCTTCTCCAATCAGCTTGTTATCAAAGGCTTCAAAAACAAAGTCATGGTTATGGCACCGTCGTCTCAATCACTTGAACTTCGGCACCATCAACGATCTTTCCAGAAAGGACCTAGTTGTAGGTTTACCTAGACTAAAGTATGAAAAGGATCATCTTTGTTCCGCATGTCAATTGGGAAAAAGCAAGAAATATGCCCATAAACCCAAACCTACTAACTCTGTCACAGAATTCCTTCATATGATTCATATGGACTTATGTGGACCAATGAGGGTACAAAATATCTTTGGGAAGAAATATGTGTTATTTGTGGTTGATGATTACTCTAGATTCACCTGGGTCAAGTTCATAAGGACAAAGGATGAAACTCCTGATATCGTCATCAAACTCATCAAGCATTGCAGGTTCGACTTAACAAAACCGTCAGAATTGTCCAGCAGACAATGGAACTGAGTTTGTCAACAAACAACTTAATGAATTCTATGAAAGCGTTGGAATCAGTCATCAAAGAAGTATTTCACGAACTCCTCAACAGAACGGTGTAGTTGAAAGACGAAATCGGACTCTGGTTGAAGCCGCTAGAACAATGTTGATTTACTCAAAGGTTCCAATGTTTCTCTCGGCTGAGGCAATCGCCACTGCATGCTATACACAAAATCGTTCCTAATCCACACCGTACATGGAAAAACTCCATATGAACTTGTCCACAACAGCAAACCTAATCTCTCTTTCCTTCGTGTGTTTGGTGCATTGTGCTATCCAACTAATGAGGGTCAAGACTTAAGGAAACTAAGGGCTAAAGCTGACATTGGAGTATTTGTAGGATACGCACCAAACAAAAAGGGATACCGAATCTATAACAAAAGAACCCTAAATATCATGGAAACCATTCACGTTACGTTTGATGAGCTGACGGTTCAAATGGCTCCTGACATCCAGCTCAGACCCCACTTCAAGGACAGTCCCATTGGTTCATCTCTTGTTCCAAACTCTACTCAAGAAACTCCATATGTACCCCCATCTGAAGATGATGTAAAGAAATTGTTTGATCCTATGTTTGATGAACTGTATGATTCAAACACTAATGAGGTAATGATTCCTGCAACAGAGGATGCTCATATTCCTGTGAATGAAGTCAATCCTTCATTCTCAATATCTTTAAGTCAAGAAGCACTCTGCTGATCCTTCGCCTCATCAACAAATCATCATTCTTCAAATGTACATCATGGAAATGTTTCTGGCATCAATGATGAAGTTAATCCCTTTGCTACTCCCGAGGATGCTCCATTTGAAAACATATTTGCTACTCCTGAATCATCATCCGAACCATCTTCTTCAGGAGACATCGACTCAGCTACCTCAGTTCCTCAACAACTGCCACATGAACACCTTAGAAAATGGACTCACGCTCATCCATTAGACAACATCATTGGAAATCCCTCTCTCCTTTATCAACCCGGAACAACTTGCAACCGATGCCTTATGGTGTTTCTTCAACTCCGTACTTTCTAAGATCGAACCAAAAGATGTTAAAACCGCCATGAATGAAGATAGGTGGTTCAATGCCATGCAAGATGAAATTCATGAGTTTGATCGACTTGATGTATGGGAGTTAGTACCTGCTCCAGACTGTGCTATGATTATAGCTCTCAAATGGATCTTCAAAGTAAAACTTGATGAGCAGGGTGATGTGTTGAAAACAAGGCTCTTTAGTTGCTAAGGATATCGTCAAGAGGAGGGTATAGACTTTGAAGAATCTTTTGCTCCTGTTTCTCGAATCGAGGCAATCAATCTTTTTCGGCTAACGCTGCTAGTAAGAACATGGTAGTGTATCAGATGGATGTAAAGACGGCATTTCTGAACGGAGATCTTAAAGAAGTCGTCTACGTCAGCCCACCTGAAGGATTTGTGAATCAAGAGCATCCTACTCACGTTTATCGTCTGAAGAAGGCTCTCTACGGTTTAAAGCAAGCTCTAAGGGCATGGTATGATACACTGTCAAAGTTTCTTCTATCATCCCGGATTCGTAAGGAGCATTTGATCCTACATTGTTCACCGGAAGTCAGGCAAACATTTAACTCATGTTCAAATTTATGTTGATGATATTATTTTGCCTCGACTGACCCAATGGAATGTGATCATTTTTCTAATGAAATGAGTTCTAAGTTTCAAATGTCAATGATGGGACAAATGTCGTTTTTCTTGGGATTACAAATTTCACAAAGTCCTGGAGGCATTTTCATAAATCAATCTAAATATGCAACAGAGATTTTAAAGAAATTTGGATTTGATTCATGTGACCCTGTTGACACCCCCATGATTGATCGAACCAAACTAGATGAGGACCACTCATGGATCATGATTGACCAAACTAAATATCGTAGTATGATTGGATCCCTGATGTACCTCACGGCTAGTAGACCAGACATCTTGTTCGCTGTTTGCATGTTTGCTAGATACCTGCTATCCTACTCAAAAGCACCTTGACAGTTAAACGGTCTTTCGTATCTCCAAGGAACCCCAATATTGGACTATGGTACC
>OU343225.1:316755344-316823724 GCA_910596185.1 Chrysanthemum makinoi
TAAAAAATAGTTTATATCACTAAGAGTTAAGTTCAATAGATTTTTTTTTTTTTTTTTTTTATAATAAAATTTGATACTAAAAAATAATCAACCTAAGATATAGAATTTTTGTTTCGTTACGGGTATGTTTGGCAAAACTAGATGTAAGCTGTATGTTGTAAGGTACATGGCATAAAAGCTGTAATTTGTAGGTATGGCTAATAAGCTGTTAATATGTTCTAGTATATCTTTTTTTAAGTGTTTGGTAAATTAGCTGTTAAATGTAATTATAAGATGTAAAATGACATAAAATGACAAATCTATAATTGTAAACAAATGTTTGGAGGGTATATTAATAATTTAAAGTTTTCTTGGTCCATGAAGCATTTAAAAAGCTTCATGAATCAGCTTTTCATTTTGAAATGCTGTCCAGCGAAATTTCTTGGTTTATAGAAGATTATTTTGTAATGGTAATAAAACCATTCAAGCAAATCTTACCAAACAGGCCCGTAGTACTTCATTTCATTATCTCTTAGGATGATTATTAAATGATCATAATCACCCTTTACTCATTCCATGTAAAAGTTTAGTTTTGTACTTAGGTAGTTAGGTTCATTTCATTATCTCTTAGGTGATATTAAAGGATTAAATGAGCAAGGGTAATTACGATCGTGACCCATTATTAAATAGTGGTCATTATGATCATGGTTCGTAAATCTTAATCAATCAACTAAGGTTTTTTAAATGTTTATATTTTGTCAAACCTTACATGGTATGCTTATCAACATCACCAAAATGATTTCGAGAATTTATAACTTAAAGTTGACGCTAACACGGTATTGAGTGTTATTTTTGAAAGAAGAACAAAGAAGTGAGAAAACATTAAAATAATTCTTGTTTTTGAGTTTTTCAGAAAAGAAAAGAAAAAAAAATGGAAAAGAAATTTGATTTTTTTTCCGAAATCTCTTTCCAAAAAATGTGATGATTTTGAAAAACAGAAAAACAAGAAAAAACTTATAATTAATACAAATGACTTAAATGCCCTAACATATAACATAATTTTAGAGTAAATTGCAAAAATCGTCCTTGTGGTTTGGTCAAATTGCATGTTTCGTCCTTGTGGTTCATTAAGTGCAAAAATCGTCGGATTTGACCTGTTACGTTCATTTTGGTGCTCCATCATTGCAAAAACCCGTCCTTGTGGTTTGGCAAATTTCAACTGTTGAAGACCAAAAGTGCACGTCTTTGATCTCAGAATGGACGATATTTGCTATTATTTGAAGGCAGCATGCACTGATTATTTCCGGACACAAGAACATTTGCAATATACTCCATAATTTTATATACCACAAATGGTATACTTAAAATCATGTTTTTTTTCCTTCTTCTCACTCACTCAGGAACATAATTAAAAACATAGCCACTTTTGCTTCTTTTAGCTCTTTTATTATTTTTTCTAACCCAGGAACGCGAAATAAAAATATTTTAAATTACATATTTCTCCACTTCTTTTGTGCCTAACTTTGTCACTTTTCCTTTTTTTTTTCAAAACCAGAAAACGGAACCTAAGTACTAAGAAACTAAACTTTTGTCAAACTCAATTAAATCTTTTGTATAGTACATTGTATGTAAGATTAATTTTCATAGCATTTAGGAATGGGGTTATGGGTGGTTGTTTGTTGGTACTCATTCGATGCATCTCTATCTCATATGGATGATACCATCCCTACCATCATCAATTGTGCTACAACTTTTAATGGTATCTCTATAGCTAAATATCCAAAATATAGAACATGGGTATTCAATGAGACTGGCACAAGTATGTCGGATACGTAAAACGTTTTTCATTTGTAATTATAGCTTCCGATTTATTGATTGACTAATCTATGGTTTTTAAATCTACCGTTATACATACACAAATCAGGTAAATCTCTACCATTTTATGGAAAAGTTGGTGTGAGCACGTCAGGTTTGTTTACACCAAACACGGATTAAACTTGAGACCTCTCGCATTTTAGTGATATACACTAGGTCAGTTGTGAGTATCACCATGTCTATTTTATAAGGTACGTAAAAGGTGTACATAAATGTATGGCTTTCCGTTAAACTGATATTATGTTTTATCGAACGTAAAGTTGGTTATGCCATCTTTTTGGACAACACAGAAAAGATCGATGAATGGTTAAGCGAGGCTTTGCCTTAGAAATCAATAAAGATCTTTGTTTAATTAAGATGTATGTGACCATTAACTCGAATCATGTAAACTTAGTTAGAAAAGTAGCTTAATTTAGAAAAAGGTATTTAAGTCAAGGTAATGATACACTAAAACCGAAGAAGTCTATATTTGGTGTAAATTTTACAAGGGTTGTCAAAAATAGGAAGCATGTAGTCATCATAAATGGAAATAATGCAGGTGTCACATATAGGATCGGTACCTAACCCTAGCAGAAAAGAGAAGCACGAAACTTAATACAATAATTTATGTTCTGGAAGATATAGGATAGGTTTGTCTAACAAGTGCTTTAAGGCTAGCCCCAATGAGGGTGAATCCCCATCGATCGAGTGACATAGACGATCGATTGTGTGTCGATCGTGTCATTGTGAAGACAATCGATCGCCTCCCATATTACCCAATCCAATCGTGATGCCTATCGAATCATTTAACGTTTAAAAATGTGTACGTTGCAATCCAAAAAAAATTACCCATAAATACAACTAAAATCTCATCACAAATCTCACAACATATTTACACACTAAACTCACAAATCTCACAATCCTTTCTATAAAAAATCTCACAATCCTCTTTATAAAAAATGTCTAAGAAACACCACCAACCAAAGGCCGAAAATCCCGTTTGTCACAAAACTATCGCATATTTTAACACCAGATCCGAATTTCCGGTTAACCGGTGTCTCACCAATAATCAATTTCAACCCCCCTTTGAATATCAATCCCAACAAGGTCCACAACAACACCCATTTAGTATGAATCGTCCATTTGTTCCACAGCAAAACATCCACTACCAACAACAACAACAAAGCTACTCCCGTCGAAGCAACCAATCTATGTGTGGGTCACACGAATCACGATGTACCGTCAACAATGGATTCATCAACGTCTTCATATTCAAATTATCAAGAATATTCTCCGGTTAACTGTATCAATCTTGAGGGTTTTGATTTCGAAGACCAATTGTACAACAATCCTAATTTTATCTTTGGAACGGATCGGGTTATCCTCAAAAGTATCACGGTTCGGGTACGGTTCGGCTCATGGATCGTATCACGATTCGGTTAACCTTGATGACGTAGAAGAAGAAGAATGTCGAGAAGAGACATCACCGGTCAAACCAAAGAAATGAGCTACTAAGGCGAAGAAGAAAATAGTCGAGAAAGAAGGCAAGAATGATTCGGCGCTTTGGTCAAAAGAAGAAGAGATCGCCTTGTGCAATGCTTGGTGTGATGTATCCGAGATAGTGTATCGGAAACAACCAAAATGCTAAAGGATTTTGGCAGAAAGTCATTACATACTTTGAGAAGGAGGTTGCTGTAGAAAGAACGTACAACTCTATCATTACAAAGTGGGAAAATAGGATTCGTCCTAGAGTTGGTCAATTTTGTGCCATTTACAACAATGCTGTAAGGAATTACGGAAGTGGTGAGAATGACCTCACCATTTATACACGAGCGTGTGATGAATACCAACTAGTGTGTGGTCATCCGTTTGTTTTGGAGCATTGTTGGCAGATTTTGAGGGACCATTCTGCTTGGAAGGATAATGAGATGCCCGCTTTTTAAGCCAAGATGAGGGTCGCAAAAAGGCAAGGACTTCAACCGACTCGGATGTGCACTCGGATGTGCCTGCTAAACCAGTTGGTCGTGATGCCGCAAAGAAGAATAAAAGAAATCCGGAGTCTTCGAAAGCTATGATTATGGAAGGTGTTGCGAGAAATGGGGAAAAGATCAAGTCCATGGCATTGGTGAAGAAGGAGTTGCAGACCGCACTATGGTTTGAAGAAGAAAGAGCTGGAACAACGGCCGAGTTGAGATACAACAAAATAGAGAAGCAAGGGAAGACAAAAATTGGCACTAGAGCGAAAAAGTTGAATTAAAGGCTCAAAAGAAATATGATGCAGATCTCATGTTCTATTGCACGCCAATCGATGAATCTTTGCCCGCATCAACAATAACCATCTGAGAAACTCAAAGAGGCGATCATATGGCGCAGATTTTAATAAGTGTTGTAATGTTTTAATAAGTTTCGTAATGTTTTAATTTTATTTGAATTATTATGTAACGTTTTAATTATTAATGAAATTTTATTTTGTGTTAAAAAAAAAAAAAAAAAAAAAAAAACTTAATTGCCTTGCTTACTGGGGCACCTAATCGCCTGAAGGTCGCCGGAGTGAAAGATGACGTGGCAGGAAAAATAAGGGGGATTGAATCCCCTCATTGGGGCTAGCCTAAGAGAACCTGTTAACATATAGGATAGGTTTAGTTATAAGTTTAGTTAATATTAAAAAAAGAAATACAAGTATTGAACTTATTTATTACACCTTAACAAGTTTCTTATAAACACTTGTCAAAAAAATCTCTAAAATACTACATCATTAGAAAAATGTTTAGTTTGGTTACATTGATTACTATTTGTTCATGTTATTGGCCATGTTTTTTTCTTTTGAACGGCTGAAAGTTGAATATATAAACTAGGAAGAAGCTAGAAAATTACAGAAAATGATTACAAAGCCATTGAGACCGTTATGGACGTTTCTACGTCTAAATTTAAGGCAAGTAAAAGAAACTAAACGAATAGAATTGAAAAGATCACATTTCCTCATGGGACATGAATGAAATGTGATGGAGTTTCTATACTTTCATAGGATCCAAAACGTAAAAGCAACTATAACAAACATACGGTCCTTCTTAACATTTGAACCCGGCAAAGCGTTAACCCATGAAGTATAATCTTCAAAAGAATGCAGTGCTTGATCCGATAAGTTGAACCAAATACGAATTAAGCATCAAACATTTGAGGCCACATCACAAGAAAAGAAAACATGCTCATTCGACTCGACGTGCTGATTGCATATCGGATAAAGGGACAATAGGTTCGATTTCTAGGTGGAAAGTTTAGCTTTGAACTTGTCGATTATCGTGTACAAGCTAGATTTCCGGCGCATGTTCTTACCAATTGGAAGACCAAGGTACGTAAACGGGAAAGAACCAGCTTGACATCCAGTAATTTGCGCCATTGCTTGTAAGTCGTCTTCAGAAACACCAACCCCATATAAGTTTGATTTAGAAATATTAATCTTTAAACGAGGCGGATAAAATGAATGCAAGGAATGGTAATGCTCTCAAATCATTCCGTCCCCATTTTGTAAGAATAACCACGTCATCAGCGAAGAAAAAATGTGAAAATTTAGTCTCACCTATTGTTACCCCTCGAATGTTTTGAGAAAGAGTAGCAGCATCTAATGTAAGGTGGAGACCCTCCATGATTAAGATAAAGAGAAATGGAGACAACGGGTCTCCTTGCCTTAGACCGCGCCCTAAAGAAAATTCAGGCGTAGGAGAACCATTAATGAGGATAGAAGTACGTGCCGAATATAAACAAGCTCAAATCCAAGATCTCTAATTGTCACCAAAACCCATTTTTGCTAGAACAAAGTCGAGATAATTCCAACTTAACGAGTCAAAGGCTTTTTCGAAATCAACCTTAAAGATCATGAGATTTTTGCTTCTCTTTTTATACCAGTCTATTATTTCACTAACCATAAGAGGCCCATCAAGAATCGGCGACGGATATAAAAGTTGATTGGACAGGCTAACTATAGAATCGAGCACAGTTGCTAACCGGTTAGCAAGGAGTTTCGCTAAGATTTTATATTGCATACCAATAAGGGAAATAGGACGATAATCCTTGATGAGAAGAGGGTTTGGAACTTTCGGAATCAATGTAATGAATTTGAACCTCTCGGCATGACACTTGATTCCATAAAGTTTTAAACGAAATTCACAACATCATCTTTAAAAAATTCCCAGTACGATTTGAGGAATGAAAAAGAGAACCAGTCGGGACCCGGGTATTTACCACTACCACAATCCCACACCGCTTTTCTAATTTCCTCATAAGAAGCAGGCCTTTGAATATCTAAGGTAACATTTGGGAAAAGGGTAGCGAACCCGGGGTTATAATTGGTGTCAAAAACAGATTCGGTAGGTTGAAATTTATCATGGAAGAAATTGAAGAATGCTTCTTTAACCTGAATAGGGTTAGACAGCCATTCTCCATCCACCATAATACCTTGCACCAATTGATACGTGATGTTTCGATTTAGATACCATGAAAAAAATTTGTGTTCTCATCGCCCTCAATATCCCATTTTGATTTTTGAGCAATATCCATTAGGCGAATATGATCAAGGTCCTCTTGTTCTTGCATCATTGTAGACGAGTGTGTTGTTTCTTTCTTCCTCCGAGACTGTCGAGTTATCAATCTTCACCTCAATTGCATTCAACAAAGTTTGAATCTCCACTGATCGTTCTAAGTCTTTAGACTTAGAATCATTGTGCCATTCTTTAATTTTCAGCTTCATAAACTTAAGTTTCTGTTGAAGAGAAGAAGTAGAATGGAAACTCAAATTTGCAAACTCCTCATTAGCTTGTTTGATCATATCATCAAAACCTTTCAGATGCATCCATGAATGAAATAGTTTAAAAGGAATGGGGCCGTAATCTGTTTTTTCAAAGTGCAATAAAATGGGATTATGGTTTGACCATTGTCTATCAAGGACCCTCATTTTAAGATCCTGATTGCTAGTGAGAACATCATCCGTCAAGAGAAAACGATCAAGCTTACTAAGCTTGGTACCCGTTTTCTTCATCCATGTGAATAAACGACCACCCATGGGGTTTTCAACTAGACCAGATGAGTCTATGATTGAATTAAAAACTTGTGCATCACGTTGGGAAAAAACATATCTAAAACGCTCGGTGTCAAATCTTACGTCGTTGAAGTCGCCACAAACTATGTATTTTCCTGCATGGCTTAGGATAAAAGAAGATAATCGTTGCCAAAGATTCTCTTTTGTTGTGGAGTCTTGAGGTCCGTATACGTTTATAATATAGTAAGTGTCAGCAGAATTGGACCATGAACCTTGAACGATGATGAAGTTATCGTCACACCAGAAGTTGGATTTTACAAACGTTAAAGGATCCCATATCGAGATAAGTCCCCCAGATCTTCCCCGAGCCATACTACAAACGTAATCAAAAGTATAATTACCCCACATGGTCTTCAAACAAAATAACTCAAGACGTGTCATTTTGTATTCCTGATAAAGAAAATGAACATTGTGTTTAAAGCATAAATCTTTCACCCATCTACGTTTCTTATACTTTCTCGTTCCTCGAATATTGATAGATAGTGTAGAAAACTAGAAGGGGGGTTGAATAGTTTACCAATTAAAATCTTGTTTTGAAACTTATTGAAAAGATCAATTGATATTGATCTTAGATATGTTAATGAAATATGCAAGCAATATGTAAAGAGTAAATAAGGAAAGAAATTATCAAACCACAACAAGTTGTTTATAGTGGTTCGGTCTACAAGGACTCTTTTTCCTTGCCTCTCCCACTCCTCGAGTCTCACACTCGAGAGTTTAACTTCACTAGTCAACAAGCTCCTTTCAACGGCGGAGAAAACCTTTACACTTCGCTTACACTATTTCCGACACTAAGCTAGATGTCGAGTTCTTTCCAAGGGTACAACTACTCCCACACACAATGTATTTTGAGGACTAAAATACTAACCACTCACACTCACAAGATGGTTTAATACAACAATGAAGTATGAATCAACACTAGATCATACAACACTAAACAAACAAGACTTCCAACTTCTCGTTTGAAGCTTGAATGTGACTTGATCTTCTTTGCTACAAAAGAGATCACTAATATGATATGAAACTGAGTTAGAAAGGTTAGAGAGAAGATATGTATGAGAGTATGTTAGAAAGGGATGGAAAACTACTTGGCTTGGCATTGCTATTTATAGCCAAAATGGACAGAGGCGTCCGCGGACCGCGGAACCCTTAAAAGGGTTCGCCCGTGTACCAATTTGGTACCGCGGTCGGCAGCCAAGATATCAAATCTTTGCTAAAGTCAACTCTATCTAAGTGAGATTGTGCAAGATATGAAGAGTACAAATCCACACAAAATATCTAATGAAATCTTCCAATGATTTCCATGATGCATCACATGATGTCATATGTTGTATTTCTATTTTTAGAAATATGCAAGTACATAAGTAGTGTTTGGTTTTAAGAACCTAACACATTCTAAAAACTACTATCATACATAATGATTAGAGTCATATCAAGATGTTACTAATCATAAATGTAAATGCTTGAATGATGAATATATTGTTTGAAAAAGCTTGTTTTAATATCTATTAAACTTGACAAGCTTTAAGCTTTTATACAAATTAAATTTACTTTTGTCGTTAACAAAACTTAGGTAAAGATCAAAAAATATAAATAACGTTTAATGACGATATTTGTATTAACAATCTCCCCCTTTTTGTTGAGGACAAAATATAAATTTTATTTTTAAAAAAGATACAAAGTTTGTGCAAGAGTTATAAAAATATTAGTTTTAGAACTTGAAAAGAGAATGATAATGCAAGTGTATGATGTTTGACTATTTATGAAAGTCAAAGTATTCACTAGTTGATGCATGATGTTGACTTTTACATAAAGTCAAAGTATGCGATTGATTTTTGAAAAGTCAAAATATAATCAAGTTCTATATTTTCTCCCCTTTTTGTCTCAACAAAAGAGAAGATCTTGAATGTAATGAGCCCGAGCCATTATCTCCCCCTTGATCAAAGCTCCCCTAAATTGGGTGCTTAATGGGAAGATACATGGATTGTGAAAATAAAAGCTACAAAAAATGTTAGTAATAATGATCATTCACAAGCATTTCCAAATACTATGTAAAAGCTCCAACACTATAATAAAAACACTATTCATTAGTTAAAATTTTCATGAATAAAGATCATGAAATGGGAACACAATGATGTGTTTTAGTACAAGAAAAAGAAAAAAATCCTAAGAAAAGAAAACTAGAAATGCTAAACTATGACCATCCTAATTTGATGGTGGATGAGAAAGAGCGTTGAGGCGCTCAAGGATATGATTGAGGATAAACCTCATTTCTTCTTGAAAGTCAAGGACCATAACCCGTGTCCTATCAACGGTTTGGGCCGTTTGCTCACAAGTTGAGCAACCATGCCTAGGGGGGTAGTATGTTTGGGGAGGTTGTGGTGGTGGAATGGTAGATGTATGTGTGTTGGTGGAAATGTTTGGGGTGGTCATGATGGAAGCAAGCAAAGCACTTTGCATTTGCATTGTCTCACTCAAGTGAGAGTCCACCATGCCTTTGAATTGGTGGAGGTTGTGGAGTTCCGTTTGAATCTCCTCTCTAGTGGGATTGGCATCCCACATACACTCCTCAATGTCCTCAAGATGAGAGGACATTGATGTGGGGAGTGAATGATCTCCATACAAAGGACCATGAATGTCTTTGTGAATGGGGTGGAAGAGAAGAGGTTTAGGCCCTAATGGGGCGTTTGGGTCAAGGGATGACCGAGGTGACTTATGAGCCATCCGCTCAATTGAGCCAAAGGATGGCAATGGTGGTGGATGATTTGGCCTAGGAGGCAAGTCATCCAAGTCCTCCAAGAAAGGATTCGGGGAGGTTGGTGGAGTGGAAAACAACTCCATGGGAATGAGAGTTGGAGACCTTGGTGAAGGTGGTGAAGGTGTTTTGGATGTTTGGATGGGTGCCGGTGGAGGTGAAGTTGGTGTTTTTGTTGGTGGTGGAGTGGTGATCACAATGTGTGATTGAGTAGGTGTGGCTAAGGTAAGGTTTGTATCATCTCGGATGGGAGATGAGATTGTGAGTGGAGAAGACTCGGATGATGAGCTAAGTTTAACGAAAGCAACAAGGCCTCACACTAATTCTAGCGGTCTTCTTGCAAGGTTTTGGAGATGATTTTGTCATTTTGACTTTGGTTTTTCTTTGCTAGATGATAGTAAGAATGAAGAAGGTGTGAGGATGATCATGGTAAAACCTCTCAATTTATAGAAGTGAAAAATCATGGAGAAATGTGTTTGATTTGATGTTAAACCATTGAAGAGATGAGGTTCCTAATGATTTGGAAGTGGGTTGAATGCTAGTCATATCACCCAAGTCAAGCCATTCAAGAGAGATGGAGTGAAGAAGAAAAGATTTGCAATAAATGTGTTCTAGTGAGTGGAATTTCCTAATATTCAGATCACCCACGGATTTGAAGGTACCAAAATTTGGTTCCTTCCTTTATGCCAAAGGGCTCCTTGGGTGGATTTTTCAAAATTTTGAATTTTGGTGGGAAATGGATTTCTTATATATCTAAGTGAATTATACTAGTTCTAATAAGAGTATAAGCAATTTAGGATTGACTTATAAGCATTGGATGGTAGTTTGGAATCACGAAATAGTCGAAATTCAGAAAGTTACCTGAAGGATCCACGGCACCAAAATCTTACACAGCCGGAACCCTAAAAGGGTGCGATGCGGTCACCTGTACTGGAATGCGGTGGTACCATTTTACATAACGGACGGTACCAAAATTATGGTGCCGTCTGATCCGTGGAGTGCAAAAATATGGACAGAGTACGTTTTTGGGTGTCGGGGACATTTCCGAAACCTGGAATTCTTCTTAAAACATGTGATACTAATCATTTGTAGTTAGGAAAAGCAGATAACACATATATAAACATAGTGGAGCATGTATTTTGAGCAAGGCTTTTTGATTTTCACATTATAGTGAAAATGGGTAAAATTTGATAGCATACTTGCGCTATCCCCCTGCATAAGATTGTTAGCATTTACCATTGTTTTAGTTTATATTATCATCCTATATAATAAAACGAACGAAATTGTATCAAACATTAACGAGAATGCATTGTTCCAAACACTCCTTAAAATTACCCTTATTTGTCCAACTTCTTGTAAATCTTGTTCATCATCCTACCAAGGCACTTGAACATTCCCTTAGTTTGCTTGAACTCCGCTGATTCATTCTCTATTTCCGGAAGAGACGCATAATACTCATGAGGCGGAAGACGAGAGCTTGGAAGACCATCCTCTGAGCTATTTGATGATGATGATGATGATGGAGTTGGAGGTTTTGCTCTCTTGCCTTTTGTCTTAGCAACTTGTGCATCACTCAAAGGTACAAAGATGTGAGGGATGAGTTCATAGTGAAGGTGCATTCCTTTTGGGGTTGGTGGAATTGGAGCGAAGTTTCTATAGAGGCGGGTGAGAAGCATCCCGTATGGAAGAGCAACCGATCCTTGAGTTGGAATATCAATCATTCTCCTAGCTATGTAGTAGGCTAAATTGAATGGTTGTCGAGTGGACAAGTTGTAGAGCATGTGACAAAGGCAAGCATTTATGTGATCCCTATTTCCTATGGTGCTAATGACGTTGGCTCTAAGTAGCTCCTCCCATTTCTTAAATTCGGCTTAAGTTCATTTAGCTCCATTCCATATGGATCTCGGTTTACTTCTTTTCCCTTTCGGGTAACTCGGGTTGTATCACTTTTTGGGTTAAAAGGTGTTCACGGATGACATCCTTATCGGCCAAACGGGTTTGGTAGGGAAGAGAGCGGTCATTTATTGCATCAAGAGACGTGAGTGACCACTTATCCGTGTAGACACAAGTTCCTCGGTTGGGAATTCCTAACACTTGAGCAAAGTTGCCTAAGGTGATGGTGTAGTCGTTTTGATTGATTCTAAACCTAAGAAAAAATTCATCATCGTCTTCATCACTAAAGCCGGTCACACTAGCATAGAATTCTAACACAAAGCTAGGACAGATTGGTTCATCGATGTCAAGAAGACAATCGAATTAAATGGCGGCTAGTTCTTCACGAAGGTTGGTATTTTCAAGGAAGGATGAGTGAATGGTTCTACCCTCATGGAAATACCTTGATTCTAGACCCCTAAATATTTCTACTTGTTCCTTTGTAAGTCCTTTGGTTTTGTGGTGTTTGGGAATGTAGTTAAGGGTGTCTTTGTGATCATAGAATCTTGCGGCTACCATGGTTATTCCTAAGGACAAGAGTTAATATGTTAAAAATGAGAATAATTTTTAACGTTTTTGGTTATAGTGTGTGCCTATATGAAAACAATTTGGAGTTGCGGTTATCTCGACTCATTTTATGCGCAAAAAATGGTTTTAGTGGGTGTTTGGCAAATACCATGAGATAACCCAAATGCTCCTAATTCAATGTGGCTTCATTTGAATATACCCGGAATGCATATTAGTTATGCAATACCTTTAGTATTCAAGAGCATGCAAGTGATGAAAATTTAACGTTTCTATTTGTATTAGCAATGAAAAAAATTGTTTTCCTACAAGTGAGAAGCTTTTCAAAACTTTTGACATGGGGTGTTTGGTTGTTTGAATAGGGCCTTATATTCATTATCTATCAATTAGTGGGAAGCATGATTTGTTTATGCAATATGATAATGTAGTACCTAATTTCAATGACTAGTTATGCAATTTGCCAATTGAATTCATATTTGGTATAAAAGCATACATAAAACCCCATGTAATGATTTGTGATAGTCTTGTGCATAAATAAGAATCCTAGACTCAGAATTAAGAGATGAAATGTAGTTAGGATACTTACAATGATGTTATCTTCAGTGATTAGTGAGTGGGAAGATGACAATAATGAGCTTGGTTTAAGTTTTACACGTTTTGGTAAAGTGGGTTTTAAGGAAGAGGATGATTTGTATATAACAGTTTGCTTCGTAGATACCACGGACCGTGACGGCACCAAAACTTTGGTTCCGTCTTTGTTGTCGTTTGGTGTCGTCGGGCTACAGAAAGCGGTACAAGACAAAATTGTTTTGTTTTGACTATTCTAATGTTTTGGGCTATGTTTATCCTACATGTTTGGTTCCATTAACCCTAAACCAAGTCTAAGAAGATTAAAAGGTTCTCGTTTAAGAGGCTTAGTTAAGATGTCGGCAATGTTGTCTTCGGAGGATACTTTCTCGATTGAAATTTTTCCTTTTTGAACATTGTCGCGAAGAAAGTGATTGCGGATTTCAATATGTTTTGTACGAGCATGTTGAACGGGATTCTTGCTGAGATCGATGGCTCCTTTGTTATCGCAAAGTATCACAATGTCGTTGAGATGAATTCCGTAATCTACTAGAGCTTGCTTCATCCAAAGAGCTTGTTGACTGATTCCTCCGGAAAGAGATCAATAATAAGAGTGTGTAGTATATGGGTAACTCAAACGTGTTAGGTTTGAGCACCGAGATCGTTCCAAACGAGGGTTGAATGGAATTTCCAACTCACGTCGTGATTATCGGGATTTGAATGGGAAAAGGGGATAATTTGATGTTTTTCTAAACTACGGGGCAAGGGAAGCATAAAAGGGAAATTACACTACGGGGAATCCTAAATACGCGAATAAAACTAAAATGCAATAAATGAAACGTAAATAAAATGCGACTACGTCTAATCTAAATCCTAAATATGATCTAAAATTACTTTTAAACTAAAAATGCAATTAAAAACTTAACTAAGATTTAAAACTATTTTTTATGATTTTTCTTTTATTTATTTGAATTAAAATCTAATTTATAACTTTTAAAACTAATCTAAAATACTAAAAATTATGAAAATAAAGGGGAAAATTATGAAACTATTTTTCAAAATTCTAAAATAACTAAAAAGATTTTTCAAAACTGGAATTGTATTTTTCTGAAGTTTTTTTTCTATTTTCTATGAATTAAAAACTATTTAAAACTAATTTAATGGCTAAAAATTACAAATTAAACTAGGAAAAATCTGGAAAAATTATTTTTTTGGCTTTTTAAATTTTTCTTAATTTAGGAAAAATAAAAACTTATTTTTTTGAAGCTTTTCTGATTTATTTGTATTAAAAAGTACTTAAAAAATCTTAAAAACTGATTTAAAATAAGAAAAATAGTAAACAGTGGCAGAAAATTATGAAAAATTCAGGATAATTCTAAAATAATATTCTAAATCTAGTAAAAATACTAAAATACTATGCTTATGTGTGAGATTATGAAGCTGTAGTGTAAACTGTTTATGAATAAGCACTATAAAATAAGCTAACAAACTCTAGAAGGCACCAATTGAACACAGAAGCTAGATTAAACTAAAACTACCTTAAAACACCTAATTGCAACTAATCTAAACCTTTAATGAGCTGATTGAACTGATTTGAATAGTTTGAGCTTATGAAATCTAACCAGCCAAACACCCTTACTTACTGCCTAAGCACAAGCTTATCTAATAAGCTAAAATGAAAACCAGATGTGTGGAACTCAAGTCCACCAGTCAAACAACAACTGGACCAATTTTTAGATCCTAACTAGCTAAAATGAAACTAGGAGAGGGGCTGCAAATAAGTTGTTTCACACTCAATGTATGCTGAGTGTGAACAAGGGAGAAGTCAGCTGTTTGCACAGCTGATTTAGAGCTTAAGACTGTTTCCAAAAATTTGACAAAAATCAGTTTTATAAACTTGACCAATTGAACTTGTGATTCCCAAAATTTCAATAACTATGAGTCAGAAATGAGTGCATGAAAAATCTACAAAGTTTTGCAAAAACCTAATTTTACACTTTTTGACTTTTAATGACAGATGTTGCTTTTGACTAAAGTGAGATTTGATGCAAATTTATGAAATGATTATGATGAATTAAAGCTTACTTAAGCTAAAGTATCTAATTCTAAACCTAGAATCAGCTTATGATTATCTAAATTCTAACTGATTATGCTAATAAGGACAGATTAAATCCAATTTTGACTTTTAGCTTACTAAAATGAAAAATAAAGACTAACAAGATTATAGCTAACCTAAATAAGACTGTAATATCAAGACTTAACTAATATCTAAACCTCTAACTCATTGTAACTGCTTGTGCCAAACTCCCTGAACAGAACTGAAATGCAATATAATCTAACCTATACTTAATTCTAATCCGAGACAGCAATTAAACTATGATCTACTATCAAAATTAAAGTTAACTAATGCAATACTAACAATATAAACTAACAGAATTAAGTGGAACAGATTGTGCAGCAAAACAGGTATGATTCAGAAATAAGAAGGACAAGTTAAAAGAGCTTACAAAGGTCCAGCCACTATGGCTTGCCAATATAAACCAAAAACCATTAATCAATCGCTATTAAGCTCAATCCATTACCCAGTTCTGAACCAAATAAGCTTTTAACCAATTTGCAGCATCTGATTTGTCTAATACTGAACTGATTTTGAAATTTGATTGTGAATGGAAAGTGAAACAGATATAAACCTTCAATAAGCTATAAGGAAGCTTAAAAAGGTTTATCAAAACAGTAGCAAGCTTATTGAGAGCTTATAAGAAGATCTAACATATTTTTTTTTTCTTATTTTATTTATTTATTTTTTCTTATTTTATTTATTTTTTTTTTTTGATTTTTGATTAAAATGAGAACTAGCTGTAAATACTTTTAAAATAAGCTGAGATTAAGTAACAACAACTAATAACTGAGATTAAAAGCATAGAAAACTGAAACAATGATTTGAAGAGAAAAACAGAATTTCATTAATATTTAAAAGCTGAGTACAAGAGTAGATTACAAAAGCTGAGAATAACATAAAAACATAAAAACTGAATGAAAAATTACAATAAGCTACTGAAAGAAAGGTTGCCTTCAGCTTGTGAATGAAGGGGGTATTTATAGCCACGTCTTGAGCCTTAAAAGGATCCAGAAGATGTAATTTGTGCTTTCTCTTGATGTCTCTCAACCCTTGGATCACCCTCATACATCATCCCAGCAATTATAGCCCTTAGATCAAATCACCACGCTCTTTTGGCCAATCAGAGGAGAGCAAATGAGTGGTATGACACACGGATTGCCAGCGTGGCATCCGTGTGTCAGTCACGTGTCAGGTGTGAGTGTTAATTTAGTACGAATTTGAGTTTCATGTGGGGAATTAATTTGGTGGGAAGGTTAGGGTTCATGTTATCTGGGTTTGAGAGGGATTTGGGTAAAAACTTTGGCGCGTTTGATTTTTTAATGTATTTCGGATTTAATTGACCGGGTTATGAGTTGAGTTGACCAGGGTAAACGGGTTGGATATACCGGGTATAAGGGAAATGGATCAGGATGCTGGACATGGACTTGGGCTTTTGGTATACATTGGGCCAAGGTTTAATGGACATGGACTAGTATATAATCCATTTAATGGTATAAGGACCAAAAATGTATAAACTGAAAATCCAGCCAATCTTGTAAATCTGAAAATATAATCCAAGGGCTAGATTTGCCAATCTTTAATAAACCAAGGGCCATTTCTGAAACTTGAGGGTATATTCTGCCAATAACTGAAAGTTGAGGGACTATTTCTGACAATTCTGCAAACTTGATCGTATCTTCAAAAATCATCCTCAAAGAGTATAAATCTTCACAAATGCACAATTCTGACCTTCCGGCTCAGCTTTAGCACTCTTAATCTCTCGTGCTCGGGTTTTCGTCTGATTTGGCTATCTTTTGTGCGTTGTGACATATCCGTATCTGCACAAGCATAAACTCAAGAAAACAACAAATATTAGCAATAAACGACTCTTTCTTGGTTATTTTGGGTTAGATTTGATAAAGAAATTATATATGTTTTAGCACATATCAAAATACCCCAGACGAGACCATTGTCGTGTCCCCACGCAATGCAATCAACTCACGCTTCTAAAACCAAAGATTTCAATCTCTTTCTACTAAACCTATGAAGAAGTAGCAAAGATTCCTCAAAAGAGATTAAGAACCCCTAATTCTAAAAACGCCCCGTTTACCTTTTATTCACATTTATAGATATTACGATTAAGCACATTCATTATGAGTGACGGTTTGTTGAACTTTCATGTCGATCAATAACTCCAACATTTTTCAAACGACACGTTAGGATCACGGAGTAGGAAACACAACACAGCGTGAAGTGACCATACGGATAGAATACATCGTCCCTGATTTTTCACAAGCTCCCAAACTAAGCGTAAAATCGAGATCATTGTTAAATATGACTTTAGATGCTAACACTACCCATGGAAGTTACTTGTGTAATTACCTTTCGCTCTCATTTTCCTATTTTCTTCTAGATTTTTTTATATTTGTGAGAAATGAATTTCTTCATATGTTCTCGTTTCGATAACTTTTATTCCGATAAAGATATGAAGCTAAGTCGCTAATTAGTTATTCACCTTCCCTCGAAAACCATTGCACACAAGAATGAGGTCCACATCAAGGTCCTAATTTCGCACGATTTAGGAAGATATCTCCCGGATTCAAAGTTTGGCTTAACACTTATTTCAGCACATTTGCATTTTTGCAATTTAGGCCCTTGGTCTTTTCAACCACTAACTCAACGGGATTACCGTTTTATCAGGAGTCTTATTATGACTTTGGATTTTCCTCAACCTTTATAGAAGTCTATGACAACTTTTATGGCTTTGGATTTTTCAACTTTAATACATTTGGGCTTTATTTCATGTTAATTTTTGTGCCAAACTCCGAATCCTACGGCTTTTATAACAATAGAAACGATAGCAGAAAACTATCAGGAATCAATTGTCTATTACACCGCAACACTGACAGTACCTTGATGTGTACCCAACTCTCATGGGCAAGGATTCTCTAAAGAAGAATAAAGAACTAACTATCGCCAAAAACTCAACATCTCTAATTATTTATAAGACATATATGGGGTGAAACAATTTTGTGGGAACAAAAAGCCATAAGTACCTTCGATGGGCTCTAAAGAGAACCAACTACTCCACGCTTAGCATCTAAACTCATAAGTAACTCTATCATTCCTCGATCTCCGCAAATTTAAAATCCCAAATAATGAGATCCGCGGATGCTTAGCCGATAATTTTTAGATTATCTATGGTTAAGGGAACAAGCTAGGGCTCAACACGCCCGGTCAAGTCAGAATTCCATTCCTACTCTCACCAGCGGAAAGTCAACAAGGTGTCAAAACATATATTAACTTAGCGAATGTTTCGTCAAATAATCTCAAGTCTCGCATTTTTAAAGTCACTTATTAGAAACTAGCAAATTCTTGTTTAAGCTCCACATATTTAAAATCACTTAGGGAGACTTGCAAATTCTTGGCCTTGTGAGCTAGAATCGCATTTTATAGCCTCTTGTCTAAGCAATTAGCAAAGGCTATTTCAAGAAAAACGCATATTTAAAGTAACTTCTAAGAGACTAGCAAGAACTTTTTGATCATAAAACTAGCAAAAGCTTACAAAATTTTTTAAATTTTCTCAATTTTTGCACAATTTTTCATTTTCTAAGGAAAAACGGGGTTGCGAGAGTATACGACAAAAAATAAGCAAGTGCGGTCAAATCAAATCGAAGATTACCCATCCCAGACTAAAACGAAACATTGTCCTCAATGTTTAAAAGTAAGGGTATCACGAAAATCTAAAAGACGTTTATTAAGTATGCTAAAAGATAAACGTTAGTCGATAAGATTTCGGATATAGGATTTCCATAAGCAACGAACATGAAACTCGAGTGGAGAAAAGACAAACTTCGAGCACGAGAGTCTTCATATCGGGAAAATCCTACACAACATCACAAACAACCAAACACGAGAAATCGAAGAGGCTAACCCCTTCACGTCACTTATTAGAAAATAGAAAGAAGATAGAGATAAGCATGGGGTGCCTCCCACGAAGCGCTATTTTTTTTTATTACCGAGTCGCTAGCCTGACTCGTCCCCGAATTCATTTGTCCTTGGGGAAACAAGCGGAAGGGATACCCGGGTCAAAAACGGTGTCCTCATTCCGGAGGGAAAGAGAATGGGTGGGTTGGGAGGGAAAGAAAATGTCGGGCTCAAGCACATAAGGAATAACTCCTCCCAAATTCACAAAAGGTGTATCAAGAAAGAATGATCCATCATCCGGTGGTTTTGCGGGCGGACTTCGGGATGACGGATCAGAATGAGAAAACTCCGAGAAAAACGGGAGTTCATGGTACAGAGAGGTGTTTCTTAAAGGTTTATCAACGAAGGCATCCAAGAGAGGATCCTTTTTTCGGTTAACTTTGGTTAATTGAAATTCTTCTTCGATGAGTATCCCAGGGTTAAAAATTTTGTCCTCGGAAAGGAACGAAATCAAAGTATCATCTACGTGAAAATCCTCATGAGAAGAGGAATCATTCTCGGATAAAAAATAGTATGGGACCTCAGTATCAACAAGTTCATCTGTCGAACGCTTCACTTCCTTATCTTTCTTCGGGTAAAATGGATCATCGTATTCGTTTTCTTCATTATCGGAAAGAATCGAGTCGGTGGGAGCAAGTTCATCGGTGAACTTCTTGAAGTAAATCGACGGATCTTGATATAACAAATATTCAATTTCGCGTAAGTCGGCTCTAAAATCAAAGACGTCATCCTCACTTCCCGGTGGAAGAGGATCCATGCGAGCGAGTTCATCGGCGAACTCCTCGAGAAGTAAATCAATGGAAGAATCCTTGAGCTCGGGCTCCGAAGGATTAGTAGACGGCTTGACTTCTTTAATAACTTTTTCTTCCAGAGGGATATAAGAATCCCCGTAAAGCATTTTTTCAATCAAACGAATATCTCCCTCGATGTCGATGTCAGCATTATCAATTTCCGGTGAAACTGAATCACTTTTCAAATAAGCCTCGATTTCTTTCATGATAGAATCATCCTCCTCATATTGAGTGAGGGATGAGGAAGAATCATAAATGATTTTTTTAGAAGAAAGTTCCAAATTTTCAGAAGAAGGAGTGGGATTGCCACTCAAAGAAAACTCGACGTTCTTAAGTTCAACACAACAAACAGAAAGTGGAGGTGGGACAAGTGGTGTGCTCTTAGAGCTAGCATTTTCCACCACAACCGTTGTAGTCTCCTTTTCTAATTTCTTCTTTTGCTCAGCACGTATCGTTGATAAACTCTTAACCGTAAAACGTGAAAGACTCGGATCAATTCTCGATGTCTTAGGCCCAACTTTTTGAACCACCGGAGGTTGGACGTTCTTGGTACTTCCGTTATTATTAGGAATTCCCGGGTCCTTTGTCACCTCGGTGTCATTAATTTTGGCCACATCATATTGGTAGGTTAAAGATTTAGAAGTATGGTTAACGTTAAACGTGACGGCTTCTTTTCCAATTCTTAAAGTGATCTCTCCTTCATACACATCAATCAACGCATGGCCCGTCCTTAAGAAGCATCTTCCGAGAATAAGGGGTACTCGAGGGTCGGCATCGAAATCAACGACAACAAAATCCGCGGGGAAATCGAACGTCCCCACTTTAACAAAAACATCCTCGGCTATACCGATTGGTTTTGTAGTAGTACGTTCGGCTAGCTCGAGGGTCATACACGTTGGGGTTAGTGGGGGCAATGAAAGCTTTTCGTAAATTGATTTCGGCATCAAATTGATACTCGCGCCAAGATCGGCCAAGGCGGAGCATTGAATAATTCCTTGAAAATCGCATGGAATGAGGAACTTGCCGGGGTCACCTAATTTTTCGGGAAGTTTCTTGAGAATAACCGCCGAGCAATTCTCATTCAAAGACGTTTTTGCCAAATCCACAATTTTCTCTTTGTTACTTAACAATCCTTTTAGTGTCGAAACAAACTTAGGCATGAGAAGAAGAGCATCCGCGAAGCTAATTTCGAAGTGTAGATCTTGAAATATTTGAAAGAATTTTTCCATTTGAAGATTTGCTTGTTCACGTTGCTTTTGATCATTCATCCTTGACGGGTACGGAAGTGTCGTTTTCCGATTAGTCTTTTCAGCACTAACCGGAGCATCCTTAGGCTCAGACGTCGGGACAACCGTGGGTTGGAAATTCTCGGTACTCCCCTTATTAGTAGGAAGCACCGGGTCCTTTGTCACCCCGGTCTCACGGTCTACCACACGAGACGGAGAAGAAGAAATAGTGGTAGGAGCCGTGGGTCCATCGTAAGCAACACCACTTCGGGTAGTGATCGCTTTCATGTCACCTCTCGGGTTGGGAATCGTATTGCTCGGAAGAGTACTAGAACCCGAGGGTTGAGAATAAGAAGTCGAAGCTTGATTGGCTTGAAAGAAACTAGCCATCATATTCCTCATTTCACTCATCTGCTTGTTACTCGTAGCTTCCATTTCTCTTTTGAAATCATTCCTCATACTTGTGATTTGAGTTTGCAAACTTTTAATGGTGTTATCGGAATTCTTCATGTAAGTTAGAAAATCATTATTCGGAGCAGCTTGATGAGGTGGTTGATAAACTTGAGGTGGAGGAGCTTGGTAGTTTTGATTACCATGATTGAGATTAACTCATCGGTTTTGATTGTAAGATTGGTTTTGATAACGGTTTTGGTTTTGTTGAGGAACGGGTGCAAAACCGGGTGGTCCCATTTGGTTGGCACGGTATCCTTGATTCGGATTTTGAACCGGATTAGCAGATGCAACGGAAGCATTTTGGAGATCGCCATCGGTGGCTTGACAATTATAGTACGGATGAGGACCACCGCAAATAACACATGTTTCGGTAACGCTTTTGACTGGCTCGGATTTCAGATTCTTAAACTCTCTCATCATAGAATTAATAGCATCAGTCAGCCCACTCAACTCACTCTTCAAACCGTAGTTATCATTGGTAGTGATCTTAGAAACAACCGAACGGTTTCTAGATGAGACAACTTTTGACTTATTTTCGATTATCGTTCTAATATCGGCGGGCATATGACTCAAGATGTTACCACCAGCGGCTGCGTTAAGCGAATCTTGATCGGACGGTGTTAAAGCATTGTAGAACGTATCAATCTGATGAAGATCGGTAAAACCGTGATTTGGGCATTTACGTAAAAGTTCTTTAAATCTATCCCATGCTTCTCCAAAACTTTCATCGAATTTTTGTTGAAAATTAATGATTTGATTTCGTAACATTGTAATTTTCGAAGGAGGAAAGAATTGGTTCACAAACTTTTTAGAAAGATCGGCCCATGTTGTAATTGATTGAGGGGGTTCTTTTTCTAGCCAAGTCCGGCTGCTGCCCTCAAGAGAAAATGGAAATAATCTCAATTTAACTGACTCATGAGTGACGCCCCGAAAGTTTATCGTAGAAGCAACTTGATTAAACCAATGGAGGTGTGCGTGGGGCTCCTCATGATCCAAACCACAAAAAGGTTTATTTGAAACCAATTGAATTAAGTTCGTTTTTAGTTCAAAATTCTCGGTATCAAGTGGTGGAATAACAATAGCATCACCGTAGCCGTCTACGGGAGCTTGAAGTAACTCGATCATCGTTCGAGTATCTGCCATGACGACGGGTTCTTCAACGATAGTACGTAACTCGGGTACGTCTATTCTACGATTACGTCGTGACTGAGAACGAGTGCGCATGCACAAAAAATCCAAAAATCAAAAAGTGAAAAATAATTTTGAAAAAGGAAAATCTTTTGGTTTTATACTTAGAAAACTTTTGAAAAACAATCTTTTTGGTAACCGTCGCGTCAACCGGTGCTCGGTAACTCCCAAAAGTACGCAAATGCAGCCGGAACGAAGAGTGGATCGTTCTTCATCGCAATTTAATGTCAAGACTTTCCTTATACCCCGTGTATAGGTTGTACCTTCGAGGTGAGCCGACGTAACAATTGACGTTTCAGTTTCTTTTGTTGGTTTTTAATTTTTATGGTTTTGTAAACACTCTAGGAAGAATGTTTTGGTGTTTTAGATGTTTTTGGGTTTTTGAAAAATATATATATACAAAAACGACGATAACTTCACTCGAAGGATCTTCAAATGCACGCGATTCGAGACGGAAATACGCTTCGCCAAGCTTCTCCTGCGATCACGCCAAAATTGATTCCTCCGGAAAGAGATCAATAATAAGAGTGTGTAGTATATGGGTAACTCAAACGTGTTAGGTTTGAGCACCGAGATCGTTTCGAACGAGGGTTGAATGGAATTTCCAACTCACGTCGCGATTATCGGGATTTGAATGGGAAAAGGGGATAATTTGATGTTTTTCTAAACTACGGGGCAAGGGAAGCATAAAAGGGAAATTACACTACGGGAATCTTAAATATGCAAATAAGACTAAAATGCAATAAATGAAACGTAAATAAAATGCGACTACGTCTAATCTAAATCCTAAATATGATCTAAAATTACTTTTAAACTAAAAATGCAATTAAAAACTTAACTAAGATTTAAAACTAATTTTTGTGATTTTTCTTTTATTTATTTGAATTAAAATCTAATTTATAACTTTTAAAACTAATCTAAAATACTAAAAATTATGAAAATAAAGGGGAAAATTATGAAACTATTTTTCAAAATTCTAAAATAACTAAAAAGATTTTTCAAAACTGGAATTGTATTTTTCTGAACTTTTTCTATTTTCTATGAATTAAAAACTATTTAAAACTAATTTAATGGCTAAAATTTACAAATTAAACTAGGAAAAATCTGGAAAAATTATTTTTTGGCTTTTAAATTTTTCTTAATTTAGGAAAAATAAAACTTATTTTTTGAAGCTTTTCTGATTTATTTGTATTAAGAAGTACTTAAAAAGTCTTAAAAACTGATTTAAAATAAGAAAAATAGTAAACAGTGGCAGAAAATTATGAAAAATTCAGGAAAATTCTAAAATAATATTCTAAATCTAGTAAAAATACTAAAATACTATGCTTATGTGTGAGATTATGAAGCTGTAGTGTAAACTGTTTATGAATAAGCACTATAAAATAAGCTAACAAACTCTAGAAGGCACCAATTGAACACAGAAGCTAGATTAAGCTAAAACTACCTTAGAACACCTAATTTCAACTAATCTAAACCTTTAATGAGCTGATTGAACTGATTTGAATAGTTTGAGCTTATGAAATCTAACCAGCCAAACACCCTTACTTGCAGCCTAAGCACAAGCTTATCTAATAAGCTAAAATGAAAACCAGATGTGTGGAACTCAAGTCCACCAGTCAAACAACAACTGGACCAATTTTTAGATCCTAACTAGCTAAAATGAAACTAGGAAAGGGCTGCAAATAAATTTCACACTCAATGTATGCTGAGTGTGAACAAGGAGAAGTCATTTGTTTACCTGCTGATTTAGAGCTTAAGACTATTTCAAAAATTTGACAAAATCAGTTTTATAAACTTGACCAATTGAACTTGTGATTCCCAAAATTTCAATAACTATGAGTCAGAAATGAGTGCATGAAAAATCTACAAAGTTTTGCAAAAACCTAATTTTACACTTTTTGACTTTTAATGACAGATGTTGCTTTTGACTAAAGTGAGATTTGATGCAAATTTATGAAATGATTATGATGAATTAAAGCTTACTTAAGCTAAAGTATCTAATTCTAAACCTAGAATCAGCTTATGATTATCTAAATTCTAACTGATTATGCTAATAAGGACAGATTAAATCCAATTTTGACTTTTAGCTTACTAAAATGAAAAATAAAGACTAACAAGATTATAGCTAACCTAAATAAGACTGTAATATCAAGACTTAACTAATATCTAAACCTCTAACTCATTGTAACGCTTGTACCAAACTCCCAACAGGCGAAATGCAATATAATCTAACCTATACTTAATTCTAATCCGAGACAGCAATTAAACTATGATCTACTATCAAAATTAAAGTTAACTAATGCAATACTAACAATATAAACTAACTTGAGAATTAAGTGGAGCAGTTGATGCAGACAAAAGCAGGTATGATCGAAATAAGAAGGACAAGTTAAAAGAGCTTACAAAGGTCCAGCCACTATGGCTTGCCAATATAAACCAAAAACCATTAATCAATCGCTATTAAGCTCAATCCATTACCCAGATTACGAACCAAATAAGCTTTTAACCAATTTGCAAGATCTCGATTTGTCTAATTTTGGCGAGCTGATTTTGAAATTTGATTGTGAATGGAAAGTGAAACAGATATAAACCTTCAATAAGCTATAAGGAAGCTTAAAAAGGTTTATCAAAACAAGATAGCAAGCTTATTGAGAACTTATAAGAAGATCTGACATATTTTTTTCTTATTTTATTTATTTATTTTTCTTATTTTATTTATTTTTTTTGGATTTTTGATTAAAATGAGAACTAGTCAGAAATACTTTTAAAATAAGTCGAGATTAAGTAACAACAACTAATAACTGAGATTAAAAGCATAGAAAACTGAAACAATGATTTGAAGAGAAAAACAGAATTTCATTAATATTTAAAAATTTGAGTACAAGAGTAGATTACAAAAGCTGAGAATAACATAAAAACATTAAAACTGAATGAAAAATTACAATAAGCTACTGAAAGAAAGGTTGCCTTCAGCTTGTGAATGAAGGGGGTATTTATAGCCACGTCTTGAGCCTTAAAGGATCCGAAGATGTAATTTGTGCTTTCTCTTGATGTCTCTCAACCCTTGGATCACCCTCATACATCATCCCAAAGAATTATAGCCCTTAGATCAAATCACCATGCTTTTTTGGCCAATCAGAGGAGAGCAAATGAGTGGTATGATTAACACAGGATTGCGTGGCATCCAGGGTGTCGATCCAATGTCACGTGTCGTGTGAGTGTTAATTTAGTACGAATTTGAGTTTCATGTGGGGAATTAATTTGGTGGGAAGGTTAGGGTTCATGTTATCTGGGTTTGAGAGGGATTTGGGTAAAAACTTTGGCGCGTTTGATTTTTTAATGTATTTCGGATTTGGTTGACCGGGTTATGAGTTGAGTTGACCTGGGTAAACGGGTTGGATATACCGGGTATAAGGGAAACGGATCAGGATGCTGGACATGGACTTGGGCTTTTGGTATACATTGGGCCAAGGTTTAATGGACAGGGACTAGTATATAATCCATTTAATGGTATAAGGACCAAAAATGTATAAACTGAAAATCCAGGGGCCAATCTTGTAAATTTGAAAATATAATCCAAGGGCTAGATTTTCCAATCTTCAATAAACCAAGGGCCATTCTTGCCAAATTCTGAAACTTGAGGGTATATTCTGCCAATAACTGAAAGTTGAGGGACTATTTCTGACAATTCTGCAAACTTGATCGTATCTTCAAAAATCATCCTCAGAGAGTTGAAATCTTCACAAATGCATTCGACCTTCCGTTGCCCAGCTTTAGCACTCTTAATCTCTCGTGCTCGGGTTTTCGTCTGATTTGGCTATCTTTTGTGCGTTTTGACATATCCGTATCTGCACAAGCATAAACTCATAAAAACAACAAATATTAGCAATAAACGGCTCTTTCTTGGTTATTTTGGGTCAGATTTGATAAAGAAATTATATGTGTTTTAGCACATATCATTGACATGCTTTTCCGGCTGAGACGTACTCGGCTTCAGTGGTTGAGATGACTAAGGCCGTTTGTTTCTTTGCAAACCATGAGGTGAGACAATGTCCAACAAAAGTGCAAATACCACTTGTACCTTTTCTATCGACATAATCACCGGCATGATCCGAGTCGGCATACACTATGGTTTCTATACCGTTCCTTTGGGATACCATAATCCTAAACACGTTGTTCCCTTAATGTATCTAAAAATCCTTTTAAGGCTTCTAAGTGTGATGCCTTTGGGTTTTCTTGAAAGCGAGCACATAGACAAACACTAAACATAATGTCGGGTCTACTAGCCGTAAGATAGAGTAGGCTACCAATCATTCCTCTATATTTAGTGTTATCTACGGATTCACCTTCTTCATCCTTGGTGAGTTTAGTGTCCAAGGACATGGGTGTTTTAGTTGGTTTGGAATCTTCAAGACCAAATTTCTTAAGCATGTCTTTTATATATTTAGATTGGTTAAAGAAAATGCCATCTTCTAGTTGTTTAATTTGAAGTCCTAGAAAGAAGTTTAACTCACCCATCATACTCATTTCAAACTCGTCATGCATGATTTTAGAGAAATCATCACATAGTTCTTGACAAGTTGATCCGAATATAATGTCATCAACATATATTTGAACAATGATAATTTGTGATTCCTTTTTCTTGGTAAAAAGAGTATTATCTACTAATCCCATAGTGTATTTGTTATCAATAAGAAAAGTATTAAGTCGGTCGTACCAAGCCTTAGGTGCTTGTTTAAGGCATATAATGCTTTCTTGAGTTTGAAGACATGATGTGGTTTCTCAAAGTCGGTAAAACCGGGAGGTTGAGCAACATACACTTCTTCGTTAATAAACCCATTAAGGAAAGCACTTTTAACATCCATTTGAAATAATTTAAAGTCATAAGCACATGCATAAGCAAGTAATATTCTAATAGATTCAAGTCTAGCTACCGGTGCATAAGTTTCATCATAGTCAATTCCTTCTTGTTGATTATAACCTTGTGCAACAAGCCTAGCTTTGTTTCTAGATACTACACCATTTTCGTCCATTTTATTTCGAAAGACCCATTTTGTTCCAATTATAGTTTGATCTTTGGGTTTTGGAACTAGTTTCCAAACATCATTTCTAATGAATTGGTTTAATTCTTCTTGCATGGCAATAACCCATGATTCATCTTTTATTGTTTCATTTATGGTTTTCGTTCAATGGTGGATACAAAACAAAAATAATTACTTTGATTTTGGGCTTGTGACCTTAAGGTTCTTTGATTAAGTTGTCCTATGACTTTTTCTAAAGGATGACTTTTAGATTCTTTGATGTTGACAATTTCCTTATTTAATGATTCATCTTCCTTGTTATTATTAATTTGACTTTCTATTATTTGACTTTCAACTAAGTCATCATCTACCAAAGGTGATGTCTTAGAGGGAGGTGGACTTTCGTCAAATGTTATGTTCAACGATTCCTCGACTATCATTGTTTCTTTATTTAGGACAATGTAAGCTTTACTAGTTTGAGAGTAACCAAGAAATACACCTTCATAAGACTTTGGGTCAAACTTGGTGAGATAATCCTTAGTATTAAGAATAAAGCATTTACAACCAAAGACTCTAAAATATCCTAACGTTGGCTTTTTACCTTTATAAAGTTCATATGGTGTTTTGTTTAAGAAAGGACGTATTAAGACTCTATTTAAAATATATGTAGAAGTGTCAATGGCGTTACACCAAAACTTTTGAGGAATGTTTTGTTCATTAAGCATTGTTCTACTCATTTCTTGAATTGTTCTATTTTTACGTTCTACTACTCCATTTGATTGAGGTGTTCGTGGAGCGGAAAAGTTATGTGTTATACCATTTGTATCACAAAAGTTTCCAAATTGAGTTTCGTTGTCAAATTCACGACCATGATATGTTCGGATCGACACCATTTTGACACCTAGAAGATTTTGAATTTTCTTGCTAAGTATTTCAAATTTATCAAAAGCTTCATTTTTGGTTTTCAAAAACAACGTCCAAGTAAACCTTGAGTAATCATCTACTATGACCAAAGTGTATAAGTTGCCTCCATAGCTTCTTATAGCGGATGGTCCAAACAAGTCCATATGTAATAATTCTAGACACTTAGATGTGGACACCATATTTTTAGATTTGTGACTACTATGGGTTTGTTTACCAATTTTGCAAGCGTCGCAAAAGTGTTGGTCATATTTTAGTTTTGGTAAATTTCTAACTAACTCTTTTGAAGATAGGTTTTGTATAAGTCTCATATTAGCGTGACCTAAGCGTCTATGCCAAAGAGAAGAGCTATCGTCTAATGTTGTTAGGCAAAGTTTGTCATTATATGTTTTATCTATTTTCATGACGTATATGTTATTTTTCCTAACTCCTTTAGCTATGGTGATACCATCTTTTAGTATTTTACTACCATTTTTATCAAATAGTACTTTATACTTTTTATCACATAATTGGCTAATACTAAGTAGATTAAATCCTAACCTATCCACATGAGCAACATTTTCAATAGTTAGGGAGTTATGAGCAATCGTACCTTGCCAATAATTTTGCTTTTGAGATTGCTACCAAAGGTGACATTACCTCCGTCATACTCTTGGTATGATGAGAAGAGACTTTTGTTGCCCGTCATGTGTCGTGAGCATCCACTATCTTTTATCCATTCATCGGGTTCCAATCCAACTTTCAAGCATACCTAAGAAGCAAATAACTCAAGCATTTGGTCCCCAATATCTCATGGGTCCGTTTGGGTTAAACATACCATTTATTTGATTCATGTATGGAAACGATGGGTAAGAGTTCCATGGCATGTAATCCGGAGTTTGATATGGTCTAGGAAAGTTTTGATTCCAACCGTTGTGTTGGTAGTTGGGTTGTACGTTGTGGTTGCTCTTAGGAAAGGGACGTTTGGCAAAAGGAGTTTTATACCGTTGTTGAGTAGTTTTTTATCTAAATTCATTTTTGACAAGTCCTACTCCTGATGTAACAGCTGGTTTTAGTTTAACACTATCATTGGTTTTCTTTGTTATTTTAACAAATTCAGTACGGTCCGTATTGCGAACATTTTGTTCTGCTGAGGTACCCACGGCACCATTTTGCACAACGGACGGAACCCTTATTTTGGTTCCGTCTGGTCCGTGCTGTACTGCAGCAATTTTGACAGAATGTTCATCTTTTTCGGCCCTTTTTGTTTTGACTCTTTGGAATTAATACTTCATTAAAACCTAGCCCATTCATGTCTCCAGGTGTTTTATGGATTTTAACTATTTCATCGGCAAGAGCGATGTTTTTGTTAAACCTTTTAAACTTAGAATTATTTTCGATTAGAACATCTTGTGTGAGCTTTAGTTTTTCTATTTCAAGTTTAAGCTCTTGACATGACTTACAATCATCGTCATTTGCTTTTCCTTTTTCAAGTCGTTTTGCTTTTTCTTTTGACTCATAAACTTCATTTTCCAAAAATTCCTTTTTGGTTTTAAAAATTTATTTTTAGTTATGATTTTTAGACTTAGCTCACACAATTGATTATATTGTTTTTGCAAAGTGTCATCATCAATAGAAGAATAAAAAGAGTCGGAAAGTACCTCATTTGACTCATGTGCCATTAGAGCGATCTCTTCCTTGCTTGATTCTTCATCGTCTTCACTATCACTCCAAGCACCACTTACAAAAGCTCGTTGAGTTTTGCTTTTAGGTGGCTTGGGACATTCTCCTATGAGGTGACTTGCATCACCACATCTAAAACATTTTCTTTCACCTTTACCCTTCTTGTCATCCCGATCTTTTCGGAATGGCTTCTTTTCTTCTCGAGGTTGTCTTACGAACTTTCCTCTTCTTCTAAAGAACTTCTTAAAATCTCTAACGGCCATGGCGTACTCCTCATCTTCACTCTACGGAGCAAGATTCGTCATCATCACTTGATTCCGCTTTTGCTTTTAGAGCAACGGATTTGATCTTCTCCCTTTTCCTTTGATGATCTCCGAATCTTTCTCCATCACCATTTCGTGTACTTTGAGGTTACCGATCAACTCGTCTAGTGACATTATTGAGAGATCTTTTGATTCCTCAATGGCGGTCACTTTAGCTCTCCATTTGGGATGGAGTGCTCTAAGAAATTTCCCGACAAAGTTCTTACTACGAAAAGATTCATCAAGTGCTTTAAGTGATGTAATAATAGTATTAAAGCGAGCAAAGCCACAATCAATGGTTTCATCTTCCGGGATAACAAATTGTTCATATTGTTGAACAAGAAGATCAATTTTGTTATCCTTGACTTTTGAATTACCTTGATGTGTAACAATTAAAGATTCCCAAATATCTTTGGCGGTTTCACACATAAAAATTCTTTCATATTCTTTTCTAGGTAAAGCATTATAAAGCATCATTTTAGCTTCATTATTTTTAGCAACTAATTTCTTTTGTTCATCAACAGAAATATCCTTTGTTGTAGAACTAAAATCCCTTTAACAATAATAAACCAAAGATCTATATCTTTTGATTTTACATATGTTTCAAAACGGTTTTTCCAATAGATAAATCCATTGGTTTCAAAGAGTGGTGGTCTTTGCATAGATTGCCCTTCTTTAAAGTTTTCAGAATCCATGGATCGTTTCAAGTTTATAAAATACAGATTATTTTAGAAATTCTTGAGCAACGAGGCTCTGGTACCAATTGTAGAAAACTAGAAGGGGGGTTGAATAGTTTACCAATTAAAATCTTGTTTTGAAACTTATTGAAAAGATCAATTGATATTGATCTTAGATATGTTAATGAAATATGCAAGCAATATGTAAAGAGTAAATAAGGAAAGAAATGATCAAACCACAACAAGTTGTTTATAGTGGTTCGGTCTACAAGGACTCTTTTTCCTTGCCCTACTCCACTCCTCGAGTCTCACACTCGAGAGTTTAACTTCACTAGTCAACAAGCTCCTTTCACCGGCGGAGAAAACCTTTACACTTCGCTCACACTATTTCCGACACTAAGCTAGATGTCGAGTTCTTTCCAAGGGTACAACTACTCCCACACACAATGTATTTTGAGGACTAAAATACTAACCACTCACACTCACAAGATGGTTTAATACAACAATGAAGTATGAATCAACACTAGATCATACAACACTAAATAAAAAGACTTCCAACTTCGTTTGAAGCTTGAATGTGACTTGATCTTCTTTGCTACAAAAGAGATCACTAATATGATATGAAACCGAGTTAGAAAGGTTAGAGAGAAGATATGTAAGAGAGTATGATAGAAAGGGGTGAAAAACTACTTGTCTTGGCATTGCTATTTATAGCCAAAATGGACAGGAGCGTCCACGGACCGCGGAACCCTTAAAAGGGTTCCGCCCGTGTACCAATTTTGGTACCGCCGTCCGACAGCCAAGATATCAAGTCTTTGCTAAAGTCAACTCTATCTAAGTGAGATTGTGCAAGATATGAAGAGTACAAATCCACACAAAATATCTAATGAAATCTTCCAATGATTTCCATGATGCATCACATGATGTCATATGTTGTATTTCTATTTTTAGAAATATGCAAGTACATAAGTAGTGTTTGGTTTTAAGAACCTAACACATTCTAAAAACTACTATCATACATAATGATTAGAGTCATATCAAGATGTTACTAATCATAAATGTAAATGCTTGAATGATGAATATATTGTTTGAAAAAGCTTGTTTTAATATCTATTAAACTTGACAAGCTTTAAGCTTTTATACAAATTAAATTTACTTTTGTCGTTAACAAAACTTAGGTAAAGATCAAAAAATATAAATAACGTTTAATGACGATATTTGTATTAACAGATAGAATATTCATCGATCAACAATGTACTTGTCTGTTAATTGGACCAAATTCTCAAAGGTTTGTTGGTAGCCTTTGACATCGTAACCCAAAGCCTCTCCTACTTCAATCACCTTGGTAAGCTCATGAATCAAAGAAAAACCTTTGAATTTAGGTGATGTATAGTTGTCCACCGAGTTTGAGCATATGCTATTCTTAGGAGTTTGTGACTTTAGATTTGCGTCTGGTTGTTGATGTTTAAGGTGTTCAAATCCAGGTGGGCGGCTGATGTCACTAGAGTTGTTGGGAATCTGAGGTGAATTGGGATCTAGAATAGGCAATTCGTTGTCATCAGATGGTGAATTGTGTACGTTGTGATCCGCATCCACCTTTAGAGAGTCTTGTATAATCACCTCATTATTCTTTGGATCCACATATGGCATCTCGTTAGCTATATCATTGGGCTGTGAAACATGAATGTCAGGTTCGTGGTTCTCATTCGTAATGTCGTTAAAATTCTTCTCTTCATCATCAGACAAGACAAGGTTAAACTTATCTAGTTCTCCATCCTCTGGTGCCTCTTTCTCACTATCAGAATCAATATAAGAAGCATCATCGTGAATCTTAGCACGCCAAGTAGATAATTCTTGAATATGAAGTTCATAAGAAACCCCATGAATCATAGCTTTAATGGATTCAGAAATAAACTGCTTCCTTTTTGTTAGGATACAAACTCGTCCAGAGCTCATTGATGGGAGTTTATCCATTTCAAAGAACATAAATTTACCAAACAAAGAGGCAGCTTTCTTGAAGGCTGGAGATCCCAATGTACACAATGGAAGCCCATTAATCTCGATCCAAATAAGCCTTTCATCTACTACAAAGTTTGGAGTAACATTTCTAATAGATGAAAAAAGATTTTGCATAGTTGCGCCAGCTTTAAATGCCACACATGAGTCCACATTTGGGAACTGAATCCATAGCCAAAGACCCCCAATATAGAGGATTTTGAGATTAGAGAAACCTTCACTATTACTGATTCGATACACACTGTTCATGGTTCCCACTTCACGAACTTTAACTAATAAGACCATTGATGTATTATCCACCTGAATTAAATCCTGGTCGGAGAGATTTAGGGATTGAGTACCTGCTGTTTTAGAATCAGAGTTTGAGTTGGAACCCATGCACCACAGAGGCATAAGACCCCGCACCAGAAGGTTGAAAAGGTTTAGAATCAGCTTTCTTAGAAGGATGATGCACGGGAACAAATGTAGATGGGTTGTAAGGTTTTTTGTTGGATGAAGGTTGATAAAGAGACCTCGGGAACTTGGCGATCGCTGCAAACAAATGGAAACTGTCAATCCATATTGTGGATAATTTCCTAGCCAAATCTTCTTCATTTGTAACTCCCAGAAAACGTACAAAACCAAATCGTTTTCCACGTTTAGAGAGTTTCCTGGCAATAAAAGCATCAGCGATCTTTCTGAATGATTCTCAAGCGATCCATAGACGTTTAGCATCAACGCATGTGGGAAAGTTTGTGATAAAGAACGAGGTAGCGACCTTCTCCAAATCTTTGCTATAGGGATTGGCAATTGGTGTTGGATGATGTTTACGGGTATGGAAGGTCCAAGTCCCCTCAGGAGCCTTGTTAAAAGAATTCTGGTGAGGAGCCATGAAAACAATATAAGAACCCTAAAAAAAATCCAAACAAATTATATGGTTCCTAAGCAAAAATTCGTGTGATTGAATTGGGGGACATGATGGATTGGTGATTTTGGAAGTGGGTTTTGAAGGAATTGAAATATAGTGGATTGGAAGTAAGTTAATTTTGGATATGGTGTTCATGGCGTGGTGAGGATTTCAGGGAAGAGATGGTGGCGTGGTAACCTGATGTCTCCATCGATATTACTTATTGATTAGTTACTTGACTCAGTTAATGGCGTGGTGATTGATTGTATTCATGGCATGGTGATTGACATGTCTCCATCGATGTTATTGGCCATGTTAGTGTTGCAAATTTCTGACAAAGAAGTTTCTTGATTTAAATGTGTGAACATGTAGATTTTCATAAAGAAAATCAACTCGTGACTAGATCTTGTGCTTATGTCTATCAACATTAGGCTAACCACATTGGGAAAAAAACATAATCGGTCGACCGATTTTATAATCGGTCATCCCTATTATGGGGAAAAAACACAATCGGTCGAGAGCCATGGTTTTAGACATATCGGGTGTCATGACGACCGACTGTTATACACAAGAATATCAGGAAAAAAAATAATAATAATAAAAAAAAAATAAAAAAAATAAACTTAAAAAAAAAAACTTTTACCACTTACAGTCTTATATATACCAACCTCAAACACACTTCTAAACACACAATTTCAAACAACATTTCTACCAATACCTTCAAACACATTCTTTAATGAAGACGGCAGTGACAATGACGATGAAGAATTATTGTAATGTTTTTAATGTTATTTGAATAATTTACGTAATGTTTTTAATGTTTATTTGAATAATTTATGTAATGTTTTGTTTTTAATGAATTTTAAATTTGTTATTAAATAAATAAATAAAAAAACCCTCGGTCACCGACTGTTTAATTTGGTCGTGTCTGGTCATCGGAGAGAGAAAGCTGATGTGGCAGAGAGAACTCGGTCACCGACTGTGTCCAGCGTTAGTAAAACAACATTCAATAAATCTAGAAAAAAAACATATGAATTTTTTTTAATTTTATTTTCTTCGTTTATTTGAAAGAAACGAGGTTATAACTTAGATGTTGCGCATATTTGTGCAACTTAACCAAAATATCTCCATGACTGTTTCTGGCTTTTTCTTTAGCGACCCTTTATTGTGTGACTTGTTAGGTTTTAACTTAATTTTTTTTGTGAGAAAATCAAAATAAGCAAATTAGACTAGTTATCTCTTTTCGAAAATAATTAAATTCTTGAAAGATAATGTTTCTATAAATCGAAAAATATAATTGAAAAACATTCTCTTTATTGATGGTAGTGGGCATTTTTGGCCCATTTTAGCTTTACCCAAAGAGTAAAAATATGGTACTTGATGGGCCCACCTACACTTTTGGATCTTGCTTGGGTCGGGTATCAGGGTACCAAAGTACCAAAACCTTTTTATCTAAAAGTACTACACTAGTAGTACTATCATCAAGACATGAATCGTAAAAATGTGAAAAAAAATTAAATGCATTTCAGTTTATATATCATAGATAGATTAGATAACATGTGCAATGTCTCAAACTTCCTCATTCCGTTATACAGTTTAGAAACTCTTGGATTCATGGCTTAATGAATGGGATTGTGCTTAGGTCAGGTGTAATAGTGGTGGTGAGGACGCGTGCTTCATTAAAAGACAACCCATGTACGACGTGTTTTGGGTTCAAAAAATGGAGAAGTTGGTATTTGCTAAGACCTACTTGTGATGTTGGTTGTGGTGTATGTGTGTGTATGAGTATATTGTGTGGCCTGAGGATCAACCGGTAGTGGGCGAGGAGATTGTTTTTTCCTTGACCAGTTCTTTCAAAAAACGAATCAATCGGATTCATGGGTCATAAGAAGATAATTCATGATTCAGATGCTTAATAATAAGAAGGAATAATCAAATTGAATTCATGGATTTAGCATTAGTAAGCTAGCTTTGTAAGCTAAGCAAGCCTGGTTCTGCGGGCTGTGATTAAAACATTATAAAGTTGATGGTTCCCACCAAGAATTTGATCGTCGGGTCGTGCTAATTCCATACGAATCAGTACTGAGAAGCATGTGCCCATATATATTTGTGTTTAAATGTGTTAAGTTTGGATGGTGAAATTGATGGTCTTAGTACACGTGTTTGGTGGTGATGGAGTGAAAAGATAATGTGGTGCTGAGTTTGCGACGATGATGTTGATCACCGTTACACTTGGTCTTAGAGATGATGTGAGATCGGGCTATGTTGTTGAACACATATGGCCATAACAAATGTCAAAACTCTCGGTGAAATGTTTTATTTTAACAGTATTTTTAACTTTTTTTTATCCTTTTGCTGATTAGTCTACGGATTCAACTGACGTTGTGATTCAAGTAAGGATGAAGTCTTCATAGGTAAACATGAAATCACTGTAGAATATGGAAAGCAATTCTCACAAAATTTATTCAAATGTAACCAACAATAATGATGGTCTGCTGTTTGTGGCCGGTTCCGATGAAGTAGATGATAAGTTTCGGAGTTTACAACCTGTGTTTAAACCGAATGTACAGAAACATTAGAAGGTCGAGCATATCAAGTAACGCACCAAAACAAGTACTCCGTGATTTCCAATACAAGGCGGTTGTTCATCATTATACTACTAATTTCTTTAATCCATATATGGCTATTGCAATCCAAACACCAACACAAGGAACGCGAATTTAGAAGTTATAAAATCTGTTACCATTGCATTAGAAAACTATCGTTAATTGTGATTAAAGTAAAAAATTACATGCCACTCAGTTATAGTGAGCGATCCAAAGCTTAAAGACGCTCAACCATAACAAGTTTTGTTTATATATCAATCTTATCAAACATAAAAAACATTCTACAACTGAATTTAGCCGGTACTTAGGCTTCGCTAACAGTTATCTACTTAACTATGACGTTATCAAAAGGTAAACACCACGATTTAACCAAAAACCAAAGCAGAATTTTTTTTGTCAAACCTAACTACATACGACCATCCCCAAGTCCATGAAGTTGGTAATCTAATTTCAGAACCCGTTAATGGAAGCAACTATTGCCTAAACCTTGAATTGCTACTTGAAACTGTGTTTTACTACCTCTACCAATCACTCATACAATGTGTTTAATGCAGTACCAAACAATTTGAACAAATACAACTAGTTATATACTACGGAGCATCTTTAAAAAATAAAACATAAGCTTTTTTAACAAGGCATAATATGCCCAGGGCATAGATGATAAATGTAAACACAATCCTACTTACCAATTCAAATGACATATTATTATATACAGCAAAATACGCTGAATACATCTAAGCTGCTAACCTAATCGAAAAATACGCTGAATATTCAAATGACATATTAGTAATGTCAATCTAGGGGTGTAATCAAGGCGATCAAACTCGCAAATTACTTGCAACCGTAGACAAATTGAGCTCGAGCTACTCGCATAGACTTTCAAGTCAAGCTGGAGTATAAAAAAGCTCGGCTTATAAAGCTCTTGAGGTTATCTAAGTTGTCTCCTTTTGAATAAGTGTAATTACATGCTAATCATACACTATAAGCATGTCAAGTCAAGTATTCTTTGATGGTGTTTGTGTTCACTTATTTAGCTTGCTTACGGGCTGTATGATTTTAGAGAAACCGATAAGCCTACTTTTTAGAGCCTGTGAACGTCACAAGCAAGTTAATAAGCTCCAAAGCTGAATAAATTAATCCAAACACCCCTTGACCTATTATTAATAACCCAACCTTAAAAGTTACTAGTAATAATCACCCAAGCTCGAGTCAAAGCAGACTGAGGGATTCCGTGAAACACAGGTAATTTTTCAACCTTTCCCAAATTTTATGTGGCTAAGTCTTTTTTAGTCAAATGAAATGCATCATGTAACTTTTAATCTTAGGTCCCCCACCAGCTGATCTAGGACTAACTCAACCTAAAATTCCAAAAAGTTATTTCTATCACAACACAAGCATAAACATTCGAAATCATCATAACAACTCCTTCTCATATAGGCTCTAGCTTTAAATTATAACCCGAGTCAAATAAGTCCAACACCCACTAAGCTCTATAAGAGACAGCTTATCGGTTTTTCTAAATTTAAATGAACCCATATGCTATCTAGAATAAACAATTCCAAACCCCCAAAATCTTTAATAATGATAATTCGAGTCAACTCGAGTAGTTTCACGAGCTCAAGCTCGAAACTTAAGACTCGCTCGAGCTCATGGAAAGGTAAACACCACAATTTAACCAAAAACCAAAGCAGAATTTTTTTGTCAAACCTAACTACATACGTCATACAACAATCCCCAAGTCCATGGAGTTGGTAATCTAATTTCAGAACCCGTTAATGGAAACCTTGACTAGCTACTTGAAACTGTGTTTTACCTCTGCCAATTCGAATGACAGATTCATATCGATCTTCACAGCAAAATACGCTGAATAGCCATCTAAGCTGCTAAGATTGGAAAATAGTACGGAGCACTATCATCGTTAGTCATGTCGATCTAGGGGTGTAAACAAGGCGAGCAAACTCGCAAAATGCTTGCAACCGACATAAATTAGACAAATTGAGCTTGAGCTACTCGCATAGACTTTCTAGTGAAGCTGGAGTATAAAAATGCTCGGCTTATAAAGCTCTTGAGGTTATCTCCTTTTGTATAAGTGTAATTACATGTTTGTGTTCACTTATTTAGCTTGCTTACGGGCTGTCATTTAAGAAAAACCGATAAGCCTACTTTTTTGAGCCTGTGAACGTCACAAGCAAGTTAATAAGCTCCAAAACTGCATAAACTAATCCAAACACCCCTAACCTATTATTAATAACTCGACCTTAAAAGTTAATAATCGCCCAAGCTTGAGTCAAAGCAGACCGAGAGGGATTCTGTAAATCATATGGATTTTTTCAACCTTTCCCAAATTTTATGTGGCTAAAGTCTTTTTTAGTTAGATGAAATGCATCAGGTAACTTTTAATCTTAAGTCCGCCACTAGTTGATCTACATAACGGACTAACTCAACCTAAAATTACAAAAAAATATTTCTATCACAAGACAAGCATAAACATTCGAAATCATCATATAGGCTATAGCTTTATAAGGTGAGTCAAATAAGTTCAACACCTGCTAACCTCTATAAGAGAGAGCTTATCGGCTTTTCTAAAATTAAATGAACCAATATGCTATCTAAAATAAACAATTCCAACCCCCAAAAAAAAAAAACTTTAATAATGATAATTCGAGTCAACTCAAGTACTTCACGAGCTCAAGCTTGAAACTTAAGACTCGCTCGAGCTCTTAGTCAGTGGCGGAGGCAAAAGGGGGAAGGGTGGGCACGTGCAAAAAATTTTGTAGTGTAATTTTTTTTTTAAATATCTGGCTATTTTTGTAATTTGCCCTTTTAACGAACCGATATAAATTATACTTTCTAAAAAAATCAAAGTTTGGCCCTCAGTCCATAACTTTCTGGCTCCGCCTACTCGACCTAAGATAATAAAAAATTAAAAATTTCAAATACATCATAAACACAGCCACAAACATTCAAAACCATCATATAATAAAAATATTAATGTTTTCATCATCATCATAACCACAAACATAATCCAAACCCTAATTCATTTCAACCAACAATCATTTTTCATCACCGGCGGCGGCGCCGTCAGCTTCCTCCGGCAGCTTCTGAACAGGAACGTCCACGTCATCAGGGTCACGTGCAGGGTCGGATTTATCCATAGCAGCACGCGCCTTGTCAAGCCATGGCTTGAAAGCCAACTCAATCGCAGCCCAGCCAAAAGCTAAAGCTCCGATTATGACTACTGCTGATTTTAGTTGTTTTGATGAGTCTCCTTTTGCCATTTTTTTTTAGAAAAGATTGGGTGTGAGTTTTTTTTAGAAATGAAGGTTTTTTTTTTATTTTTATTTTGGGAGGATGTGTTTGTATTTTGTAACGTAAAGGGAAGAGTTTTTGGTTTTTCTTGGGGGACAAGTGTTGAAAGTGGAGGTGGCCCAATAGGATTTGAGCCTTGTTTGGTTGGAACACTTGTCTATGTTGATTTGTTTTCATGATATATTTTTTTAAAGAAAATGATTAAGATGTCTAAATCATGTGTTTAAGGTTGCGTTTGGTATACTAATATCGGATTGAGGGAATAGTTTCATTTCGATACAAGATGTATGTTTTACTACTTCGAATTCGAAAATTTCCTATGATAGTCATATATATAGCATACTCCATACCCCACCCACTTGCCTCCTATGGAAACTATCATACCGGAGAGACCCACTTTAACTCAAAGTCATACCAATTGTGATTGATGGAAATTTACCAAACGCACCCTAAATTGATGATTAAACATGTGTGTAATGATTTTGATGGTTTGTGAAAAAGTGGTTCATCTGGTTGGAGTAGGGCTGAGCGTCGGTCCAAAACCAAACCGAACCGACCCGAACCGACAAAACCGAAAATCGAAAACCATAAAAAACCTAAACCGAAACCGAACCGAATATGGTCGGTTCGGTTCGGTTTAGTGTCGGGTCCGTCGGTTCGGTCCGGTTTACGTGTGTTTGTACATGTTTTTGTCGGTTTGGGTCGACCGACCGAACCGAACCGAAACCGAAAATTGTAAAAAACCGAAACCGAAACCGAACCGAAGGGTTGTCGGGTCGGTTCGGTTTTTGTCGGTTCGGTCGGTTTTGTCGGTCCGGTTCGGTTTTGAACCTTCCATGCTCAGCCCTAGGTTGGAGCCATCAAAATGATGTCATGCATGTTTATGTATGAATTTAAACACATTTTTAGGCCTCTCAATCAGGATTCATTTTTTAATCGGTATGTTTGACAAGATTAAGTGAAGCTCAGTTAAGTTAAAAAATTAAAGGGTTATTTACTTATTTATCTATTTATTTTTTTAAAGTAATATGTTGAGTAAATTGCAAAAATCGTCTTTGTGGTTTGACCAAATTGCATGTTTCGTCCTTGTGGTTCATTAAGTGCAAAAATAGTATTTATTTTGCACTGTTTGGAATCATTTTGGTCCTTCGACACGAACATTTTAAAAACCACACGGACGATTTTTGCAATACCGAAGGACTAAAATGAATCCAAACAGTGTAAAATAAGGACGATTTTTGTACTTAATGAACTACAAGGACAAAACATGCAATTTGGCCAAACCACAAGGACAATTTTTGCAATTTACTCTAATATGTTAAAGGGTGTTAGATACTCACATCATTTTTTTGATACATACACTACACTGTACAACACACTAATGCACATATGTGATGTATGTATAAAAAAAAATGGTGTGAGTATCAACACTCTATGTTAAAAGGTATTTAAGTAATTTAATAAGCTACAAGCTCTATAGTTCTAGAAGTTCGTTTATGTTATTTTGAGTTTATGAAATCTTATAGCTTATAAAAGCATTTATAAGCTTGTATAAAAACAAATTTTATTTTACAAACTAGATTATTTTAAAAGTTCAAGCTTTTAAAAGCTTGTTGCGGATTTGCAACGTTTTGTTATTGTACAAGAGGTATAAGTCGAGTCAGCTGAGCTCAAGAATGAGAATAATCGGCTAGTGAGGTTTATGTGGTCTTATACAATTTCATACTTTTTTCATCTAGACGACTCGAGTGGAGCTTAGAAGTAAATTTCACTCTTGAGTGTTTCACCTTGGGGAGTTGATCTTTCATTTCACATGTGATATCCCAAAGTGTTGAGTGATTTGAGTCGGTTGTTACTCATTTTAAATAATGGAAATGATGTTTACATTATAATGTAGGCAATTACTTACATTTTCTTTGTAAAATTTAAAAAAAATTATAGTTCAGTCTCTGCAGTAAGTCCTTGATACATGTTTTTCCTTTGTTACTCCCTTTTTTTTTAAAGAAAATGTAGGCAATTGCCTACATTGTAATGTAGACATCATTTCCCTTTTTAAATAATGTAGTTTTAGAGAGATTAATATTGATAATTAAGTTAAGATTAGCTCAAAAGTGTCCGTCAAATGATCAAGCCCGAGTTAAACAAATAAAGGCTCGATAGAGCTTGAGCGAAAGTCTCGAACTTTGGATACACTGTATCAATATGACTCGGCATGATTATATCAATTATAAAAGAAATCTAGGTGCTTAATTTACGTTTTTCATTATCCAAGTATCATGTCAAGATATGCACTTTATAGATTCAAATCAACTCTAAAAAGAAATCAAAATCTCAAGAGAAAAAAAAAAAGAAAAAAAAAACCGACGAAGTACAACACGGGTAGCGATTTTATTCTCACTAGCCTCTCCTGATCTTTCTTTATGTTACTTGTAGAAACGACGAATTTAACTATACTTTCCTAACATTCAACAACTATCTTGATAACATATACTAGTATAAAAAATGACAAGTTTAGGCCACACCAAAGAGCTTTTAGCCTATTAGCAATTAAATTGTTACTCAACTAAAATGGTTGTTTAAATCTCATATGTGACAAAGATATAGAATCTCAAGTTTGCGAGTATAATGCTAAACAATGCTAAATAACAAATTTGCCATATAATACACGTCAAGTAGGTCAATTTGTCACCCATTATTTGAAAGAACTTTTATTTGCCACAAATGTCATTATTAACGATAATAAATATGCATTATTCAAAAGAACTTGTAGTGTTTTAGCATGAATAAATATACATACTCAAAAAACAAACGTTTGCCAGTTTTTAACCCAGCATAAAGTTAGCTAGTAGCCTCAGCTTCAGCATCAGCCACGGCCTCAGTGACGGCATCACTGGCATCAGCAACGGCATCTTCAGCTTCTTTCGCCAACTCTTTAGCTTTAGTCTCAACAGACTTGTCTTTGGATGTCTTAGCCAAGAGTGGTTTGAAGGCTAACTCGATCGCTGCCCAACCAAAAGCTAGTGCTCCAAGCACCACCGCTACCGCCTTGAGTGGATTTGCCTCTCCAGCCTTGAGTTCTATAGTCTCTCCAGCCATTTCTCGTAAGCGCGTTCAATGATATTTTTTGCAATTCTTTATTTAGAACTTGGATTATTTTCTCTGACTGAAACTGAATGAGTTGAGGTCTGAATTTAATGGGACCATTGTAACAAAATATCAGATTTTGTTCTTTTGTTAATGAGGCGTGAGTGTGTGACCAATATGATTTGTGGCATGTTTGGCTAGATAACTTATGCTAGTATTTGATTGGCTATACAGATATGCATTTTATTTTTTTGCTGTACATTATGTCGGTATTATTCCAGGTATATCGTCATTTGTCGTGTCATATCAGAGTCGATACAAATGAAAAGCATGTCGACATTTCATTCTCACTTACCAACCCCTCTCCGAAATAAGAATACTTTTATACTAATTTTGTCGCCAGATCCATCATATTCATTGATTTATCACTTAACGAGACATATCGCCATTCTATCACATTAAAATTTGCCCTTCAAAACAGCAAATAGCATACTTTGAAAAGAAAATTGTTCTGCACTAACAAATATTTTAATTACGTAGATTAAACATACTCTTCACTAGGGGTGGCAATTTCTGACCCGACACGAAACCCGACCTGAAACCGCATTAAAATTAATGGTTCGGGTTGTAAGCTAAATAGATTTCGTCAAGGTGGTCGACCTATCTAACCCGCTTATTAAACAGGCAAGTTTGGGTTGGGAATGGGTTGACCCGCCAACCCGTTTAAGATTTTTTTTATAAACTCAAAATTATTTATATTTTATTATGCGGGTTAAATGTGTTAAACAAGTCAATACGACAACCTGTTTTAACTCGCAGTAATGTGCCAAATTTTGTATATAAAAAGGGTTGAATGTGTCAACACAAAATCCGCTTAACCGATTTAACCCATTTAACATATTCAACCCGCCAGAACCTATTTAACCCGCTAACCCAAGTATATATACGGTTAAATGGGTTAGGTTCGTTATGTCTAAATGGCAAGCAGTTATTGACATAGCTGACCTGATGATTTAAATGGGTCAGGTTTGGGTTGAAATTTTCTGACTCGCCAACCTGACAACCCGAACCCGCCAACCCGAACCCGACCCGAATTGCTACCCCTACTCTTCACAAGCACATAAAAGCAGACTTTGACTTTGTAGGTTATGACGCACAGATAGCAAAGGTAACGCCACCATTTGTCTAGTCTGAAAATTCTTGGCCAAAACATGGGTTTACGTGGTCTTTTAACTATGAAGGAAGCTTAGAGCAATGTCGGGGTCTTTTTCCAGATAACAGATAATTAAAGCTTCGTTCAGAAAAACAGATCAGTAAAGCTGGAGTCTAGAAAAAGGTCAATTACAACCTAGAAATTGCTAATAATATCTTTATACCATCGAGCTAAAGGGTGCATATAGTAAAAATGATAAGTTAAACATCATGCAAAATAACTACCAGCAAAATGATCATAATCATACTCAGAATGCTACTTCGAAAAGTCTCAAAACAATACAGCTGCTTACAATACCAGATATAACAACAATGTTAGAAACTTAACGGCCTCGGCCACGGCCACGACCTCGCCCACGGCCCCTTCCACGACCCACCGGTTTTCCTGAAAGAATTATAAGAATATACACGCCATAAGATGTTGACCAAGGACAAACAGACACTGACATTTGGATACACATGTGCATGCCACAAGACTTAACTTCTGGTGCAGAATAAAAACTGTTATTGTATTGCAATTGCATACCCCAAAAAGTTTTTGTTATAGCTAGTACATAGCCGGTGAACATGACAATTTCAGCTCATTTACTTATTAAAAGGTCAGTTTATGTAATGTCTCATCTCTAATGAGCCAAATGTGTAAAATGGAAAGATAGGCTAAAAGCCTAAAATCTATTAAATCACTGTAAACGAAGGACAAAACCCAAATCATTTTGACCAGTTATACCCAAACCGCCATTTTGTCACCTCTAACACCCAGATTACAAAACTTAGGTCCGCCGTTAGAAAGAGAACCAAATGTAAAAACTGTTCAAATGTGTTTGCAAATTAAGAGTTACCGTACCTGCAGTTGGTTTCTTAGGTTTGACCCTAGGCGTTTCTTCAACCAGCAGTGTCTCGAGATTCAAACTATCAGGCAAGATATAGTATCGGATGTTGTTGCCCCTGACACTTAAGTGATCTAAGGTCACTGGATTCTTTCCTTTGAGTGTAAGTTTAACCGTCTTCAAATGTGTGTTCATACTAATATCCACACCTGTAACACATCCAAAAGAGAAAAAAGTTTGGTTAGAATATAGCTTTAAAATTTGACACGCAGTTTAAGATGTGTATTTCTTAATTACAAGTGCCTCGCGTCGGTAATGCACACAAGCACTCGCATCTTGCCGCGGCTAGTTTATGTGCCTACAAATCTTCCTACTCTTATGGACATCACAATATCTCAAGTAAAAGGGCCAACTTCCTCACTCTTATGGACTCGTCACAAAAATGCACATATATAATAGAGGGCATATGAGTTAAGAAGGTTAGGTTAGTCACCAAAGACGCACAATGGTAAGCAGCATGCTTTATATTTCGTATTTAAACCGACGACACTTAATTTCTATATGTTTTCTTTTACATGATATTACTTGATTTATTTTATTGGAAGTAATAAGCAACAACATCAAACATTGTTGTTGAACTAAAGCAAGATCATGTTGTATGATAGAGAGTTAAAACTATAACTATATTTAACAAGAGATGTAAACAAATCTAGAAGTTATGGTGTGAGCTTGGGTTTTATAATTTACCAAATATGTGGTTTGTGTTCTGTGTTATTTATCTAGTGTAGTCAATATATACTATGGTTGATGTAGTATGCGCTTTATAACTTCTAGTCTAGATGGTAACAGCCAAATGATACACATTCAACTAGCATGTACTCAGCAACCAAATGTACAATTATCCTTTTGAAATGTATTGTATTAAACTGACGTTTTTCAGGTCCAAGCATGATTAAAACGAAATCAACGCTTTGAATACTCCTAGTACGAGCTTCACAGTTAATATTCCTGACATATGTACAAGCTCATTATTCATCCATGGTAATTCACATTGACTCGAATGCTAATCTGAATAAATGACAATACGAAGCTCCCATTTTGCAACTGTAAGCCCTAATAATTGTTATTCACCTTTTGTTTAAACCTAAGCATATCCGTGTTCAGTTTTGTCTATTCCAAACAGGCTTTCAATAAATAGTTGTCCAATTTACAAACCACTTAGGCAGTGTTTGAATAAGCTTATTTTCGGTCTTTAGGACTTATTTAAGTTTAGCAAAGCTCATAAGCCCACATTTATCGGCTATGAGCTTATCAAGTTAAGCTTATCAACTTAAATAAGCTATAAGCTCAACATGATAAGTTCATATGCCAATAAAGGCATGCTTATAAGCTTTTCTAATTTCAAATAAGCCCACACAACCCGAAAATAAGCTAATCCAAACACCCCCTAAACACATACCGAAACAAACTACCTTCATCTTGCTAAAAATACATTCACATCAAATCCGCATACGATATTCACTGGTACAATTAACTACTTGCTTTTATTGTAACTCCTACATAGAATCATGGTTGTAAAAGACACTAGGCGCTACTCGCTAGTAGGGCGGTCAACGACCTTGTAGCTTGTAATCAGCCTAGGTAAAGAGTAATTGGAGATTAATCGAAATGGAACTTTCATTATTAGATTATGAAATTATATGTATGACATGTTGATAGGACCATGGAAATATGTTTAAAACCATTAACACAAATTTTCAACTACTTTAAACCAAGTTTTGACCGTATTTTGACCAAACAAATTTTTTTGTCCGATTCGGCTCCACTCACCTCGGTCACTGACCTTTTAGCGACTAATCACTGTCCGAGTTTTACCACACTCATTTACCCACATTTCTAAGCCAGTCACCTAAACACCTCACATCCTGTAAACGAACCAAACGAAATACGCCACATACGTAACCTAACCAGTCTAATCACTAACGTAAACACACTATACATTTCACCTACTACATTATTGAAACAACACAGCAACTAACTGCCATTCATAAATCACTAACATTTGAGTAAATCTCAAACCCTAATTATACGAAACGGGAAAAAAATCAGTAAACTACATTTATGACATGTTTAAAGGACCCGATAATATGTTCAAACGTCAACACAATTTTTCAAATGCTTCAAACCGAGTTTTGACAGAATTTTCTCCAAACCAAATATTTTCGCCAATTCGGCTCAACTCGCCTCAGTAACTGACCTTGTTGCGAGTAATGACCGACTACTTGACCTTGTAATCCGAGTTTCACAATACTGCTTTTCTCACATTTCACCGCCAGTCACCAAAACATCTTACATCCTCTAAACGAAAATTGCCATATACGTAATCTAACCACTCTAAACCCTACCTAAATAACAAGCTATACATTTCACCTACATTATTTAATTTTAATCAACAAAATAACTTACAACTATTCATCCGTCACTAACTGACTAACACTTAAGTAATTATCAAACCATAACTATACGAAACCGTAAAAAACACAAAAACCAGTAACCTAACTAACTAAGCTATGAATACAAAATTTCTACATCAAATAACCTTACATAACACTCTTCTCTCCTTATGTTTCTAAACAATACAAGTAAACATCCTCTAAACATACTACGCGAAAAACGCCTAACACCTACATTATTTAAATAACTCAATAACTAACTATACAAAACCTTAAAAACCACAAAAAACAGTAAATAATTAACTAACCTGTGAATACAAACTACGCGAATCACGCCTAACAACGCTTACATTATTCAAATAACACATTAGCTAACTATACGAAACCGTAAAAAAATCACAAAAAACAGTAAACTAACTAACTAACTTGTGAATACAAAATTTCTACATCGAATAACCTTACATAACTCACTTTTCTCCTTACATTTCTAAACAAACAAACTACCCGAAACACGCCAATCAACACCTACATTATTCAACTAACACAATAACTAACTATACGAAACCGTAAAAAAAGCACAAAAACCCAGTAAACTAACTAACTAACCTGTGAATACAAACTACACGAAACACGCCTAACAACGCCTACCTTATTCAAATAACACAAAAACTAACTATACGAAACCGTAAAAAAGCACAACAACCAGTAAACTAACTAACTGACCTGTAATTGTTCCATGGACAACAGTTCCATTCTTCAACTCAATCGAAACTGTTTCATTGTTCAGCTTCATCAAAAACCTAATTTAACAAAAAACTTTAACAGTTAAATAACTGATAATAAACTAATTAATTAAATAATTAACAATATAAAGAGTGAATTTGTTTTTTGTTTTTTACCGTACGAGCTTCATGGCTGTTACACTGCAATTTAGGGTTCCGGTGAGGGGTTTTGTGGTTTTGGAATGACTGGGTTTGTGGAAAGAGGGTTTATATAGTAATGGGCTGGGTGTCGGTTTGTTTATTAAGCCCAGTTGTTGATGATCCAGTTAAGCCCAGTTTTGAAGTGGTTCTTTTGGACGTAGGGGTGTTCATGGGTTGGGTAATATCCGAATAAATCGAAAACCGAAATCGAATTGAACCGAAAATAATCGAACCGAACTCATAACCGAACCGAACCGAATTAAATATTCAGTTTATGGTTCGGTTATGGTTTTAGCAATCTAAACCGAAAACCGAACCAAAAACTGAATTCAAATAAATATATATTTTTTTTATATATTTATAAATAAAAAAATATATTAAATTTTTTCTATAATATAAATATAATATTTTGTAAGCTTAATTTTTTTTTGCTAAAAATATATATAAATAAATGAATAAATAATTAAATTTATATAATTCGGGTTATTCGGTTCGGTTTTCGGTTACGGCGGTTCGGTTTTTGGTTATTCGGTTCGGAAACAGTTCGGTTTAATCAATTTAAATTCGGTTCGGTTCGGTTTTTGGTTATACCCAGAAAAAAAAATTAACCGAACAAACCGAACCGAACAACCCGAAAACCGAACCGATGAACACCTCTAATTTGGAGCCATTCCCATCTTGCAATTAACTCCAATGAGGTACCGTTTGGCTGAAGATGTTAAATTTAGCGCTACTCGGAAAGCAACTCATGTTTATTTTCTTCGTTGAGCTTTTTTGTCAGGTAGTTGATACGGCGTATCCTTGTTTTATGGATACAACGTATCCAAATCCTAATCTGCACTTCTTCTTTCATACAGGTTGTAAATACGTCGTATTCCCACTATCATGGATATGGCGTATCCACCCTTTGACCTGTAAAATTTTATTTATGCTGTCGAACGTTATGGTTGTGTTCACTATAAACCTGCACGAGACTATAACTCGTCCACTCGGGCTACCGAGGGGTTTAAAGGCTTGTTGCATGTGCTAAATGCAATCGTGATTCCTATAAAAGTGAGTTTTAGGAAATATATTTTTATTGTCATGTTCTTTTTCAAGTCATTAAATTTTTGACCAAATTTAAGCTTGAAGTTTTCATTTGGGACAATGCATTGCTTAGGTTGGGAATGGGGTAATATAATATTTTAGATTTAAGATCATTTGAGAACAAAAGATTATTTACAAACCAATGGATCAATCCCTACCATCTATTTTTATTTGATCTAATGAATGAGATTAATCCCAACAATTTAAAAAACCCATTTTCATCCTCTTTTTTCAAATATTAATAACTTTCAAACCGTTAATCGTTAAGCGAAAAGAAAAATATCATTGCGACGAGCATTTAATTATCTTTCAATAGATATGCACTTTGATATACTTTCGACAAAAAAAAAATCGTATTTTTCACCTTTTTTTTAAATTTTTTCGTTTTTTTACGTTACTGAAATTTGCATTAAAAAAAATCATATATGATTAAACACTAATTTGAATATCACATGTGATATTAGTGTTATATCATATATGATATGTAATATCACATGTGATATTAGTGTAATATCACATGTGATATTAGTGTAAAATCACATATGATATACATATCATATCACATGTGATATCACATATCATATATGATTTAACACTAATATCACATGTGATATTCAAATTAGTGTTTAATCATATATTATTTTTTTCATGCAAATTTCAAGTAACGTAAAAGAAGACGAAAAAAGGTGAAAAAAACGAATTTTTTTTCTTTTTTCGAAAGTATATCAAAGTGTCCGTCTATAGAAAGATAATTAAATTTCGCTTCGCGACGTGTAAAATATTTTCACTTAACGATTAACGTTTTAAGAGATATTTAAATTATAAAAAATATGTGAAATAATAAAATGTTTTTATTCTCAGCCATTTATTTCTTTTTAAATGGATGGTGGAGATGAGTCCTTTGGTATGTAAGAAAAGTTTGGTATGCAAAATAATTTTCCTCAATATTTTAATCGGAAATTGTGGTTAAAAAAGTGAAATTTTAAAATTTTTTGGTGGCATTATTTAAAAAAATTTATGCGAATTTGGACGTGAGAAGTCTTTTCTACACGTATTTGTTAAGTTTTGCATATCTTGGAGATGCGCGAGTTAAGGATCCAACCACAAGCACTTAATCAGGTGAACCCGCTTTCTTTTATTTATTGTTTTTGGTTAAAATTGTTGACTTGAACTTTGCATAATGTGTGCATTTAATTAGTTCATGTTTAAACTTAGTTTCTGCATATTTTTAGTTTAAAATATCAAACCATTAGATGAAGTTTTTCTAATTTACCTTTTACTTAGAAGAGGAAGAAAGAGAAAAAGTTTTGGCAAAATTGATTTTTGTATGTGTATTGGACACTGCACGACACATAAAGAGATCTTTCATTTTGAAATTATGTGCCGTCACTGGCTACGATAATTTATTTAAGGATTGTATTCCCTGTATAAGCTCTTAGAAATTAAAGGATTAAACCAGTGAGAGTTCTGAGCCTTTCTTGACTGACATATTCAAAATAAGTCTTATATTTCTTTTCATGAGTGATAGTTTTCCCATGTGATGTCATCTAGAACTTGAAATTAGTCTCTTCAAGATTGCATTAATTATGTATATGAACAATGGCACCTAGGATTTAACCCTGTTTTAGCCCGCTTTTGTTATAATCACATTGAATTCATTGTTCAAATAATTGCCCCTGCCCTTTTGTTGCACTCATCTTTAGTGCAAAATACCCCTAGTGAACCTTTATAAGCCCACCTTTTTGTTTTGTTTACACTCAATAAAAATGTTACACTCAAATCGCCTCAGCCCCCTGTTTGTGCACACATTTTTAGTGCATGTACCGAATGTGAAAATATATAAACCCTTAATTAATTATTTATTTGATTACATGGTTGCTAAGTCAAGTTGTATACAATTTTGGGATGATTGGAACTCATGGTGATATAGTTATTTATGGATAAATAAAGGAAGAACGTTAATTTATTACCTACGCATACATTAATGTTTAAGTGCTCCATGTGTATTGACCGTCTTAATTCGGGTCAGTTTATGTTATGTTCAAGTTAACATGTGTTATGTATTATGATGTATTATGTTAAAGATCAAAACGATAGCAAGGTCAAAAAGTATGAAAAAAAAATGAAAAGTGAAAAAAAATGAAAAAAAGGTGAAAAAAAGGAAAAAGAAAAGAAAAACATACGAACAACCATCATGCTTATTTATGTTTAAGTCAAGAAAGAGTCAGGAAAATCAATGAAAGAGTTTGATGTATAGTTCTATTTGTTATTTATCGAGTCTTAGCTTAGCACCGTCACGTTTATACATGTAATTACTTAGATAATTAGCTTGACACCAATTAAAAAATCCCTATTTTCATTAACCGTTTTTCATTACCCTATACCTTACATTACAACCCATTATCAGACCATCTGAGTTGTGTATATGTAATCTTAAGTAGTGGCGAATGAGACTATTTGAAAGCCTATGGAAATTCATCTCTTGAGGAATGACATTGAGTGAAACACATACACCATTAAACACTTGAGAGATGAGTGGCTATCCTTGTGAGGGCTTTCAATTCTAAGTTATTTAATCTTCAAGCAGATTATCGTTCACTATTAGTAGCAAATGATAGGATTGATCCGTGTGCTTGCTATGTGCTTTGAAGATCCATGTGCTTAAAATAATGTTTATCTTAAATATTTTCTTACTTTTTCCTCGGGACTAGTAAGAGTCAAGTTGGGAAGGTTTGATCGGTGCATTTTACATACACCTCACGATACGCTAATTGCTTGTGTGACAACTGGCAATTTAGGGAGTCTATTTTAGGTAACCGCATTACGTTAAACTAAACCGAGCTTTTACCTTTATCACTATTTTTATCGACCATGACTTGATTTGATATCGTTTATTGGTTTTTATGATTTATTTCATTATTGGATGAGTTATCATGTGAGTTTTAACTCTTTTTGATAGGCACTATTCGATTCGGCACTATAAAAGCCTAAAACAAGAAATAACGTAACTTTTAGACCGTAACTTGAAAATTGGCAAATAAATAGTCAAAACTCATGGAAAAACATAAATAAACATAATAGAAAGTCGAATGAACGTCATGGGACACTCGTAGGACAATATATGAGCTCGGGAATGGGTAAACGGGATAGTTTACGAAAAATTACAACTTTTGCCCCCTTGTTTAGTCTAGCCGGCCACCCCCTCCTCCATTTTCATTTATTTTGAGGTCCCTTGTCCAAGTATATATACCCCCAACTCTCCTCACTTCTACTCTTTCATTCTCTCTCTAAAACACACACTAACACCAACTTTCTCTCACTAACTTCTCTCTCTACAAACCCTAACCCTAAAAATACCACCATAACCGCCGCCCCTCTCCGGCCATATTCCGGCCAAAATCCGGCGAGTGACATTACACCTCTACCACCATTTTGTAGATCTCTCTTTTCTCTTTCCATCCATATATAAATCTCTGACAAAAGCCTATATTAACACCTCCAAATCTTACAAATACGATTCGTGATTCTAGGGTTTTCATTAAATCTTGTAGATCGGGTTGTAAAAAGGTAAATGAAACATGGGTCAAGCTTGTTTAAGCTTTGACAAGCCACGTATGGGTCATATATGGCTCGTACATGGGTCAAATTTTAGGCCTTTTGGTTTAAACATGGGATTAAAACTAATTTACACTTAAATAAACATGTAGCCAGTGATTTGGTATCATGTGGTGTATCATATTATTGGGTTTTTGCATTTTAGGTTTAGTTTCATGAAATGGGTCTAGATTAGTTGTGGGTTTGATGTTTGAATGATGATTGGAGGTTGATTGATTGTGTTTGGTTGTGGTAGAAGCCATTTGAGGAGTGTTTTGGATGTGTAGATGGGGCGTACAAACACCAAGACCCACGATGGGTCATGGGTTGGTGCTGTACGTGACCCATATGGACCACGGGTCCGGGTCGGATTGTTGTGGTAGCTTGTTGGTTGATATTGTTGGTGTTTGGATGAGACGCGTGGAGCCGAAAAGCTTCAAGAGCTTGTTTGGTTCACGTGGTCTTAACCGTGACCGTGTCATGACCATTAGGGTCATAAAATTGGTTTCGGGTATATTTGGTAGATTGATTGGTTGGCGAGATTGAATTGGATTGATTTGAGATTGAATTGCGCTATTATGACTTTTATTTGGACTTATTATATAAATTGTCAACTTTGAGCGACGTCGGTGTTACTTTGACTTTTTAGTCAATAGTTGACCCCGACAACGCCGTAACATGGACTTTAGTATAGTTTGGACTATTGATTGATTAAAAGTCGAGAAGTCATGACTCGTGCTTGTGGACTCGAAACAAATAACGATATGAAACTAATATTGAAATTGACGAAATATATATATATATATATATATATATATATATATATATATATATATATATATATATATATATATATATATATATATATATATATATATATATATATATATATATATATATATGAAAATGCTAATAAACTATGAAACATAAATAATAAAAAGACTTTTATACCAAAACTATCGATAACAAGACTTGTCTTGTTATTTACTATTTTAAATGGAAACTAACGACTAAAAATGGAAATGTTTTTTTAATAAATAAGTAATTAATGTTTCGAGTGCACGTTTATCGAAATGTGCCATTATTGAGCATTTAATACTAGTTTCAAGTATTTAAATTGTTTACGTTGTGTGCATGGGTTACGGATGATCTAACATTAATAGCGTCGACCCACGTGGGAAGCGGACTTATTAGGTTGACGAATATAATAAGAGACCGCTAGGTACGTAGGATAACGTTATTAATGGGTGAATTATCCTTATGACTCGTTAGGATTCGACCGGTTTATGGGATAATAAGCGACACGAATAAATAATTGAGTTTATCGAGTTGACAAATTCGATAAGGTCTACTATTTATTCTGAAACTTATTGGACTATGGAGCTTATCGCTTTGACGTCTCATTGTGTTGCATTGAGTCACATATTGGTTGTTTGAATGCATTCATGATATCATATTGAGTCGATACACCCACATGAGGATACCAACGCTAGGACTAAACGGTGAAACAAGACATTTTTGGAGATAAAGAAAAGGAATACATTGGGGTAGATAATGTTGATTTTGGGGAATATATATTAAAATTGGTTTACATTAATAGGTTGTGCCGAGTCGATAGTTGTTGTGCCGTGATTAGCTGTTATCTTCTGCTAGTGTTTATTTGTGCGTTGCTTGCTTGAGGTGAGTTTCATAGCCCCACTTTTATCTCTGTTTTTAACTAAATTGGGGTGAGAATCATGCTACTATTTTTGGACCTTCTAAACTATTTTGATTTGCTTATGTGCTTGACTGATTAGATAGATATGTGGTAGCTGTTGCCTTAGTCTAGGGTAGCAATCCTAATTGCTATAACACTTGCCTAGCTAAGTATAGACTTCTACCTCGACCTAGTCCAGGGTTAGCAATCGTTATAGACTTTGCTACGACTGTGCTGGCTAGTGTCGCTAGGGGCCCATTATGATATCGGATATGATATTTGTTTGTGATTGTTGTGTATCTATCTTAGGTCTCGCATAGCAAATTAACTCCTACAGGTCCACTACTTTTAATTTGAATTTAAACCTATGAACTCACCAACGTTAGCTGACCTTTTAGCATGTTTTCTCAGGTAATTAAGTGATGTTTGGAGTACGTGTTCTGTGGAAGCTTGGAAAGGAGGCATGGTTCAAGGATCATAATCGACTCTGATAATTTATGGGGGCCTATTTTATTAAATCATGTTTGGGCCTAATATTTACATTTTTGGGATTAATGTGTCAAATATTTAAATTGGGATTGGTTTGAATGATAAATGACTATCTTGTTTGCTATACTTGTGTGAGATACCAATCCAATTGTAACGCCCCGAAAGCTTGATTAAGTCTTCCGCTGTACCGAGATTTGGGGGTGTTACAGCTTGATTATACGTCGTAATTGTTTATTTAAGTAATTATAATTTTATTTGATAGGATTATTGTAAGACATGTTATTGCTAGTCAACGAGTCGTGCCTTAGTATATGGATTAAGAGGATTTTTGTGGTGAACATAACTTGTGCCCGAAATTTTCCTTTCAATTAATACAAAATATGTCTATGCGGGTTGAAGGCAAACATTAGATAATCCGTAACTTGGTCATATTAATATATCCGAAGCTGGGAGGGATTGCTTTTCACCTAATTGTTCACAACTCTTGCTTTTATTTGCTTATTTACTTTTTATTGCTTATTTACTTTCTAGTTAATTAGTAGTTTAATTATTAGTTTCTCAAATACACCATAAATCAGTTATTTATTTCGTAAAACTTAGCTATTACCACATACTCCTCGTGGATACGATACCCGCTTGCCCTATCTTGTATAAGGTAATTAAGTTTATTTTTTTATCGGTACAACGACATCGATAAAAAAGTATAAAAAACTTGGTTAGGGAACACAAGACCCAATGAATCTCATGATACAAGTGCATGTGTCAAAATGTTGGGAGAGTTTGGCGGGATCACATGTCCCAATGTATGACACCATATTGTTGCATTTATTAATACAGCTTGCACTCTAGGATTCATGTACAAACAATCGTAGCTGAAGCATCTACCTCCGTAGTTGTATCTACATCCACAATGCATCACACAAAAGGATGTAATCAAGATAGGGAAACATATGCAAATAGTCTAGTGACAATTTTCAGGTTGAAGAACAACCTTGAACTCTAATAAGGATGGTTTGTTCAAGTTCCCATCTTTGGTTTATTCGCATGACCACGTTTTCGATGCTTCGTATCTTATGGGTAACTTGAAACACTTTACTCACCAGGAAAACAATCATAGCATATTGTTGGTGTTTTAAAAGCAAAATACCACCCCTATATTTTCTTGGCTATTACCACAACCATCTTTTTGGAAACGTAAAAAAAAACTTGGACAATCGGAAGACCCTGTTGGAAAATTTGGTGTAAATTTGTGTGAATGAGATATCTATTCTCAAAGTGACGTGTTTAGAACAAGTTATCAATTTCATTTGCATGAGATAAACTTGTAACACCAAATTAATTGCATGGTTAATGGTCATTAGAACAATTAACTAGTCAATTATTTGGTTGATGGGTGTTTATGCCCATTAAACAGAATTAATGCCAGCCATTACACCATTTGTTACTACTTGGTAGTATTTATACTAACTTTCTTGTTGTTCTAGAGAAGACTAAGAATACACACGAAAGAAAACTACACACGAAGTAACCACACAGAAACGTGTACTTTCGTTTTCATACGAGATACACTCTTGTCTGATGAGAATTTCAGGCATAGGTCACATCCGGCAATACAACGTATTGTTCCGTTCGTTGTACCTTGGGAAATAGATGCCTAATGGATGGCGAATCTATTTTAAGGGAAGTGTGTTAAACACGTGCCTCGATCATGTTCTTGAATCGGTTCTATCTAATCTCTTTGATTTTTTTTATGCTTATGTTTGTAACTTTAGTTTAAAATTTCTGTCTTTTCACGTATTGTATCCTTATTGTTATATCTGATTATCGTATGTTATCCCTACAATCTTAAAACAGATTATTCCGACTTTGTTTAACCATAAAAGATACAATACATATAACCAATTTATACAGAAAAGTGTTCACAATTCATGCATCACCATGTTTTTGTCTGGATTATATATGCATAGTTTTCTGAGTAGATTGTTATAAATCTTCTTTAGTTGTCTTGAATTTATGCGTTTAATTTGCTTTATAATCATGGCCAAACAGCCCATAAAACTCACTATGTCCAAACTGGCTTGAAAACACATTATAACATATCGTGCCCGAACACCCCTTTTGTGTTTAAGATGTGGAGATCTTAATTATTGCTGAAATATGATGCGCGAAAAAAAAATGTTTGCACAGCTGTTTCGTGCATAAGTTTATGGCTTCTGTATGCATAATATCAGATTGTTTGTTTGGTATACTTTATGAGGATGTCTAGTGCGGACTTCTGTTACCTTTGTTTGTGTAGAAAAGTGTTAAACACTGTTTGGCTGCTGTTTCTTATATGCTATATAGGGCTATTTGTTTGCTGTTTTTTTTACACATCAAAATTACTTTTAAAGCGCTTGTATGCTGATTTTTTTAAAGGGTTGTTTGGTTGCTGAAATCTTGTGCGGCATAGTGACTATAAAGGTCTGTTCGCTCGCTGAATTTGTTTGTGCACAAAAGTGTTTTAAACGCAGCTTAGTTGCTGAAATTTTTGTGCAGAAAAATGGATTTCTAAAGGGCTGTTTGGTTCCTGGAAATTTTTTTTTATATAAAAAAGTCATGTTTGAAAGGCTACTTGATTGCTGAAATTTTGTGCAGAAAACTACCTTCAAAGGGCTGTTGGGCTGCTGACTGTCTTACGTAGTTAACTGATTTTCAAAGGGTCGGTTGGTTGGTTTACTTTTGTGCAGAACACTCACTTTAAAGAGGCGTTTGTTTTGATTTTTAAAGGGTTGTTTTGTTGTTGAACTTTTGCGCAAAAAAAATCACCTTAAATGGTTGTTTGGTTGTGATCGGGTCCAGACAGTCAATTTTATCACACAAGCTAACCACTTGTGAATGGTCAACCGTAATAAAATTCAAACTGTCTAAAACCAATGCAATTAAGATCTGGAGAGTATAGTGTTTCCACAGGTCGTTAAGTCCCACGGAGGATTAATGGTGTTTAACACTTTCAGATGTCGAATAATCACTAAGGATAGTGATCAGTAAGGATTGTGAATGATAATTACACCTAAAGAGAAAGTTTGTAAATTACAGGGGCTTAAATGCAAATTAAAGAAAATTAAAAAGCTAAAATATATTAAATAAACGCTATCACTATTTTTAAAATGATGTTTTTCTTGATTTATAAAATAAAATAGCTTAAATAAACTATTTTAATTGAAGTGTAAACCTAAATTACCTAAAAACGTGACCTAGAATGAAAACGTGCGTTATATGTAAAAATTAGCGAAGTGCGCAAGTAAAACGTAAAATTTGTAAAATAAAAGTCCTACTCATTGAGTGTGAAAACAATTTTCTTACTTAATATATGACAAAAGAAAATTTTAGAAAAAAGATTTATATTTTTTTTACTTTTATATTTTTATTATGAATTAAATACTATTTTAAACTAATTAAATGATTAAAAATACTAAAACTATTCAGAAAAATCTGAAACTTTTTTATAAAATACTTTATACTAATACAAAGATAAGAAAAATACAAAAGTTGTAAAAGCTTGTTTAAATAAGCTGAAAATAAGCTAACTTAATCGAATAAGCTAAATGAAACAAAAAGGGGTTATATATTAAACTTTGCAAACTAATACCAGTCAAAGACCCAAGGGCGAATGGTAAGGTGTGTGTGTGGTGAGTCTGGGTGGCCAGGTTCAATCCCCAATGACTTTTGCAAAATATTGTTTTTTTTGGACTTTTTCTTTTTAAAACTAATTAAGCTAATGATAATAAGCAACTTTTAAAACTAGAACTTTTTACAAAAACAACTAATAAGCTCGATTTGAGCTTATTATTTCAACAAGGCAAGAAATGGAAATAAGCACAAGGATTAAGCTAAATGTCTTATAAGCTACTTAATAAGCAAAAGGTTAACTGAGAACAAGCTAGATAAATGATAATAAGCTAGAATGGCAAATCAAAAGCAAAATGATTAAGAAATAAGCACTGAATAAGCTTCAAATAAGCACAAGTTAGACTATTGCACATGACACTTTTTTGAGTTACTAGGTACTTTTAAGCTAATATTTAAGCACTAAGATAAGCTAGGAAATGAAAAAGAACACTGGAACTAACAAGTTTATCAATTAAGCTTTCCAAAAAGCTAAAACTCTAATGCGTGGTGTTCACTAGAGAGCTTAATATGAGCTTATGAAAAAGGACTAGACATCGAGTGACCTTTATACTATATGAATTGGACAAAACAAAGAGCTAATAGCATGCCTATTAAATAAGCTAAAAATTGAAAAATAAGCTTTGGAATCTTGAGACAGCTAGGTAAGCTTCTCAAAAAGCTAAGGTACACAAGCTAAGCCTCATTAATAAGCTCTAAATGAGCTTGAGAAAAAGCTCAACTACACTGCAATGAGCATGTTTTTGAAAAAGGACTTAAAACAAGATTGAAAATAAGCAGTTTATAAGCTAGGTAGAGATAAACTAATATTTTTATAATTAAGTTAAGCAGCTATATTTTAATATCCCAAAAGATTATGAGCTAAATCTTAGTAATAAACACACACTAAAATTCTAAATTTTATTCAAAACCCTGAAAATGAGAATTTGACTTTTAAATAAATGAACTAAGTTGACTATTATTAACTTTTAATTGATTCTAATGATTGAACATGTTATTATAAGGTGAAATGAGATTATCTATAGCTATGGTAACAACTTTTAAGCATGTAAAATGAATTTGGCAACCCAAATTCTTAACAGCTACAAATAAGTTGAGATTAAAGATGAAATTGACTTTTTAGCAAACAAGTATCAGTATTTTATGCTTTGACCGAGCTATTAGAGCCTATTGACTTAGAATAACAACAAACAACAACACAACGGGTCTCTATCCCAATTAACTCAAGAAATCCAAACACTTTTTAATGGATCGATTTGAAGTTTTTAGCACAAAAACAAGTTTTTAATCTAAGTAACCTATTTATTAACTGATATTAATTATAATTAGACAGATTTAAGCTAAAATTAACTAGATTATAACACTTATACTTAAAATTGCAAATTTTGAAGAAATGACTTACAAGATGAGTTTATGCACAAAAGTGAGAACTGAGAACTAATAACCACTCCTATAGGCTTACCACTAAGCCTCTAAACCAGATCAATCCATAATACACATTGCTTCAGCCTCCGGCATCTTCTCCATGGATTTTTATTTTCTAACTATTTTTTTTGGTATTTTTCTTGTTTTTCTGTTTTTGATACTAAACAAAGTGTTAAGATTTCTAAAAGCTTATAAGAGCTTCCTAGGAGCTTTTATGAGCTTACTTAATCCAAAGCACGATACAAACAACTTTAGATTAATATGAGAATTTAAGGTCGAAATTGCACAATCATAAAAACTTGTTAATTTACCAAATTGAAACTGAAAATAGGTTTGAAATACATCGAAATATGATTACAAGGTATTGAAAAGCTTGAACATACACTGGAAAACTTAGAATGATTAAAACGAGACAAGTAAATTAAAATTACACTAGATAGCTATCTACATTGCACCATTCTTCTTTATAGAGATCTTTTAGAGCCTTGTCGACATCTCTGAATCTTTCCCAGCTCATCTTGGCCATTGAATTCATCAATTACACCAGAATCATACACATGGCATTTTTGGCGCCAAAAAAGTAGTACTAGTGGATTAGAGCAGGTTTTCTTCAATTAAGAATTCTTGGAAGATTGTAGAGGTGGAGGGGACAAAATGAGAAGTAGGCATGGAGCTAGGATTGATTTGGCAAAAACGTGGGTTGAGGTGAGGTTGGAGTGTTTGATGGTGAAGCATTAAATGCTGTTGGCCGTATACAAGCGGAAAGGGATAAGAGTAGGTAGGTGGAAAAGTGGTGAGGTGGTGTCCATCGGTTTTGGTTTACGTGCATGGGTGAGGGAGATAAATGATTCTGCTTCGCTGCGTTGACCGGCTTGAACGAATGATATTAATAACGTGGTGGGTCAAATGGTATTTTGGCATGGTCAAAATTATATTTGACTAGCTCATGGTCAAGGGAATGGGCTGGTCTTTGGGTCACCGGGTTTTGTTTGTGTTTGGGCTTGAATAATACAAGGGGATCCGCTTGGTTTGTAGTAATAAATATAGGACCAATTTTGCAATTTATCCAAACTTGAGGGGCTGAACTTGTCACTTTTCCAAAGTTAACACAAGGACCAAACTTGACAAATATGAATAGTACAAAGACCATAGTTGATTATTTTCCATTTTTAAATATCCAAGGACCATTTATGTCATTTTTCAAAGTTTAGGGACTAAAGTTGTAATTTTGCAATTTTAAATTTCAAGGACCAATTTTGACAACTCATGAATCCCTAGGAACTTTAAATAACATTTTTCTTTATTTTGATTTACGTGGACCGATTTTGACAACTTTTGAAACTGGGGGACTAAAGCGCCAATTATGTAAACTTGATAATGCTTCATCCTGATTTTGGTATTTTTGAATTTAAAACACATAAAACACTTATTTGTGATATTTTATCATTTTGATGCATTTCGAAAGTGTTTTCGCATTTCCAGCTTTAAATTAATAAAATGATGAAGATATTTAGACACCTCATCGTGCCATGACTTTTTTGTCGCGAAAAAATGTTTGTAAAAGGGTGTTTGGTTGCCGAAATTTGTGTGAAAAATAAGCATTTTTATAATGGTGTTTGGTCGTTGAAAAGTTTGTGCGCATAAAGGTAGTTCACTAACTTATTGGTGCAGGAATTTTCGTATGCATAAGTTTACGAATGGAGTTTGTTTCCTAATATCGTATTTGCGTCGAAAATCGATTTTGGACTATTCAGAAAATATGTACTTTTTGGGGCTGGTTGAGAGGAAAAAAAAGTTTTTTAAGGTGCGGTTTGGATTACGGTCTTAACAGACGTTTATGCGGAATTTTGTGTGATTTGGTGCAAAATTTATGTGGCTAATTTATGCATATTTAAGGGTGTTTGGTACAATTTTACTAATTGTACTGGAAGAATTAACAAGTATTTCAATTTTTTATCAAGTCTTGTAAAGTTTAGATGTTGCAAATATTTTGTAAATATTGATGCAAATAATTAAACTAAGTGTCACTTGATAAAGAATGACTCTGTGCAAATTTGGTTGCAAGTAATACAGTGATTTGTCATTCTAGAAAAGTGACTAAATGTTATTGATTAGCATTTTAGGAACAATGTGGTGTCGATAATGTTGACGTGTATGGATGTAAGAAGATGACAACAATACTTTGGCTTGTGTAACTAATTTAAGTGGTGTTATTGTCATTCAAAATGAGTTGTTATTCATTTATTATATTGAGAATGTTTTGATTGTGTGAAATGATCACACATTGATACTATATGGTTATAATCACATAATAAGTTGTGATAATTAGATAATGATACAAGACCAAATGTGATTATCTATATAATCACTAGTGAATTGGGACGAAATCTTGTATGTGTAGGACTTGTGACTACCTATTTATGGGATCATACTTAAACGTATGTAGTTTAAGTTGGTGACTAAATCTCGTAAAATAATTTATCTAAAGAAGAATGTTAGTAGGGAAAGCGATAATCAGAATGATGCATCTTTTGATCATATGCTTGATTTCTTGGTCTATAGCATGCTAGACATGAAATCATTTAATTATGATACGAAAAATAATTAACATGAAACATTCGAAACAAGTGTATACAAAAGTATAAAACATGTAGAGTGATAAATTATCTAGGATATTAGTGTCATATCTTCAAAAAGGAGAATCTTTTAAATAAGATTAAAATGTTGAAAGAGAGAACCTTTCTACAATATTCTTGAGATGTGTTCAATGTGGGGGATTCCGGTCCATCTAGAGTTCAAATGACACCAATAAACATCTATTCAAAATAGAGATGGATGTGTTACCCATTTGAAATACTCAGGAATTATTGGTAGAACCACAGTTACAGTTTTGTTTAGAGCAAAACGTAACAACTATTTGATGGGTAATTAATGTTATTAATGACCATTTGATTTCAAATCATGAGTGGCTATGTATACACTCTTGAAATGAACACTATATTTTGGATGTACTCTAGACATAAAATATAGCTAGGTCAATGGCTAATTACGACTTTATCACGATCGAAATAAATTTGGATAAGAGATAAAATAATGTGCGGTTAATAGAAAATGACACACCGCGCTCCTAGAATCGTAGTTTTATACAATGTGGTAGCCCTTAAAGAGTTGGAAGAACTTATACCACAATATATAATGGTGAGTCAAGACATATTTTGTGAATACGACAACTACTCACAAGATGAGTTATTACTGTAGACAATGTGAAGTCAAATGATAACAATCGGATCCGCATAAAAGGCTTAATCAGAGAGTAGTTACCAAGTCATGTGGAGGAATGGACTAAAGCCCCTGAAAGTGTTTATATGAAGGAAAACCTAACCCGGTATTTGGAGATCCCAAGATACGGGTTCAATAGAACAACCTAATTGTATAAACAGGGGAGGTCCTTTGTGAGGAGTAATCAATTCTCCATCCATATAAAAGGAGTTTGTAAACTTCCTAGTCCATTCTATAACTTGATGACAATATGAGGATAAGCTTACCGCTTTCAATGATTGATTGGAATCACCTATGTGAGAGGAGAGAAGCGGTCGCTCAAAGGGAAATGTGTGGAGCGATTCCTAAAAGCTTCCTGAGAACCGGGCTAGTGGTCATGACCATAACGAACACAACTTTGAGGATTTGACTATGTCGGGGGAGAGTCTGTGTGAACTTATATTATCGTCTATATAAAATAGCGGTCGGTTCAAAGACATCGATTCTCTTTGGCATAGTAGGCTAAGTATATTTCATTGGGAATGTTCAAAGGGTAACACCTACCTATCATATGCAAGATTCAACTATTGGGATTTTCATTGGAAATTTGTGTGTTTTAATTGATCTTCATTCATGTGGGGGATTGTTGGAAAATTTGGTGTAAATTTGTGTGAATGAGATATCTATTCTCAAAGTGACTTGTTTAGAACAAGTTATGAATTTCATTTGCATGAGATAAACTTGTAACACCAAATTAATTGCATGGTTAATGGTCATTAGAACAATTAACTAGTCAATTATTTGGTTGATGGGTGTTTATGGCCATTAAACATAATTAATGTCTGCCATTACACCATTTGTTACTAGTTGGTAGTATTTATACTAATCTTCTTGTTGTTCTAGAGAAGACTAAGAATACACACGAAAAGAAACTACACAAGTAACCACAGAAAACATGTACTTTCGTTTTCATACGAATACACTATTGTCCGATGAGAATTTCGGGCATAGGTCACATCAGAAATACACCGCATTGTTCGTCGTTGTACCACAGGAAATAGACGCCTAATGGACCGGCGAATGGTACAAAAAGGCGTGTCTAAGCGTCTTCTATCATGTTCTTGAATCGGTTCTATCTAATCTCTTTGTTTTTTTTTGTTTATGCTTATGTTTGTAACTTTAGTTTAAAATTTCTGTCTTTTCACGTATTGTATCATTATTGTTATATCTGATTATCGTATGCTATCCCTACAGACCCGTCGTCAAAGTTCTCGGTTTCCATTGAACTCTATCTTTAACCTCCATAAAGTGGTAAATATAAAGTTACCGGATGTAAAACCTGAAAATCTAAAACATAGATTAAGACTAAAATACCCTTGGAAACGAAAATTATAAAAAATGCATTAAAATCGTTTATAATCATTTAACTAAAATTAAAACCTAACTAACTAATAATTAGAATTTAACTAAAATATATGCGTGATGATTTTTGAGTACGTGAAAGATTTAAAATGTCTAGCATAGAAGTTTGGGCCTCGCCATTGGTTTGATTTTTGGATCCGATGGACTCAAGAGTTGAAGCCCATATAGGCGTGGGTTTTGTGCTTTCGGTTGGACTAGTAACCTAAAACCCTAAACTAAATGTTACTAGCTATAAATACAATACATAAACTCAAAAGTGAAACCTAGTTTTTGGTTTTCCTCTTTCTTTTCTTTGCTCCATTCGGTAGAACCTACAACCTTTGGTGTTAGAGTTTTTGCTTCAACCAAGTTAAGGTATAGCGTGTTTCTCGTTTTCCTTTGATGCACCTTAAGTTAATATGTTGTCGCATGTTTGTTTTAGTCGATTTGTGTTTCCTTTTCCACAGTGTCGGATAGTATGAAACCAACAAAGAACAAACCATACAATTTGAACCTTATAAGTATTAAAGAATATGTTACGTAATAAGTATTGATGAATCGGATCATGGTTAGGTGGTATATGAGAACCCGAACCACATGCATGTGAACCGAACCATGTGTATGTTTTGGCCAAGGTGTAAAACATGGTAACTTGAATATGTAAAGTACTTAGATGAGCTAGGATTTGCGTAAATAACCTATTAGCGAACACTAGGTTTGAGCCAAACATATAAGAGTTTTGAACATGTATTAAATAAGTAAGAGGTCATATAAACATAAACCTAGTTTGAAATGTGAACCGAATAGTGCATGCCGAACCCTAAATGGTTTGTGTATCATCTTGGGTGTTTTATAAGTCAAGTGAGCTTGTAGATATGTAGCGTGATACGTGGTCATATCTAGTCGAAAATATAAGTCGTGTGTGTGTAAATGTGTATTTAATCCGGATAATAAGTAATTTGTGTGTCACATAAAATCATAACGTGCATGGGAATAAAAGTTGAAGTATAACATGTATATAAGTAGCATTATGTTAAGACATAAAGGTATTAGGTTAAGTAGCAAGTCATTAAAAGACGTAACATGAAAAGTAAATGCATATTAATGTGATATTAAAAGAAGGAAAACCACAGAACATAATGAGAGTCGATTAGGGTTTGAAGCTAAGAGTGTTAATTAAGTTATTTCATGTGGGAGTTATGACGTTTAAACTATTTTCACATTTAACCCTAAACTTTAATAAATGACATAATGAACACTAATCTACGATATTAATTATAAAACACTTAAGTCTCATTTAATCATAAAATACTAAAGTATGAAGAATCACTTAATACCTAAGTATAAACACCAAATGTTAAAAGATCATTTCGACGATTCACTAATCATAAATAACATGGACGACCGGTATGTGTATAGGTTCCGAGAAGAAGGAGTAATCCTTTGCTTTCGTATTTACGCTTTTCATTTTGCTTTGGAATAAAAGTACGATATTCGACCTTTTGATAAAGAGTTCCTTTTAACGTTTTCTTTAGTTAGCTTTTCTATTAGGGTTTCCTAAGCCTTTGCTATGAACCCCATTCCGTTTTGTTTGGTATTTGCTTATCGAACTCGATTTGAATTATGAAACATTTGATTTTGAAACTATATGATATAAAACTTCGACTTTGAAAATGTTAATAACCTTACGATAAAATATGATACGTGTCGATTATGACATTACGATTTGACCTAAGATAGTTTGACACCCGAGCCAAATATTTCACTAGTCATGGTGGTTCCATGTCCGTATCGATGATGCACCCTCGATATGACTCTGGGGCGATAGAGTGATGTTTTGCACGTTCACGGATGGTAGAGCATATTTTGTATATGTAGGAGGAAATATGGATGCATCTAGATCGTTATACATTTATTCATTATCGTTATACATTATATGTTATCGTGATTGATCTTTAGCGTGCGTGCCGGTATACATAACTCGTAGGTCTCCACAAATGTTGCCTTATGAAATGTTGCCTTACGAAATGTTGCCTTATGAGAATATGATTATGATGCGATATTTGTTTTTCGGGCTCGTGGTAGTTAACTATAAACTTTATTTGAAAATTTTGATTTATACTTTGAAAATGATTATGATTTTGCTATCTTTCGTTTATTATATTTCATATCCGATATCGTTTAGTATTAACTTTGCTTTCATATCACGCTCCGTGAGCTTTTGAAATTTCGGTAGCTTCTTTTTCTTAAAGTATCTAAGCATTGAATTTGAGTTTTGCTGGGATGAGTGCATGAGTGGACTTACTACAGATTTATTTAGCTTTTGATCTTATGATGATTTAAGACTTATTATTTCCGGATATTTTGTTGGAGTTATTTTCATTGCGGGACTATGTATTGAAGTCATGTTGACTCAATTATTCGTATTATGTTAAGATTTCTTTTGGATATTTATGTTGGACTTTTGATATGACACCATTGTGATTCCTTTACCTTAAGTGAAATTGAAGTTACAGGAGAAATATTATAAGTAGAGTTTAAGATGGTGATTAGTAAGGAGAGTTTAAGATGGTTAGAAAGAAACAGAAACATGTAGGTTGTATTTATACGAAAGAAAAAAACTAGATATTAGTGATAAATTTGAAGTTCATAAGTTTTATTGAAAAGGTAAACAAGTGTCTTGTCAATGTTTTGCTCTCACATTCAATCGAGACATATTCACAATTACAAATAAAAAAACAACTTGCTTTATTGTCAAATGTGGCGGGCCAGTACGACATGCATAAAAATTCGTAATCAGTTCGCATAATATGCCAATATAGAAATCGTTAGGTGTGAACGGGGTCTCGTTTGGAAATCACGTGACCTTCACTTTGCAACTAGGTCGCATAATCGTAGTAGTCTGTCCGGTCGAAATCCGTTGTGCAGGAAAATGGACGAGACCGGTGTCATCATGATAGGAATGAGCCGGCGGTGAAGTTGGTGCAATTCTCAGCACGATTGGAGGTGTGTGCGAGGATATATGGCCGATTACGTGAAGTTGAAGGTGTAGTAGGCTATTAAATAAAATTTTGAATATGTGAGAAATAAGTGTGCAATGGGTATAAAAGTGTAAAATTGGAAAAACGTGATTATCGAATAGTAATTTAAATGTCTTTTTTTATAAATTCAGTGGCTCAAATGAATAAAATAAAAGTAGGTTAAATTTTGCGAAAATTTTTAGAAATTTTAACAAGGAGTTCACTTTCATTTTTTTTAAAATAAAATATATTGCAAACGGTAAATCGTTAAACGACTAAAAATACACCATTGCGATTAGAATTTCTTTATCTTTTAGTAGACGGACACTTCAATATACTTTCAACAGACCTTTTTTTTATCGAGTTTGGTTTTAGTGTTAAAATTTGCGTCTGAAAAAA
>OU343225.1:316823824-316903085 GCA_910596185.1 Chrysanthemum makinoi
GGAGAGGGCTATTTATACATATTTTACCTACACCCTCCTTGGGATGTAGATGATAAAGTGGGTAAAGACCCGTCCTTAACTGCGAGGTTATTTACTTCAATAAAACTACTTATATAACATTGAGTCTACGAGCTAACTTATGCTAGATTATAGTTGGGGTGACTAAAACTTCTATATGGATTTACTAAATCCTAACAATCTCCCCCTAAGGGAGGTCACCCCATGAATTACATTTTGAATCCTAGCATTTTATCTTAAACTTCGAACTCGAAATCGTAGACTTTATAACTTCTATATGATCAACTTTGCATCTTTATTAGTGTTTCTTTGGCACGAATGTTTCTTTGTCATGTGATCATGAGCTTTCTTTGAGATTATCAGTAACATTGAATCTCCAGATCATCTTTTGATGATGTTGTGACTTTTGGACCGACATGCTCTTAGTTTTGGATCATGACATCTTTTCATCAGAGTTGCGGAAGCTGTTAGATATTGGTTTTCATAAACACACTATCAATCACATATAGAGTCGAATTATACAAGAGTTTAGAGAGAGAAAGTAGAAGATGGGATCCTTTCCAGAGAGAGAAAGTAAACAAAAGAAAGAAAGGTTAGATTGAGTGAAAGGTCCAACCATCTACCTTGGGAGGTAGAGGGTATTTATAGTTACATACTACACGTCCTCCTTCGGACTGTGGATCAGGCATACAGCGGGTAAAGACCCGTCCTTCCTCCATGGTGTTACTTAAACTAATAACTAACTAGTAATTACTAAAATAACGTAAGTCTGAGCTAAGATATGCTAAAAAATAATTAGGGTGACCGACACTTCCTTATGGAATTTCCAATTCCTAACAATCTCCCTAAGGAGGCCACATGATCTACATTTTGAATCTAAGCATTCTATCTTTGACTTTATGCTCGAGCTCGTAGACTTCAATTCTTCAATGTCCGCAGTCTTTGTGCTTTAGCAGTAATTCTTCAAAGTCCAACTAGTTTGTACTTTTAGTGGAGGTCTTTGTGCTGATCCACGTTTGGTGATTCATTAAGTCAGGTTAGAGATCATCAGCCACAGCAAATCACTAACTCATTTATTGTAGTATCGCCATTATGTGAAGTTGTAACTTTCGGACCGACATGCTTTCATGATATCTTCTCATCGAGTAGCGAAAGCTTTGATTCATGATATTTGCGTGGCGAAGCATGGATTGAAAATATCAGAGCTAGTTGATGAAGATATGCACTTATCATGATTTCTTTTAGAGGTGAATGTGATGTGTGAGCATGCGGTTATGGATTGACTCCTCAATTCTGATCAGCTACAACCGTCGGGTGTTCCTGCATACAACAGTTAGCAATAAAGTGCACGGAAGTGTCTTTGATCACTTTCGTTGAATTGAGGTGCACGGGTTCCGGTGATCAATACAAGTACCTTGCATATCGGTAGGATTCCTAAGAATCTCCGTGCGGGGTTTTGTAATTTGTTAAGCCGATCTCAAACCGAACGTCTCAAAGAAGATAACAGGAGTGAGTGAACTGCGAATTGAGATTCACTAATTGATGAAAAATTGATTTGAAAACAATCGCGTATTGTTTAGAAGAAAGAGTTTTGCAATATGACGAAGGTTTTATAAGAAAGATCAATTTTCAATTAGAAATACTTTTTAATTTGAAAATGAAGTACATTCGATGTGCTAGAGAAAGAAAAGATTTGCACATCGAACGGTTTTCCAAAAGCATTTTTCCAATCGAGATACTTTTTTGTGTTTGAAAACATGAATACACATTCGATGTGCTAGAGAAAAGAAGATTTGCACATCGAACGGTTTTCCAAAAGTATTCGTCAATTCATTTCCTGGACCAAGGTTGATTCAATAGTGAATCACCTCATTGTTTCTATCCAGTTGTCACAAGCTTGACCTTATGTAAGATCTCACATGTCATACACCAAGAGCTTGTTTGATGTTGGCTCTAGAAGGATTTCCATCTTCATCGTGAATATTTAACATATCACTCGGATGTTCTGGCAATACCACAAGGATAATGCGTAGGACTCTCAATATATACTTACTTTCCACATTGTGTGAAACAGCAAGTCTTCATTAATTTTGTGTCCTAATGAGATATTGTGGATGATCTCTCAGCTCTAGACTCAATTGTGCACATTTGGTTACCTATGCCGGAGACTAGGGAGATGGTCTCCTTATTCAATATCAACAATCTCTAAGAGAAAGTCGATAGATTATGTAGGTTCCCCGTGAGAATGAAACAAGTCCTTTTAAGAGGAACTTTGAGTAGCTTGGGAAGTTAAGTGCAATGTGTCACTGGGTCCATGACGTCTTGTCTTCAATACCAGTGTTACCTTAGTAGACACTAGTAGCATATGTATTGAACCAGCTTTCTGCCCTAAGGTTGCATTAATGGTGGGCTATTTATTTTCACCCTTTTCACATTCAATTCTTTTTCATTCTTCACCCCCCAGGCTATGCAGATGCAGGGTTTCTGAAACATGTGTTATTTATAGTGTCTCGCTATACCTATGGTCTACCCTAATGCCAAACGGGCAGTGGTGTGTAGTGGGTAGTAGTAAATGGTAAAGCCGGATCGTCCCAAGAGCTATGTGTCAGATAATTACTAAGTCTAATTGTCACAGAATGGTTTGATATGGTTTTAATTAATTAAACTACTAATGCAGAATATAAAAGCAAATAAATGGTAGAGGGAAATCAATAGAGGAATAGTGGTGCTAACCTAGTTAATCCTCCTAACTAGTTATGTCTACGTCTACCTACTTCCAATTACTTCAGGTGGGGTCAAGTTCGAGAGGACAGCATTTGGTCAATTCAACCACAGGGAGAAATCAGCGCACCGTCATAAGTCCTGTTGTTCATAGTCCCTAGCGCGAGTCATTAGAGTGCAGCTACATGCTAGATTCTAAATAGTGAGTGCCCGACCATTAGGAACTTAGACACTACACCCCTAATTCTTAAGTTCATCCAAACGATAGGTGATCAGTTGGTCAAATCGCACAAGTAGAAAGGGTCGTTAGTTGGTCATATCTTACCCTTCCCGTCTCAGTCCATTCACCTAGGGTCAGTTGGTCATATCTCCTAGGCAATTGGCCTCTATCGCCATTCAAAACTACCGAACCAGGGGTGACTACCAAAGAACTATGCATGCATACACTTAGACATAATTGTATGGAAGTAAAGGTAAATGCAAACAAAACAATTAAGGAATCATAACTAGGCTAGCACCAAAGGGTGCTTAGCATCATATAATCATGCACATCAATTCAATATTCAAAGTACGAAATACATGAATTGAAAGTAAAAGAAATAATAAACGCTAAAGCTTATGGTAATGGTGTGACTCTCCCTTGGAACACAGCGTATGCTTCCCAGACCTCCCGAGCTTTTTCCCGTTCTCAGAGTGTTGTGTGTGGAATGGGATGCTTTGAAATGCTGGAATTGGTGGGGTATTTATAGGCCAGTGCGGGTTACGACGTAACCAATAAATGAGTTACACCGTAACCTTTTATTTCTCGTGAAATGCACTAGATCTTCTAGTTCGCGGCGTAACCTATAAGTGGTTACGCCGTAGTCTTCAATAAACTCGGTTACGTCATAAGTGATGTAGTAGCGGCGTAAAATCATCGTGGAACCTCAATTGACCTAATGGAGTTACGTCGTAACCTTTGGGAGGAGTTACGCCGTAACCTCTTGATAAGTTGGACTTCTGGGTCACGCAATAGTTCGGCGTAATGTGAGAGAGATTCTGCCGTAAATTCTTCAAAATAAGCATACTGTGATAAATATTAGTAATGCGTTTCCATTTCGTCTCTTTAGCTCCACTGCTCGTAATTTACCTGAAAGTGTAAAACAATGGAAAACAAGCGTAAATCCATATAAATGATATAAATAACGAGCATTAACGGAGGAAATTGACACTTAATATTCAGGATTATTTGATGTTATCAAATATCCCCACTTGAACTCTACTTGCCCTCAAGTAGACCTTATTAGATAGATTCCTAAAAAGATATCTCCCAAAACGTGGAAAATATGAGTTTACAAATCCCTTATGCTAAAATAAAACAAGCAGAACACACAAAGGGAACAAACACTCAAATCTCTCAACTATTCTAAGTGTCAATTTCGGGTGATCACTCAATCGCACAGTCATAGCATGTATTCTATCATAAGCTTGGCGGTTACACAAATCTCCACCACTAGAGTTAAGGGCTAAACAATTCTCGAAGGCAATATGGGTAGACACGACAAAGGTTAAGGGGAGACTCGTCATTACTAACATGTCATGGCGAAGTGGACAAAATCAATGATACATGACCAAATCCATGGCCAAGACACCAAAGATTGCTCGCTGCATCACCTAGACACGCTTCATGACTAAAAGGGTAGGATAAGACATGGGATATATAATTGGTGTAAAATGAAAAACAAGCATGTAGTCTATATCTACAACTAAGTCATCACCACTTACCATCCGCCGAAAGTTCAAGCTTAGAAGTCTAGAGACCGGATCATGAAATGTAAGGTAGATGTGTCATTAGAGGACGTCGTGATGGGCACACTACCTTTTCTTCTTCAGTTGGTATAACTCCAACTCCTATCTTCCAATGTGACCGAGGTGGCCTCCTCGATACTAAACAATAAAGCTCATACTACAGTGCTTATAACATCGCACTTTACAAAATCATAACTCAATCAACTTTTTTTTTGAACATAACATGATAACATAACATCCCCCCACTTGAGATGAACAATGGGAATTTGGGGGGTCTTCAATGATCTTTATAATTGTTGTCGATGAAAGCGTGATTTCTAAACCTTTTCACTCAAACCTTGAACTTAGGCAAATGATTACTTCCCAATTACAAATAAAGACTACAGGGTAGGCTAAGGTGTAAGGGTGTAACGAAACAATATATTGGGGGTGACAAAATGAAAGGAATGGCTCAGAAAGGTGTATCTAGGGGTATCTTGCACTAAAGGGGAGTGCAACAAAAGGGTTTCGCATGGGGGTCAAAAAGTCGAGGTGACTAATCGATAGACTCACAATGGTAGGCTATTTGGGTGATAATCCTATAATACTGCCTTCTAAAACTGAAAAGTCCAAATACATTGAGCTAACTCAACATACCTCGTTTATGGTCTCGAAATGATCCAAAGGCCAAGTTCTAAAGTTTACAAGCTACCGGCACACTCATAATTTATTGGATTTGGGTAAAATATTAGAAACGGATAAGGGTAATCTCACCATGTAATATCAAGGGTTGTATGTGCTCGCTAGGTCTAATCTAGTTAAGAAAAACATGTCAAAATTTTAAAAATGGCATAATTTTTCAAAATAAACTAGAAAAATGAGGGCGAAATAAAGTTCAAGAGATAATTCTACTCCCGTCCCCCACTTGAATTGGTCCATTTTGTACTAGGCATTAAAATAAAGGTGAAGAGAAAGGTAGAAGTAAGCGAGAACTTCTGAAATTTCTTCCATAAAGAAGAAGGCCGAAAGGATCGTGCCTTCGTTTAAGTGTCATGAACAATCTTCAATCCCCAAATCACAATACCGACAAGCATAATTCTAAAAAAAAATGAAAAACAAACCTAACTCACTTTCGTAGGAATCACATTGCATTAGCGAATGCAACAAGCCTTTTAAACCATTGGTGTCCCAAGTGGACGAGTGAAGTCTCGTGAGGGTTTACAGGGAACAAACCCACAAAGTTCATTTAAACACTAATACAAGGTTACTGTGTTTTAAAATGAAAGAATTAAAGCAGAGGAGAGTTACGTCGTAACTCATGAAAAGTTGCAATAACTGGAAAAACTGTATATGAGCTGTGAAGCGAATAGTTATGGCGTAACCATTGAGATGGTATTACGCCGTAATTGATAATGCGACAAGAATTCTGCTGCTAAAATGTTGGTTACGACGTAATCACCAAGATGAGTTAATAACTCTGTTCGAATCGACAACTGCAGCGATAATTACTTCATTGTTTCCTGCAAAAATGGTTAGAAACACAAAACCCAACAAAAAGGAAATAAAAACAAAAGAAAGGGATAATTCGGGTTGTCTTCCGAAAGAGCACTTTTCTTTTCTAATAGGTCTTCGTTAGACTTGAGGGCTCCTATGGGGGTCTTTGAACATCCCCGACTTCATCCATGTCTTTCATTAAGTTGCGCCTAACCCATCTGAAATTTGTTGCAGTGCGCAGGTATTCTTTGATTTCAATTTTCCGTATCTTGCAAAATTTTTCTTCAGGCCCCAAATGGTATCGCGTAAACTCAAATTTTTCGGCTATAATAGGAGGTGGCCTCTTAAATGGGATGCCAATAAGCTTGCATCTTCGTTTCTCGTGTATCTCATCATCTGGGTCGATGAAACCGTCTTCGCCTTGCAACTCAAGATAATCGAAATCATTGTCGGAATCGATATCTTCAAGTTGGTTGAGAATATGTCTGCATTTTTCATTGTTTACTGAGTCTTTGGTGTTATCTTCTGGTTTTTTATCAGGAGCTTCGTTGTTGGGTTTATTTTTACTCATACAACCTTCCCAGATTTTCTTTTTGGTTAAGGTGTCAATTTTTCCGTATTTGATTTTGATCCAATCGTCGAATCCGAGATCATTTAGCCAAGGCAGTTCTGTTCTTTCGAATCGTTAGTCAAGTACAAAGTTCGTCTTTATTCTCTCGTCTTTGCTTCCATCACATTCATACTCAAAAGGGTTGCAGGAGGCCCAAACTTTTCCGTTGTTGGTTTTAATTTGTTCGCACCAATGATTCCTAACTCCTTTGTCATAGCCATCTTCAGAAGGAATATCATCGAGGGGCTTAATGGTTTTTCCTAGAAGAATGTGTTTATCATATTTCATTCAGTTCGACGAGTTGAATTAATTATCGCGTCCCCGAACCTTATTGAATACCAATCACTAAAATATAGATTTCCAAAATCAACGTCGTGTCTCCCAGACTCGTTTGGGCATATCCAAACTTCGTTCTTCACATTTCCTCCTCCGTTGCAATAATCACGAAAAGGATTGCACGTTGGCCAAGCGTTACTAATTTCATCTTCCATGATGAGTAAGGGTTTGCAGTAATGCTTGATGGGTGGCCCATCCACTTCGTTAATTGAGAACTTGGCTAACCTCTCTTCGTCATTCAGTGTAGTCCATCTGTATCTGTCATCTTTTATCCTTTCCTTATCGACACCACCATCGCAGGTTTTCCGAGGATCACATGCGGCCCAAAAACTGTAGTATTCTCCATCATCAATTGCAATACTCTTACACCAATGACTCCTTCTTTTAGGGTTTTTGTCCTTGGTGTCCGTGTCTTTGCTTGAATTTGGGTTACGCCGTAATTCTGGAGTGTGATTACGGCGTAACTCACTTTCGCCATTGGTATCCAACTCATCAGAGCACTTGTTGTTGTTAGAGAACAAAGCCTTACATATAGTGGATTTGCTCTTTTGTTCTTTGTTCCTTCTTTGAATCTCGTCGCCAAGCTTCCCAATTAGAGTTTCCATATTCTTAAGTGATGTTTCATGGAACGCGAGGGTTTTGTTTGAGTTATCTTGGAAATTCTTAAGCCATTCTTCCTGCTCCTTTTGCCTCTTGGTAGTGTCTACAAGGTACTTATTGATAATTCCTTCCAGGTTAGCTCTTCTCTCATTACGCTCATAATACGGTGGGGGTCCTCGAAACCCCTGATGATTATCTCCGTAGAAAGGCCTATTTTCCCGTGTTAGCTTCCTCGATCGTATCTTTCTTGTCGTCTTTAGTTTTTAGTCAAATGTCCCCACCACGCTTTCGCAATGACTTGGATGATACCTTTGATTTTCACATGTCTCTACCGAGATTTTCAAGTTTACTAGCTATCGCGCAATTCCGAAACTTCCGCGGTTTCTTTTACTTCCATCGTCGTGCCACAGAATGGTCCGCCATTTTAAGGCTTCTCAATTGCATAGTAGGAGTCATATTTGGGATAGGTCCTTGATAGTCCAACATCTGTCTAGTAGTTACATTTATTCCTTTGTAGAAAATATTGACCTTGGTTGTTAAGATCATTGGTAGGACAACATAAAGAAGATCGTTATATTTGTCCCAAGCTTGATACAGAGTTTCGTCGTCTTCTTGTTTGAAATTTTGGATCTCCAAGAGTTGATTAGAAATCTTTGATGGTGGGCAATATCTTTGGATAAAGTGTTTCTTCAGCGCCCAGTATTAACTGCCCCGTGATAATCTTCGATCCATCTTCGGCTGCTCGGTGAGAGTCATAGGAAACACCTGAGCATAACAACATCATGAGACACGCCCGGAATGTTGAAAAGGCTAGCGATGTATAGGATATTTTCAACGTGCTCATATCGTCTTCGTCCAGTTTCTGCGAAAAAGGGTTAGCGCGAAGCTCCCTCATAAATTGGTCTTTAATCTCGAAACCAACATCCGCTCCGATTGCCGGTCTTACGAGACCCGGCCCTTGATCTGCTCTAGTCAACGCCAAGTATTCCTCAAGAGTGAGGTCATCGATGTTAACAACTTCCATGGTACCTGAAAACTCGAAATATGATCGTGAGAAAAGTATAAAAATGAAATGCAAGACTTAATATCAATCCTAATATAGCTCCGGCCGGCGCCAAAAACTTGATGCAGTTTTTGACCAGGTCTTAATATTTATAGTGTCTCGCTATACCTATGGTCTACCCTAATGCACTAACGGGCAGTATACCCGGTCGTGTGTAGTGTAGTAAATGGTAAAGCCGAGGTCGTCCCAAAGAGCTATGTGTGGGATAATAAAGTCTAATTGTCACAAATTATTAATGGTTTGATAGGGTTTTAATTAATTAAACTACTAATGCAGAATATAAAAGCAAATAAATGGTAGAAGGAAATCAAGAGAATAGTGGTGCTAACCTAGTTAATCCTCCTAACTAGTTATGTCTACTACTTCCACTATTCCGGTGGGGTCAAATTAGGACAACATTTTGGTCAATTCGCCCTAACCTATCACAAGATGCCACCACAGGAGAAATCAGGCGACCGTCATAAGTCTGTTGTTCCTAGTCCCCTGCGAAGTCATTAAGTACCACTACATGCTAGATTCTAAATAGTGAGTGCGACCGTTGCAACTTAGACACTACACCCCCATTCTTAAGTTCATCCAAACGATAGGTGATCAGTTGGTTAAATCGCACAAGTAGAAAGGGTCATCAGTTGGTCATATCTTACCCTTCCCGTCTCCATTCCGCTTCTAGGGTCATTTGGTCATATCTCCTAGGCAATTGGCCTCTATCGCCATTCAAAACTACCGAACCGGGGTGACTACCAAAGAACTATGCATGCATACACTTAGAAATAATTGTACGAAGTAAAGGTAAACGCAAACAAAACAATTAAGGAATCATAACTAGGCTAGCACCAAAGGGTGCTTAGCATCTCATATTAATCATGCAAATCAATTCAATATTCAAAGGTACGAAATACATGAATTAAAAGTAAAAGAAATAATAAATGCTAAAGCTTATGAATTGTGACTTCTCCCTTGGAAACAGACTCAGTATGCTTTCCAAACCTCCCTTGAGCTTTTCCCCGTTCTCGAGTGTTGTGTGTGGAATAGGATGCTTTGAAATGCTAGAATTCGTGGGGTATTTATAGGCCAGGTATGGGTTACGGCGTAACCAATAAATGAGTTACGCCGTAACCTTCTATTTCTCCGTAAATGCACTAGATATGCTATTACTGGTAACCTTATAAGTGGTTCTGTTGTCTTCAATAAACTCGGTTACGTCATAAGTGATGCATGAAATGGTGCGGCGTAAGTATCAGCGCGTGGAACCTCATTTGACCTAATGGAGTTACGTCGTAACCTTTGGGAGGAGTTACGCCGTAACCTCTTGATAAGTTGGACCGGGTTGGCAAATAGTTATGGTATGTGAGAGAGAGATGAGTTACGCCGTAACTTGTTCAAAGTAAGCATACTGTGATAAATCTTTAGTAACATTTCCATTTCCGCGCGTCTTTTAGCTCCAATGCTCATAATTTACCTGAAAGTGTAAAACAATGGAAAACAAGCGTAAATCCATATAAATGATATAAATAACGGGCATTAACGGGGGAAATTGACACTTAATATTCAGGATTATTTGATGTTATCGCTTACTGAGACTTCATAACTAGAACCTTGTTGGGTTTATTCCAGTTCTAGCTTTATCTCAGTCCGCACTCTTCCCGTATTCTCATTTTTTTTCCTTTTTTCATCATACCTAAGGACTCTACACTATCTAGTGGATTGTCCCAGGGTAGATTCCTCCGGCTCTGGCTGGATCATGGGAACGAATACCTAACCTAACCATCCTTATAATACCATGCATAAAGTAAATTGGTCGGTCTTTTGGTACAGTTCTTCCCTTCTCAAAACCAATTGAAAAATCATTTGGAAAATCAATCAAGGTACTTGTGATATAAAATCAAAGCATTTTGTACCTTAATTGTTTTTGATCATTTAGAAAAGCTCCCCCTCAACATGTGCATATGATTTTGAAATTGTTTAGCACATGGAGGCAAGAGTTCTTTGAAATGTATTCTAGATCACAATTTCTGTAGAAAAACCATTTGAATTTCTTTGGTAAATTCTCCCCCTTAATATGTGCTAAGGATATTTGAAGTCATTTTATCACATAGAGGAAAGAGTTCTTTTGAAGTATATCTACGATCACAAAAGCCATTAAGAAAACCATTAGAAAATCAATCAAGGTACTTTATGTTGAAACATATAAATCTTTGTACCTTGAAAGTTTATCTTCTTTTGAAATGCTCCCCTCAATATAATGCTTCAGATTTGAAAGTTTATGGGGAGGCAGCATGCAGTCAAAATGATCACTTTTAATCAGATTTCATATTTAAATCACATTTTCTCCCCCGATCAAAAATATCAAATCTTTTGAGATTATGGATCCCAAGTGATTTAAATAGGTTTAGAAAACATGGGAGAAAATATGTCTGGTTTAAATTCTCTTTTGGTTTTAGGTTAAATGACCCTCCTCAATCATGTGCATTATGTATTTGAAATCGTTTGGCACATGAAGGAAGGAGTTCTTTTGAAACAGTACCCTTTAAAACCGATTTGAGATTTAAATCACGATCTCTCCCCCGATCAAAAATTTCAAATCTTTTGAGAGTTGTGATCTCAATTGATTTAAATCATTTAAAAGATTTTGGGGAAAGACGTGGCATGAATTTTGAAATAGTGATAAGGATCAATTTTAGACAATAAAGATTGTGTAGTGTATGATAGCTTTAAGAGATCTTTAAGTAAAATAAAATAATTTCACAATCAAACAAGACGGAGAAAAATTTCATTTTGAAAGATCTTTGGGTTTTAAAGAAAATTATACCATGACATAACATTAAATCTTTAGGTCACCACTTATTTTGTACAAACGGACTTGATAGATGAAATATCATTTGAAAATATTTTATTTTAAATCACTCTCCCCTCAATCGATGACCGTAGTCTTTATTGAGTGACTTAAGTTTTGATAAAATGAAGTCCGGTGATTTCCAAAATTTAGTCCAATTTATTTTCAAAAGAATATTTTTCCATTTTCAAAAACATCAATTTCAAAATTGTTTTAAGAAAAATGGTATCATCCACTACTATTTCCTGCACAAAGATACGTGGTGGTTAAGCTGCTTTTGTTGTTGTTGTTGTTGTAGGGCATGAAGAAAGCCATCTGCTGATGCATCAAGACCTCTGAAGTTGCATATATCATGCCAACTCTCCATAGAGGTCCAATTAAGCTCTGTTTCTTCATTTGTCGACCCAAGAAATAGTTTCCCTTTCCTTTCGGCATCCAATCATCTCCAATTGTGGGATCCGGATCAGGAACATTCTTATAAACCATGATATCTGCATACGTTAGTGGACACAAACAGATATATGGTGGTCTACATCACCCAAACAACAATCGACTAATAAAAGTCAATTCAACATATCAATCAGATCATGTAACGCATGGAAATAATGTGTTTATCAAACTCTAATCATCTAATCCTAACAATCATATCCTAGGAACCTAGTCCTTCAACGTAGGTTAACATGTTTTGCATTTAAGTATATAGGATAATTAGATAGTAAAATTTAGATGATATAAATTTAAAAACATTCTCCCCCTCAATCAATGACTCATTTTATGAAAAGTTTTAAAAGCGCTGAAGTCATTGATTGGGTTTTTCAAATTTATGAAAATACCAAATCTGATTGATTTTAAAGCAATTTATTTTCCACCATTTTGTTAAAACAAACATTTTTCTGAAGAATTTTTTAAGGAAAAATATTTGAGTAGGAACAACAGTCCTTCGACATACTTTCCTCATTTTTGTTTTAGGATAAGTACACAAAATTTCTGAAAATTGGTTTAGCGCAACACTTTTCTTTCTTGAAGAGTTCTTCATCGAATAATAAATCATGGTTTAAGCGCGGGTTACAGTCTGAAGTAACTGTAAGCCATAGTTTGTGACATGTTTTTAAAAGAAATATTTACACCTCCTACTCGAACTTCATCTATGGTCCCGTGCCATTGTTGAATGACATTTCTAAGACCGTAGATGTTATCGATACTAGAAGACATGTCTTGAGAAAAACAATATTTTTGGTATTTTCTGATTTTTCATTTTTTTTAATAATTTTGTATTTTGCCTTTTTTTGATAAGATATATACAAAGATAGATAATTTAGTTTAAGAGAATGATGAAATAAGTACCGAGATAAGGATATCGATCAACATGTTGTAGAAGAAAGAAATCAACATCTCTTAAACTTTCACCATCAAAGCACTCGAGGCTCCTAAGAAAATCGTCTGAACATGAGCCTTCTAAATGTGAATCTTTGGTAGCTTCCCCCCAAACCGATAAACTTCAAATTAAGACCATTTCCCCTCAGAAGATGAAGTGAAGCAAACGGTCTAATTGTATGAAGCTCAAGAACCCGAAGAAGACGATAACAACGAAGTAACAAGTTAACACGGATCATTTCTGCGGTTATCATACCCGGAATAAACGATTGAGCCCGATCACATGAACATGTTGTGGGTCCCAAGTACACATACTCTTGAGATTGAGAAAGAAGTTGTCTATTCGGAGAACATATCAACATCTTTATTTTACTAAGTGCATTCCAGTTATCTTCCATATAACCATTCATCCCATAATGTACACAAGTACCCAACAAGAGAAGAAACAACGACATCACGATAACTGGTTGAATCACTTGATCTTCTCTACGGATGTCGACTCCAGAATACCTGATTAAGCTCGATCATGTGAACATGTTGTGCGATACGATGTACATATATCTCTCCCCGATGGTTGCGATCTCATCGAATCATCATTACATGTGTACATGAAGCACTAACCTTGAAGCACTTTATCATAAATCATATGAAGATAATCGATAAGCAATATCATCTCATGTTCCAAGTATTCTTCTCATATTTCTTTCTACTAAAGGTTGAGATAACACATATCAAAAGTATCCAGAGACCACTTCCTCCCAAATGGTTGGAATGATACATCCTTCCCCCATATAGTTGGAATAATATATCCTTCCCCCGAATAGTTGGAATAATACATCCTTCCCCTAAATAGTTGGAATAACACACCAAAGGCTACGAGTTAAACACTGAGTTTCTCTGGTTATGGCATTTGTCTTTCCGGGATTACTTCAATAGAGAAGAAGTATTAAGTTCATCACGTGTACTCATTGTGTGTTTAGATATGTCTCCTTCCCTTGGTTTTGATACCTCGAATCTGACAACACATTATATATATACCAAATATTCTTGAAATAGAGAAGAACAACAAATTAGCTCAAATGAATCATGTGAGAATCAACTGCTACAGAAACTCTCTCTGACTATCTTTATCAACCCATATGTAGACAATTTGAAGTAACCATTAAAGAAGAAAACCCGATATACCAAACATGAGACTGAAGTTGAATTCCCCACATTTGTATCTTAAGCTTGCTTAAAGATGGAAGAACGATGTCGAGAATCAATGCTTCAAGCAAGTCTCTAAGTACTCACTACTCAATCAAAGTATGAGACATTAACACCTCTTGAGATCACACCGTCATCTACGTGTGACACTGAGTAAAACAACGTAACTCCTAATAGTGATAGTTAACCAGGTCTTCAACCATCTACCCGACAGTGGTAACTAGATAAAACAAGTCTTCAACTCAAATTCTTAAGTCCGAGCAAGTTATCAAATAAGAACACACCTTTGTGAAAGTCAACTTCAATCTAAAATAAGTGATAGATGATTAACTCTGAAGTAATCAACTTGTGTCAAATGCCCAACACGTGAATAAACATACAATCGGATGTACATTGACTCACTGAATGAACCGGAACAAATGATTCCTCAATCATCAATGCCTTCTTCCTAAAGGTATCCTTATGTAGAGACTGATCTGGAAGATTCAAAAATGTCTGCAAGAGGATGAGGTTGTCATTTTCTTCAATGTTCATTTGGTTGATTTATAGAGTGCACATTAGGAGGAATAATAATCCGTGAAGATTTGGCAAAGGAATACCAAAGAGCAGATCACTATTCATAAACAATAACCGTGAAGATTTGGCAAAGGAATACCAAAGAGCGGATCATTATTCATACGTGCAATTCTTAGATGGTGAACCAGTTGAGTCAGTAGGAACCGGAGGATGAGCTTCAGAAACTGGATGATCAACATTCGTTGGAGGTTGGAAGTACACATCAAACATATCTTGAAAAACAATGAATCCCAAATAGTAAATTCCAGTTATCCTTAGTGAGTGAATACATTAGGCATTGGAGAGTCATATGACCATAACTCAAGCATCCATCAACATGTAGTATATTCACTCTTCTCTCCCTAAAAAATGGCAAATGAAGTTTGCCATTTTTGATGAATAAGAATATATACCAATGAACGGAGATCCACTTGAGGATTGAATGAGCATGGAAAAACATGAAGCTTGTTGATGAAGAATGTCGATGAGAATGGTCATAAAATGAATTTCTCTTCTTGAAGATAAAGCCTTGAAGTGTACACTTTTCTTTTCTTTGAGAACGAGGCTTGAACTGTTGTGTTGGCGTCATAGCGATTGAATATCAAGGTTGAGTTACTTGAACCAGTGAGTTATGAGATATCAATCCATTTGTTATCCATACTTTAAGCCAGTCCATGTAGTGAAGGATCGAAGTATCTGCGGTGAGTAAGGATTACCTATACTAACATTACAAGCTTGATTGCATATATATTGGTTAGTGACATTAGTATCCAAACCTTTGGGGTTTCACCGTCAACCTTGATTTTGCCATGGTAGCAGCTTTCGGTAGGTATCCACTAAGCCCACATCCTTAATCATTCTACCGGCCGGTATCCACTTATGGCAAGGTCTAGGATTGTTGATATTCTTATGTACAGTGGAAGACTTATTGGTATTCCTAGACTCCAAAGATTTAGCAGTTGGGATCCATCTAGGTGAAGTTTTAGGTTTGTTTTGCTTCACGACATAATGAACCTTAGCCATGTTAGTACTCTTAGTGGAATGTCCCTTAGCATGTGAGTTAGGAAAATGTTTCTTATTCGGAAAAGACTCAGAATTTCTAGTTTCATTTTCTACATGCTTAGCATTCGTCTTCATATAACTACTCTTAGATGCAAGCCAACCCCTAGTGTGTATGTAAAACCTTGTATACGCCTATTTGATCTTATGGTTTAGTGTGTATGTGAAATCCAATATGTTACAAATGGTATCAAAGCCATGGTTTGATCATCTCTTACATATCTTTGGATTTCTAGTGACTTTTAGGTGGTTTTAGAGTTTGAAAAAGTTTAGTGGTTTTTGCATCATTTGGATCATTTCTTGTGTTAAAGTTTGAATCTTGGGTGTAGTTTTGTGTTTAGGATCATTGTATGTGCTTGGGTTTTGATTTGGTAAGCTTAAATCATCGTGATTGGGTTGTTTTTGGATTGAAAAGTGGTGTTTATGTGATTTTCTAGCTAGCGACTTGAGCCACGGATAAGTTATCTTGGTAGCGACTTGCTTTGTAATTTGGTAGCGAGTTGTAGTTGAAGGCCTTAGCGAGAGCTAGCGACTTGTCTATTGAGACAAGCCGACAAACAGTACACTTAGTGGATTCTCCACTACGGTAGCGACTTGGTTAAAGGCGACTGTACTTAAGTTTGTTAGCGACTTGGTGTTAGCGATTTGGTGCTTAGCGAGTTTCTCTTTAGCGACTTGACAACTTAGCGACTTGGTGCTTAGCGACTTGCTGTCAAAATTTTGCTAGCGACTTGGTGCTTAGCGAGTTGTTATTTAGCGACTTGACTGTGTCTTAGCAACTTGGTATTATAGCGACTTGGTGCTTGGCGACTTGGTTCAGGTTTTCTTAGCGACTTGGTTGACTCTGTCTGTAATACGGTTTTCTCTTGATTTAGTAAAATCCCGTGAAAGAATCTATTTTCCGGTTTAATCATAGAGTTATAAAATCCCGTTTAATCTGTTAACATGTCTACCAACGTTCCTACAATCATCTCCATTGTTGCCGAGGATGTTCAAGGTTGGATACTAGATCACCCCATGCTTAGCCAGCCGACCTTCGACTCTTGGGCTCAAGAATCAGTTATCTTGTCTTGGAAAGGAAAATGGGGTTAACATTCTCAAATCCATTGATGAAGGACCTTATTGGGTTGAGACTACTAGACACATAATTGATCTACCGGTGAAGATGGAACATTGATTTACGGAATTGATAGACCAAAGATGTATGATGAGCTCGATGATAAGGAGAAGAAGAGATTCAATGCGATATCGGGCTTCTAACATTATCTTGCAAGGTAAAAGACATCTACAAGCTTATCAATCACAACATTGAAGCAAAGGCTGTATGGGATAATGTCAAGATACTTCTCGAGTTCTGAATTAGACTTGAAGATAGAATCACAACTATATGATGAATTTGAGCATTTCAAGATGAAACGATGAGTGTCTATGAGTACTATGTGAGATTTCATAAGCTTAGTATGACATGAGGAACATTAAAATGACTATGCCTAACATTCATTTGAACTCAAAATTTGTGAACAACATGAATCCCGAATGGCACAAGTTTGTCACACGTGAAGCTCACTAAAGGATTGAAGAATACAAACTATGAGCAACTCTATGCCTTCCTCCTCGAGAATGAAAGACATGCTATGTTTGAAAAAAGGATTCTGGCAGGTCAAAACCAATCGAGGAGAAACAAGTTCATCTAATGATTCAACTGCACATGTTGGGATCACCACCAAAGCTTCTCAAGTTGTACCCATGGGAAATGGTAATCAAAACTCATTCCGATCCTATGTTCAAACAGTGATCTTTGATGCATCCGTGGGAAACTTCATTAGTTAACTAGCTCTCATGATCGGTCAACATGAACACTCTCTCCACACACAAACAACCTGAGCGACATCCAATCCACAATCAAGCCCTTTGTCGAGAGATGGGAAGGTTATGGTGCATCTGTTCAAGAAAGCGGTCTGATCGAGAGAAGGGTGGAATAGGTGGAGGCTATGGTGGAAATCGAGTGAGGAAGGATTGGAAATCAGGACAACGAAGCCTATCAAATGCTACGTGGTGGTGAGGACACATTGCAAGGAATTGTACATCTCTAAAGCGTCCACATGGAAAGTACTTAGGGGATAAGATGTTGCTTGTGCAAGCTCGGGACAATGGAGCGACTTTGGATGAAGAGGAGTTATTGTTGTTTCTTCTTGAAGGAATGCCAAGACTTATGATGCGGCGTTGATGGCAGATCAGAAGATAGGTCATAATCATCATAATGCCTTTCAAGTAGTCGTTGTGATGCATTTGACTCGATGTAGATGATGAACCTCTTGCTCAACAATCTTCATGGCTAGCATCCTATGGTTTCTCCACCCAACAAAGCGGTCCATCTAAAGTCATTTAAGGTATTAAAACTATTTGATGATGTTGATGAGCGAAAGATGCATAATGAAGTACAATCTCTTGAGACTTATGAATCGGATATTGATAATATGGGTAATAGCAATGTTGTCCCATATGATCAATATGTGAAACAAAGTGAAAGTGAAATTGTACCAAGTGATGCATCTTCTGCGATCAATGATGACTATGTCTTTGATGAATCACTTCATGTACCCACGACGATTATGTTGTCTCGCGAATGCCTATAAAGAACGTGTTGTTATTTATGAACAACGTGCTAAATTTGAGTTGACCACTCGTGGCGGGGAAATGGATGACCAAATGCGTACAATCATTAGAAAAAGTAATTTTAGAGAAGTATTAAAAAAAGTTAAACTCCTTACAAGAAAAGCTTTCTAAGCGCTAAGCAAGAACAAGAACTTCAAGAAATGTGAAAAGCTTAAGAAAGAATTCAATGCTAAGGAATCAAAACTTTGAAGATTTTCTAATCGAAAACTTTGAAAAACAAGCTTGAAAACAAGTTGTACGTACAAGGGAACACCATTCAGACTGCTCACATGATCACTAAGCATAGAGTCTTAAGCGATAAGCATAGCATTCCCCTTGTTGAGGAACCAAATCTTGAGGTCATTAAGAAGGCTAGAAGTGCTCATAAGGTAATTGATGAAATCGCCTGCGAAACCTAGTTACGGAGTGCTTGAGAAGATAATCGGATGAAGTCACTAAAGAAGAAACAGATGATCCAAAATAAAGAGTAATCGATATGATTACAAAGGAGAATTGGATTTCCTTGAACAAGTTTAAGCCTCGGACATTGTTAACCCCGAACAAGTGTTCGGAAAAGGATTTAGATAAGCTAAAAGCGAGAGAATCTTGTTGTAACAAACCCCACTAGGAAAATGCCTTCAGTATTTGTATCCTCAATACACCAATGCATATAGTTCCTAGGACTATTGCCACTAAAAGCAAGACCTTAATCAGTCAATATGTTATTTTCAACTATTTGTTGATTTTGAGAAAACTTGTAAGAAAAGGATCACACCCACTGGGTATAAGCGGAAGGAAGGGGTTTTGAGCAAACGAAAGAATGTTATTTAAGCGAGTCATGCCTTTCTTTAAACAACTAAAAGATCAATTTGAAATTCTTAAAAAGGGAATGAATTTAGACATTAAAGAAATGGAAAAGGAATTTGATGCAATGATCGTTGAGGTTAGTGACTATGAGCGAGAATTAAAATATAATGAGATTGAGAGGAAGAACTTGCATACGAATGAGAATCGATTTACGAATGTGTTGCTCAAGATGTGTTTTTCATTGCTACAAATTGTTCCATTAATGCTTCTCAATTTCATGAATTATCTTTGCCTGAAAAGTCTCCCATGATCGTGTCATTGAGATTGAAAAGACTAATTCTAAACTAAATGAGAAAATTGAGGCGGATGATCCGACAATTTGGTTAAACATTATTCTAAACTAGAGTTGAGCATTTTAATTTACAACTAAATATCAACATCTTAAAGAAAATGTCAAAACTTCAAATATCAAGACATCCTCAGATGCTCCGAGTTTGATGCGTTTTCAAATAAACAAACGTGATGAACAGATTCAAGCTCATTGTAACACGATTAGAAAATTGAAAGCCCAAATCTCTCAATTAAAGGGTGATAAGAACAATGTATTGGAGCTCAAATGCCTCCTCCTCTAGATTCTAAGAATTCTCAAACGTTTCATCTTCAAAACTTAGTAAATGCATTACAAAAGGAAAGCGAAAGTTTTCTAGAAGAAAATGAAAAGGTTAAGCGTCATTTCAATGAGTTATTTGAATCAATAAAGGTCACTCGTAACAAAAATAACGAACAAATAGCTTCATTGCAAAAAGAATTGAGAATCGAAGAGCCGGGTAAAAGGAAAATGCCAATGGGAGAATGGTGTATCAAAGGTTCATGTTTGTAATAAATATGCTTTGTCTGTGAAATATGTTCCTCCTCATCTTAGGAATAATAAACTTGCAATTCAAACATATTTCTCATATCTTAAGGATTTTCTAGAATGTCTCCATGAGATTGTTGAAGATGATAAGTTAGAGAAACCACTTGATAATGCAATTGGGCATGCATGCCTATATGCCAAACGATCTCAAGAACTTCTAGAATGCTTAATCACAATATGCCCTAAGTCCTTAGGTGAAATTTAATCCTTTGATTCCTGTTCTATGCCTAGTGCCAAGTAAAATCGATTCGATGCCCAATGTTATGAATGTGAACCTAATGTGCCTTGGTAGTTGATTCAGTCTGTTAGTGCTAAGAAAGCGAACTCTAGTATGCCTTCTAGAAGTACCTACAGTGTTAAGAAAGTAAATCTTAGTGTGCTGCGTGGTTGAGATCGGCATCTAGGCGGAGATGCAAGAGTAGCAAAACCAACTAATGTTCCCATTCCCTACAGAGTAATCGGTGACATTAAAGCGGCGGTCAAAGTCTCAAGACAATACAGGAATGATAGGACCTCACAAGCTAAGAATGTGCATTGGAAGAGAGTAGATGACCAACCTAGGAACTTTAAGTTTGAGTTGAATAAAACGAATCGTGTTGATTCTAGTATTAGCCATAGGCATATTGTAATTAATTCGAATTTTGATACTATTTGCAAACCTTGTAATGATGCGCTTGAATTCATTACTAATCATGAATGTGGTGTGAATGCTTTTTCTAATCTTTGTCAAATCCCCAGTTAATATTGCTAATGCAAAAATCATGTTAAAAAGGCTAAAAGACAAAGGCGAAAGAGAGTTAGAAAACAATGGAAACCCACAGGAAGAACATTTAGTAAGATAGGTCATCAATGGATACCTTCTGGCTATAAGGTTAATGAGACAATGCCCACTAGAAAATGGATGCCTACAGGTAGAACTATTCCCTTAAGAAGTGAACATACTTTGAATAGGGCAAATACACAACACTATCTTGCATCTATTCATAATGATTCCATTACCTCAATTTACGATATGAATGCTTCTATTTACGATGTGGGTGTTCCAATCCTTGTTACTAACCAAATGGAACCCATTCTTGCATGGGGATCCCATTATCGATTATCCATTCTTGTCGTGTTCAGCTACAGATCGTTCAAATGGATTACGTGGTACTGGACTCAGTATTTCCAAGCATATATTTGGGGACCGGTCACGGCTCATGAACTTCATGAGTAAATTCATCGGAGACTGATTAGATTCGGGAACAACTATTTTGGAGCTATTATAGGTTATAGAGATTATGTGGTTGGTAAAAGTGTAATTTTCAGGGTATATTATGTGGAAGGTCTTGGTCATAATTTGTTCTCTGTTGGTTTATTCTGTGATTCCGATCTAGAAGTAGCCTTTAGAAAGCATACTTGTTTCGTTAGAGAACTTGATGGTGTAGAATTATTAAGAGGTACTCGAGGTTTAAACCTATACACCATTTATATCGACGACATGATGAAGTCCTCTCCAATCTGCATGCTGTCAAAGGCTTCTAAAACAAAGTCTTGGTTATGGCATCGTCGTCTCAATCACTTGAACTTTGGTACCATAAACAACCTCGAGAAAGGATCTTGTTGAGGATTACCCGATTAAAATATGAAAAGATCATCTTTGTCGACATGTCAATTGGGAAAAGCACGAAATATGCCCACAAACCAAAACCAACTAACTCTGTAATGGAAGTTCTTCATACCCTTCATATGGATCGCGTGGTCCAATGAGAGTGCAAACTATTAATGGGAAGAGATATGTGTTAGTTGTGGTTGATGACTACTCCCGATTCACTTGGGTTAAGTTTTTGAGGACAAGGATGAAACTCAGATGTCATCATTAAACTCATTAAACAACTCCGGTCGACTCAACAAAAGCGGATAAATCCCGGCCGACAATGGAATTGAGTTTGTTAATAAAGTACTTGATGAATTTTATGAAAATGTAGGAATCGATCCTCAAAAAGTGTTCTCGAACTCCTCAAGCGAGCGGTGTAGTTGAAAGCGAAATCGAACTCTTGTAGAAGCTGCAAGAACAATCTTTGATTTACTCAAAGGTTCCAATGTTTTATGGGGTGAAGCTATTGCCCACTTTGCTTGTTACACTCAAAATTGATCTCTAATTCACACATCTCATGGAAAGACTCCATACGAACTTGTCCACAATCGAAAACGATCTCATATCTTCGTGTGTTTGGTGCTTTATGCTATCCAACGAATGAGGGACAAGAATTTAGGTAAATTAGCTAAAGCGGATATTGGACTATTTGTTGGATATGCACCAAACGAAAGATTACGAATCTACAACAAGAGAACCGAGATATCATGGAAACAATTCACGTTCGTTTGATGGTGACGGTCAAATGGCTCTGGACAATCCGTTCGGACCCGCACAACAGTCCCATTGGTTCATCCCTTGTACCAAATCTCTCCAAAGACTCCATATGTACCTCCATCAGAAGATGATTTAAAGAAATTGTTTGATCCTATGTTTGATGAACATTATGAGCCAAGTGCTAATGAAATGTCGATTCTACAATGAGGTGCTCATATCCACATGAAGATGTCAATCCTGATCTCAATATCATTAAGTCAGAAGCTGCTGGCGATCCTCGATCTCTTCAACAAATCATCAATCTTCAATGTACATCATGGAATGTTTCGGCATCAATGATGAAGTTAATCCCTTTGCTACTCATGAAGATGCTCCGTTTGAAAACATATTTGCTCTGAATCATCATGAGAACCATCTTCTTCGAGGAGACATCGACTCTGCTACTTTAGTCCCTCAACAACAGCCACATGAACACCTCATAAAATAGACTCACGATCATCCATTAGACAACATCATTGGAAATCCCTCTCCCCTATATCCACACGGAAACAACTTGCAACCGATGCCTTGTGGTGCTTCTGACTCAAGTACTCTCTAAGATCGAACCAAAAGATGTTAAAACCGCCATGAATGAAGACAATTGGTTCAATGCCATGCAAGAAGAAATTCATGAGTTTGATCGACTTGATGTATGGGAATTAGTACACACTCGGTGTGCTATGATCATTGCTAAAAAATGGATCTTCAAAGTGAAACTTGATGAGCATGGTGATGTGTTAAAGAAGGCCGATTAGTTGCTAAAGGATACCGGTCAAAGGAGGGTATTGACTTTGAAGAATATTTTGCTCTGTTGCTCGTATCGAGGCAATCGAGAATCTTCTTGGCTAATCTTTGCTAGTAAGAACATGGTAGTCTATCGGATGGATGTAAAGACGGCATTTACGAGCGGAGATCTTAAAGAAGTCGTCTCACGTCGGCCAACCCGAAGGCTTTGTGAATCGAGCATCCTACTCGCGTTTATCGTCTGAAGAAGGCTCTCTACGGTTTAAAGCAAGCTCCAAGGGCATGGTATGATACGCTATCAAAGTTTCTTCTATCTAGGATTGAGAAAGGAGCAGTTGATCCAACATTGTTCACCGAAGGGGCAAACATTTAATTCACGTTCAAATTTATGTTGATGATATCATCTTTGCCTCGGACGACCCAATGAATGTGTGGTTTTCAAATGAAATGGGTTCTAAATTTCAAATGTCAATGATGGGACAAATGTCATTTTCTTGGGATTACAAATTTCACAAAGTCTAGGAGGCATTTTCATAAATCAATCTAAATATGCAAATGAGATTTTAAAGAAATTTGGATTTGATTCAGTGACCACGACACTCCCATGATTGAACGTACCAAACTAGATGAGGACCACTCAGGGATCATGGTAGATCAAACGAAATATCGTAGTATGATTGGATCCATGATGTACCTCACAACTAGTAGACCGACATCTTGTTATTTGTTTGCATGTGTGCTAGATACCGAGGCTAAGCCTACTAAAAGCACCTTGAAGCGGTTAAACGGGTTTTTCGGTATCTTCAAGGAACCATCAATATGGGACTTTGGTACGAAGGACAGGTATGTCACTAACTGCCTATGCAGATCGCGATCATGCGAGGATGTCAAGATACTCGTCGAAGTACGTCGGAGGTGCTCGGTTTTGGGTTGATAAGCTTGTGTGGTCTTCAAAGAAGCAAATGAGTACTTCTATTTCCTCTCAGGAGAATACATAGCCATGTCATCTTGTGCTCAAATCCTATGGATGAGATCCCAATTATCTGACTATGGCTTTGAATTTAACAAAATCCTCTGTATGGTGATAATAAAAGTGCTATCTTCTCTCATGCAACAACGTACAACACTCAAGAGCAAAGCATATCGACATTGACATCATTTCAGGGAGCAAGTTGAGCGGTGTGGTGGAACTTTACTTTGTGAGGATGAATTCAGGTTAGCGGACATCTTCACCAAAGCTCTTCCTAGAGAACGTTTTGAGTTTATCCTTCCACGACTAGGTCTTAAGAGCCTACAACCAGAAACACTCAAACGTCTTCAAGAGGAAGAAGAGGAGTAAAAGGTTTCCTTCATCTATCTCTTGTATATATTTATTCGAAAAACAAAATACAAAAATATAAAACTTTCAAAATCCAGAAAAATTTGAAAAATTCGAAAAATCTTCAAAAAATATTGTCTTTTTGTCATGCCCTTCTCGGTTCGATAATATCTACGGTCTTTGTGATGTCATTCAAAGAATGACACGGGACTTTAGATGTTGTTCGAATTTCTTATATTAAAAAAAATAAAAAAAATCATCAAAAAATCAAAAAATATTTTTGGGAGAAAGAGAAAAAATGGTTTATTGTCATTTCAATTAACCGCTTTTCAAAGAAAGAAACGAGCCATGCCTTATCATGATTTTTCAAATCTCATGCTCGATTCTATAAACATTTATCTGTGAAAACTAATTGCTTTGTTAAATAACTTTCGGACTCTATTTTGATAATCATCGGACTTAAAGGTTTGTCAAAATATCTATCTCTCAATCAACTTGTCATTGATTGAGGTGGAGAATGATTTCAATTAAATTAAAAGGTTATTTGTCATTCAATTGTTTTCAAAAGATAGTCATGCATGTTTAATCAATGGAGTTTAAAGTCTCTAAATCTGATCCTTATCAGCGAAAATGTTTTCATAATCAAGTCACAATTCTCCTTAAAAAGCTTTCAAAATCAATTTAAATCTACAAGAGATCACAAATCTCAAATGATTTGATAATTGTGATCGGGGGAGAATTTGTGATTTAAATTGAATATAATCTGATAATTCGGTAAATGGTTTTATAAGGATGTACAATCTCTCCATCCCACATGTGCCAAACGATTTCAAATTTTCCATGCACATGTTGAGGGGGAGCATCCATCTTAAACCACAAAGATTTGAAACGTGATCAATGTGCAGGTTCCCTCTTGTATGTGCAAAACTCTTTCAAACCTCAAGGCACATATTGAGGGGGAGCATGCTTATGAAAACCTCATCCTTCCTTATATGCTTTATCTAATTGTTTTGATCAGGGAAGTGATGTTGATATCTTTTAGAAAATGGAATTCAAAGAAGTTAATTCTTTCTATTGCCTCCGTGTGTTAAAACGATTTCATACACTTGATGCGGTGAGGGGGCTCTTGTTCTAAAAATATCAAAAACAATTCAGGTACAAAATGCTTTGATAATATATCATAAGTATCTGAATTGATTTTCAAATGGTTTTCAATTGGTTCCAATGGCAGATGAACAATACCAAATAGACCGGCCAACTTTACTTTGTGTATGGTGATATAAGGATGATAAGGTTAGGTATTTGTTCCCATGATCCTCCAGAACCGGAGGGATCTACCCAGGGACAATCCACTAGATAGTGTAGAGTCCTTAGGTATTTTGAAAAAAAAGGAGAAAAATGAGATATGGGAAGAGTCGCGGTGAGGACCGAGCTAGTACTGGAATAAACCCAACAAGGTTATGAAGTCTCGGTAAGCACTGAAGGGGTTGAAGAATGAAAAAGAATTGAATGAGAAAAGGGTGAAAACAAATAGCCCTCCAATTATTCAACCTTAGGGCAGAAACCGGGTTCAATTCATATGCTACTGGTGGTTACCATGGTAACATCGGTATTGAAGACAAGTCGTCATGGACCCAGTGACGCACTGCACTTCATCTTCCCAAACCACTCAAGTTCCTCTTAAAAGGACTTGTTTCATTCTCATGGGGAACCGACATTATCTATCGACTTTCTCTTAGAGATTGTTGATATTTAAGAAGGAGACCCTCTCCCTAGTCTCCGATATAGGATCCAAATATGCACAATTGAGTCTAGAGCCATGAGATCATCAATAAATCTCCTTAGGACACTTTCAATGAAGACTCTCTGTTTCACTCAATGTGGAAAGAGAGATTATATCTTGAGTCCTACGCATTATCCTTGTGGTATTGCCAGAACATCCAAGTGATATGCAAACATATTCACAATGAAGATGGAAAGCCTTCTGGAGCCAACATCAAACAAGCTCCTGGTAGGTGGCATGTGAGATCTTTTCTATAGATCAACCATGTGACAACTGAACAGAAACAATGGGGCGATTCAATCTTTTGAATCAATCCTGGTTCAGGTTATGGATTGACGGATACCTTTGAAAAACCGGTCGTTGTGCTTAAAAACTCTTTTCTTTAGCACATCGACCCGTGTACTGAAATATTTCAAATCAAAAGGTGTTTATATGATTGATAATTGATTTTCATTAAAACCTTCGTTGTATTGCAAAACCAATTTCTATAGAGCAATACACGAGTGTTTTTCAAATCTCTTTTCATCAATCGAGTGAATCTATTCGCTGGTTCACTCACTCAGTGTGTTGTCTTCTTTGAGACGTTCTGTTTGAGAACAACTAGAGCAGCTGCTTGAAACCACTGTCAAGGAAATTCTTCGGAATTATACCTGATCACAATCAGTACTTGTACTGATCAACGGGGAACCGTGGGCCGTGTACCTCAATTCAACGAAAGTGATCAAAGACACTTTCGTGCGCTTTGCTAAATGTTTTATGCGAATTACGCCCTACGTTCGCGGTGATGATGAAGGCGGTCAATCCATAGCCGCATGCTCACTCAACACATTCATCTTGAAAGAAATCATGATTAGTGCATCAATGACTCTGATATTTCACTCCATGCTTCTGCTACGCTGCTTCCAATATCATGAATCAACGAAAGCTTCCGCTACTCTGATGAGAATATGTCATGATCCAGAATGTGAGCATGTCGGTCCATAAGTCACAACACCACAATGGAAGAGCTAGAGATGTATTATTGATGATGATCTCAAAGCTAGCTCAAAACTCATTATCACGTGGATCATTAAAATACCTCCACTTGGATTAACCAAACATGCAATGAGAAGAATCGATGACTACGAGCTTCAGAACAAAGTACAACATCAAGAATGCAAGAACAATTTTTAATGTAATATTTGTTTGTATTCAATATATTTTTAATGTGTGTTTGAGGTGACCTCCCTTAGGGGGAGATTGTTAGGATTTAGTAAATCCAGATTATAAAGAGTCGGTCACCTCAAGTATATGTAATCGTTAGAAAGCTCGTAGTCGTAGATTATCATAAGTTAAATAGTATTTAGTTTAAGTAACAATGCGTGGAGGATCGGACGGGTCTTTACCCAATTGTATGCCCGATCCACAGATAGGTGGCGATTTAGGTAATGACTATAAATACTCTCTACCTCCCAAGGTAGAGAGTTGGAGCTTATAATAAGATTTTTCTTTCTCTCACTAAAGTTCCCAAACCTCTAACTTTCTCTCTCTAAAACCTTGTATACGCCTATTTGATCTTATGGTTTAGTGTGTATGTGAAATCCAATATGTTACATAAGATCAGTTTGTTTAGGTACATTAGCAGATGCACTATGTTGATCAGTTAAGGGTACCTCATCATATGACACCTGTTCATTTGTCGGTCTGATATTTGCATCCACATCATGTGTAACAAGAGTCACTGAACTACTGGTTGTTTCAAGCATATCTGTCTCTGAGCCTCTGTATTCAGTGTTAATTGATCCATCATTCGATGCCTTACCGGTTTCAACACTACAATTTATTGATTGTACCCGACATTCATTCACTTTTCTGATCACAGCATCCACTTCTTGTGTGACAGTAGTAACTAAGCAGCTGGTTACATCATTCATTGTTGTCTCTAATATTCTGCATTCAGCAACACCCGACCTTTCAATTGATACATTACCCAACTCATCACAACTATCTCTCTTTAGCACCAGACTCTCATCCACTTTTTCATCTTTCTGAGTAACTTCCTCAATATACTTCTCCACATTATCCATGAGATGGATAAGTGTCTCCTTGAACACGCTAATTTCCATTCCAAATGGTCTCTTGAAGACATTTCAGTCATGTCTTGATCATAATCTGATGTAAATTCCCCACTGATGAATGAATGAAATTGGTTGTGGATCACTTGAAGTCGCAAAGACCTGGAAGTATCCTTTTGAAACTTTTCTTTATCAAGTTGTTGTTCCAATTGTTCTAAGTTCAATAGTAATGTTCCGTTAATGTGGATAAATCTTGATGGAAAAGGGCATTGCATGTTCGTTCCATTCCTATCGGTGTGAGTAACATAAGGTGTGAGTGAAGTTGCTGAAAGGGCACAATGCAGTATTCCTTTTGCATGGCATTCGCTAGCATGGCATGGTGCAAATCTTTCTTATTGGACTCGAGCATGAAGAACTCAAATCATCATTGATTGATTCCATCATCTGTAACCGTTCAGTATAGCTAATATTCTCAAGGTTGTCTACAACATCATACAATTTAAGTACTTCTAAAATCACGGAATCAGGAGTGTAAGACATGATGTTGATGTAGACACGAGATTTCACAAGTCTGTGATTTAAACCGAGAAATAAAATCTTTCGCGGGATTTTACTAAAATCAAGACCAAACTGTAAGAGAGTGAGAAGTAGAATGTAGTAAAGAATCTAGAAGATGATAAGGAAGTGAAGATAAATTGGTGTTATGGTTGAGTTTTTTATATTCCCTAATTCTTTATATATACTCCCTGTTCCGCGCACAGGAGACGACTACCTGGAGACAACTCGCACTAGAGACAACTCACACAGGAGACAACTCGCACTGGAGACAACTCGCTTCAATAAGCAAACTCAGAATAGACAAGTCGCATCAAACATGGGACAAGTCGCATCCAAGAAATGCATACCGTGACTCAACTCGCATCCAACAAACTTTCAAAAAACACCACTTTTCAATCAAAAAACAACCCAACCACGATGATTCAAGCCTTCCAAATCAAATCCTAAACACTTATAATGATTCTAAACATAAAAGTACAATCAAAATCCAAAATTTAATACTAGAAATGATCCAAATGATGCAAACTACTCTAAACTCATTCAAACCCAAAAAACTTATGAAAAATACTAGAAATCCAAGAACATGAAAGATGAGTGATCAAACCATGGATCTTGATAACAATTTTTAGATATTGGTTTTCATAAACACACTATCAATCACATATAGAGTCGAATTATACAAGAGTTTAGAGAGAGAAAGTAAAAGATGGGATCCTTTCTAGAGAAAGAAAACAAAGAAAGAAAGGTTAGATTGAGTGAAAGGTCCAACCCTCTACCTTGGGAGGTAGAGGGTATTTATAGTTACATACTACACGTCCTCTTTCGGACTGTGGATCAGGCATACAGTGGGTAAAGACCCGTCCTTCATCCACGGTGTTACTTAAACTAATAACTAACTAGTAACTACTAAATAACGTAAAGTCTACGAGCTAAGATATGCTAAACAATAATTGGGGTGACCGACACTTCCTTATGGAATTTCCAATTCCTAACAGAAGCGTTGTTGTATGTTTTGATTGTTATGATTTTCTTCAGATACGAGTGTGTGATGTGAGCATGCAGTTATGAATTGACGTCTCATTGGCCAACAACTGCAATCATCAGGAGTTCCTCCAAACGACAGTTAGCAATAAACACATGAAAATGTCTTTGTTCACTTTCGTTGAATAAGGTTGCAAGAACCATGGTTCCCCATTGATCAGTATAAATACTGCCTGTGATCAGGTAGAATTCCAAAGAATCTCATTGACAGGGTTTCGCAGCTGTACTAGCCATTCTCAAACTGGAGCATCTCAAAGTAGACAACACGGAGTTAGTGAACCAATGAATTGACATTCATTGATTGATGAGACATTGATTTGATAAACAATCGCACATTTCTGAATAAAGAGTTTTCGCAATACGACGAAGGTTTTATGAATTAAATCAAGATTCACTCAAAAAATACTTTTGTTTCAGAAATTAACGCATGTCGATGTGCTAGAGAAAAGAATTGTAGAGCACATCGAAAGGTTTTTTAAAAGCATTCTTCAATCCATTTCTTGGACCAAGGTTGATTCAAGAGTGAATCGCCCCATCGTTTATATCCAGTTGTCACAAGTTCGATTCTTGGAGAATCTCACATGTCACCTACCAAGAGCTTGTTTGATGTTGGCTCTAGAAGGACTTCTATCTTCATCGTTAATACTTTAAGTATCACTCCGATGTTCTGGCAATACCACGAGGATAATGCGTAGGACTCTCAATATATATTCTTACTTTCGACATTGTGTGAAACAACAAGTCTTCATGAATTTTGTGTCCTAATGAGATTTATTGTGATGATCTCTTGGCTCTAGACTCAATAGTGCATTTTGGTTTCCTATTCGGAGACTAGGGAGAGGTTCTCCTTCTTCAATATTAACCATCTCTAAGAAAATGTTGATAGATTATATAGGTTCCCCGTGAGAATGAAACAAATTCTTTTAAGAGAACTTGAGTAGCTGGGAAGTTTAGTGTAGTGCGTCACTGGGTCCATGACGTCTTGCCTTCAATACCCGCGTTACCTTAGTAACCACCAGTAGTGTATGTATTGAACCCGGTTTCTGCCCTAATGTTGAATTATTGGAGGGCTATTTCTTTTTACCCTTTTCACTTTTCATTTCTTTTTCATTCTTCAACCCCTTCAGTGCTTACAGAGATTTCATTACTAGAACCTTGTTGGGTTTGTTCCAGTCCTGGCTCTATCTCACTCGACACTCTTCCCTTATTCTCACTTTTCTCCTTTTTTCATCATACCTAAGGACTTCTACATTATCTAGTGGATTGTCCCTGGGTAGATCCCTCAAGCTCTGGCGGGATCATGGGAACTAATACCTAATCTTACCATCCTTATAACTCTAATGCATAAAGTAAAATCGTCGGTCTTGTGGTACAGTTCTTTCCACCTTGAAACCAAATGAAAAACAATTTGAAAAACCTATCAAGGTACTTGTGATATCAAATCAAAGCATTTTGTACCTTAATTGTTTTTGAGCTTTTATAAATGCTCATCCTCAACATGTGCGTTGGGTTTTGAAATCATTTAGCACATGGAGAAAGGAGGTCTTTGAAGTACTTCCTCAATCACAATTTCCATGGATAAACCATTTGAAAATCAATCAAGGTACTTATGATAAAACATTGATGCCTTTTTACCTCGATAGTTTATAATCTTTTTGAAATGCTCCCCCTCAATATGTGCATCAATTAGTGAAAAACGTTTAGCACATATGGGAGGAAAATTCCTATACTTTGAGTCGTAAAAGATCACACTTTATCAGATTTCATATTTATATCACATTCTCTCCCCAGATCAAAAATTTCAAATCCTTTGAAGTTTTGGGTCCCAAGTGATTTAAATATGTTAGAAAAATTTTGGAGAAAATATGGTCTGATTTAATATATTCTGATAAGAAACATTACAGTACTCCCCCTCAATATAAGAGGGAGATTACAAGCCACAATCATTACACTACTATATACTGCAGAGTTATATATGTACATATTACAACAACACACCACATAAAAGTTCAAAAATTACAGAGATGATATGATCATTCGGTTCTCTGTAGGAGTTTGTAGTTTCCTCACGAACCTTTCTACCTACAAAACTCTCTAAGTTTCAGAATATTCTCCTTGTCTTGAGCCTTTTCCCAATAGCATATATGAAGGACTCACTCATTTCTACATCCTTTGCTGTCCAGAACCTAGTACTAGTCCCTAGACTCATCCTAATCTTGTATTCCTTCACCCTGTAGTCCAATGCTTCTTCAATTTGTCAGAGAGTACCATCACTGAACTTGTATAACTCATTAAGCTTCATGAGCATCCTTACCCCGTACTTGTCACTAAGGACAACAACTCATGAAGATTTGATTACTGAGTAGTCATGCTTGTATTCAAATCCTTTAGCTTCCCATCGAGGCTTAGTATGGTTGGCTTGAGTCTGGTAGCTCTCAATCCCAAGCTGAAAGTCTCCAAATCTTTGTCTAATGACTAATCCTCTTATCCATAAATTAACTGCTACAGCAAGAGTCTTCTTGTCACGAGGGGGTAGATCTAGATGGCCTTGGAGGTTCAACAAATAAAGATCTTCAAAGTCATTGGGATACAAGTTCTTCAAGTCATTATCCTCTATGACATGTTCTTTATGATCAACTCTGCGGAGGACAATTTTCTTTAAGTAGTCGTATACGTACATATGAAAGATCTCCACACTAACCACACTCAAGATATGCATGTGCATTCGAACAGCCCTTCAACTCTTTTTAGCACCATGTCTGTCAATAGATAAGCACTTTTTGTGAAACCACCAGTGTGAGATCCCATACGAAGCAGCGATGTCGTACTCATACTCCTTTTCAGCCTAAAATTGATTTGGAACCATCTGCTCTAAACCTGCATCAGGATATTATGCAGCCTTCATTTTGGAGATTGAGAGTGCAGGCTTGCTATCCTTGTCGCCGACGGGCAGATATTTCAAATCTTTGTTGAAGAAGAACTCAGATTGAATAGTAACTTGACCAGGTGGACCTCCTAGTGGGAGTGGTTTGCTGACATCGAAATTGAGCACATTATTGTCCACTTGATCTATCAACAGCTTGTAACACTCTTCCATCTGATACTGCAGGTGAGCTACATATGGATGGCAGACATTGAAAATATCATAAGAAGGGCCCTCCAAATCTTTTGGTGTAAGCTTCGTGATCCCTTTCTTCTCGCAGTACCATTTTATGAAGCTTCCCATATCCCTGGTGTGTTCAGCAGTGAGTCCTTTGGTGGGGAAACATGGTTGGCAACTATGGCACTTACCTAGTTGTGGTCTGGAGTATTCAAATCAGATGCAGGAATAGACCAAGTAGGTTCTGGAGTTGCAGGTCATTCTTCCTTCCACCATTCCCGAGTCATTGCTTTGGTAGGAGTAGACCAGGTTGACTCAGAACTTTCAGCATCATCTTCTCCCATGAATGTTTTCCACCAGTCATTGTTCTAATTCACCTTTGGAATATGTCTGTTGGAGATATCCTCTTCATCGAATCAGACTCCTGGCTAAGAATCGATTCCTCATTCATTTCATGATCTTTAGGAATTTGAGAGAATGTTGGTGTGTATCTTGAGTCAAAGGTTGTCCAGGCAGCATGAGCTGAAGTTTTGGCAGACTTATAAGAACCTTGGCCAGCTGAGGATCCTAGTTGACCTGATGATGGTGGAGGAGGAGGTGGTGGATTTGTCTTTGTAGCATCAAAACTAATAGAAGTTCCACCGGTTCCTGAAGAACCTGCAACACCGGAAAGTGGAGGAGGAGGTGGCGGTGGAAGAGACCCAGATGGTGGTCATGGGAAATCATGTCTCCTCTTTTTCTTTTGCTTTCATTCTCCAATATCCCTAAAAAACTGATCATAGTTGTCAACATCCATGTACTTTTGGAGAGCTTCATACAAACGATTATGATCATCATGCTCCTTATATTCATCTGTCTCATACAATAGTGAAAAGGGGCTTATAATAGGGAATTAAGCTAATTAATGCAAACAATAGCTACAAATAACTGATTAGGCAACTAAAATAACTAAACTAAGCAATCGGGGCCTAAAACGCACTAAAAACCTAAAAACAAGCACGCTCGGGAAAATCCCGAGCCTAAAAGTGAAAACTAAGGAAAAATGACCCTAGAAACGTAAAACTAATTTTCCTACGTGAAGTACAACAAAAGAAAATTTTAGGAAAAAAAAAGGAATATTTTTTTGACTTTTTATTTATTTTTTATGAATTAAAAACTAAAAAGTATAAAACAATTGTTTAATAATAACAAAACCAATTAGAAAAATCCCAACTTTTTTTAGAAAAGACTTTAAACTAATACTAATTTATGAAAAATACTAATTATGAAAAACCAGCTTTAGATAAGCTTTTATAAGCTAAACTGATTCGTTGTGAAGTGAGTGGTGAAAAACACAATATCAACGTATATCAAAATAACCGTAAAATTCGACAAATTAACCCTTTAGGAAAAAGGTCAACGTATCAAATCTCACGGGTGTGATAAAAGTGATACCGGAAAAGTGATTTCCCGGATCGTGTCCCAACGAGGTGTGAATGAATGGATTCGTTGAATTTCGTGATTTGAACTTGAATTGGATTTCAATGATTTGGATTTGATTACGTATTCTACAATTTAATGAACGGGAAGGTAATTAAGGCAAGGGAACCCTAATAAACTAAAAATAAACTATCACTAAGCCTAAGGAATGATAAAACGAAGCTACACTAAGTCCTAGGGTGCAAAAACGTGAAAACGTAAAAACCGGGAAACAACTCGAGCCATAAATGTAAAAGTTTTGCAATTTAAGGGCTACGGGTATGAAATCAATTTTCCTTCGTTCTATTTGACTAAAAATAATTTTAGAAAAAAAAGCCGGGAATTTTTTTGACTTTTAAATTAATTATTATGAATTAAAAACTATTAAACTCTAATTAAATGATTAAAAATATTAAACTAATTAAGAAAAATCTGAAAAATTCACAAAAACTACTTTGATCTATGCTGGACCTAGGAAAAATAAGAAAACCGGGTACTGTTTGGGGAAATAAGCAGTGAATAAGCTCAAAAGAGCTTATAAGTAAAACTGACCTAAAGGTTAAATGAATTGTTTGTGAAAAACTTGTGAGACAAGTCCCAAGGGCACAGTTGGTTGTGTGGTGTTGTGAAGTGGTCGTGTGCTGTGAGTGGGGAGACCAAGGTTCGAATCCTGGCTCCTCAATTTTTGAAAATCTATTTTTTTTTTTAACTTTCTTCTTTTACAGCTTGAATCCAAGATCAAAAGCAAAGATTTTTGAAAAACTTTTTGGCGAACAACTTGAGAATAAGCAGTTGAGATTGCTTATTTAGCTTGATCAACTACTAGCACCAAACAAACACCCTTTTTGGATTTGAGTGCTCAAACAGCAACCATCCAAACATCATTTTGAAAATTTTTGAACATAAGTAGGCATACACAACTTAGAATCAGCACCAAGTAAACAAGCATAACTGGAAGTAAAGAATCTAACAAGAGATAAGCTAACAGATAAGAGGGAAAAACAGTTGGCATAGAACTTAAACTAGGGAGATCCTAAGTTAGAAAAGGTAAATAAGCTATCAAGAAGCACCTAATAAGCTGATATCTAGACTAATCTACACTAGGCTATACCACCTAAATACACAAAATTATAACTAATAAGCAGTTATCAAATCTGGATAAGCTAGAAGGAGAAACTTATGGGTGACCTGTGCACTGCTGTTGCAGGCTGCAAAACAGCCTAACGAGAGCCTGTTTTGAGCTTAATTTCAAGCTGGACAGTGGACCTCCAAACCAAGGACAAGCTACAAAAACATAGTTAGCCAAGTGGAGATGCAAAATAAACCAAGTGGGGAACAAAAAGAAGCTTTTAACAGCTGGTAACCAAGCTGTTATCAGCTTGTGTTTGGGTTTTTCTTGCTGAGGCAGAGTTTATAAACTTCAAAACTTGAACATGTAAAGGGTTTCTTTGATGCACTAAGTTGGAAGCAACTGAGTTGGGTTGGTAAAGATGCTAGAAAAACAAGGTTAACAAACTCCTTATTGCAAATAAGCTGTAATAAAAAGCCAAGAAGAGCACCAATGGGTGCTCTCCCTTTTTTTTAGTATGACAGTTAGCTCTTTTTCTTTCACTTAAAATGTTGCAAAACTTTTTTAAACAGCTGAAAGCTTTGTGAAACTAACTAATGACATCAAAACGAGTTTGACTGCATTAGTCAAAGTGGGTAAAAATGTTATTTTTGGACCTAAATAAGCTAAAGCCAAACACCCCTTTACAGGGTAAACTGTTTTAAAAAAACTGCTACTTGGATTTTTCTTTGTAAATCTGAACTAACAACTTATAGTAGACATTTAAAGCACAATGAATATTAACAAAATGTAATTAAACACTTATAAGGCAAAGTTAAAAAAAGACTTGTTCATTAACTGGAAAACATTACAAGTGAATTAAAAGTTAAAACTAATTTTAAAACTAAAATCCTAGGTGCCTTATACAATGGCTACATCAACTCTATTTATACTAAGTCTAGGTCTTCAACTTCACTCTCTTGTGCTTCTTGTGTGAGTGCAAACAGCCAAAGACAACCTTTGTTCTTCTTGAATTCAATCCAAGCCCTTGATTAAGTAGGTACCCATGAGATTACATCTGAGCCATTGGTTGAGGCTTTATGCCCATGGATTGCCATGGTGGCAGGTCTTGGGGGAGGTGGAATAGGATAGTGGGTTTGGGATTTGAGGTTAACTGGGTAATAGAGGTTAAGGTGGTTTTGGGGTGTGGTGAAGTTGGGTAAAGGGGAGAGATGGGGGTGGAGTGTTTGGGTTGAAGAGAAAGAAGAGTAGGGTTCTGTGTTTCTTGGGTTTGTGTGGGCGGGAAAACAAAGAAGAAGATGGGTGATGGGTTGTGTTATTAGTTGACCGGGTTAGGGTTAAACATGGGTTTGGGTTTGGACCGGGTTGTGGGTTATTGGGCTTAGGCTAGTTATGGATTTGGACTTAGGATTATTAGTGTAACCATGTAAGATTTCAAGGACCAATAGTGACAAATCTGATTTTTTTGAGGGACCAATCATGCAAATTCTGAAAATGTAACCCAAGGGCTAGTCTTGACAATCTCTAATAATCCAAGGACTATATTTGCCAAATCTGAAACTTGATGGACTGAATTTGCAATTTTCCAAAATTTATCAAAAGGACCAAATTTGACAAGTAAGAATTACCAAAGGACTAAAAATGTTTATTTTCCAATTTAAAATGTCCAGGGGTGAATTCTGTCAATCTTTGAAATTCCAGGGACTAAAGTTGCCATTTTTTAAAAGTTGGGGGACTGAAACTGCCAATTATGCAAACTTTGTTCGTTTTTCATTTGTTTTCGATAATTTTGCATCTGAAACATATAAAACACAATTTTGAGATATTTTCAGTATTTTGATGCATTTCGGAGTGTTTTTAAATGTTTTGCAGTTCAGATTTGACCTAAAATCATGAGTGAATACGCACTCATCAAATCCCCCACACTAAAACATTGCTAGTCCCTAGCAATCTTTTGAGAAAACTTAATGGATTTGAATCTCTTTACCAAAAGCCATTACTTCTGGAGTAGCCAAATGTTTCAGTTCAAGTAAGAACTATGGTACACTGATAACCATGTGATTTTGAGCAAACCACCAGCTTTCCACGGTTTTGATTTGTCTTTACCGAAGCCGTTGCTGCTGGACTAGCCAACTCTTAGATAAATTATCAATATTATCTTTGGTGAGTCGATTACCAATTATGGATTTTCCAACTGCCTTTACCACAAGCCATAAACTTGCGGGCTAGCCAACTCTTCACTAATTAAAGATATGGTGAGCTGAACACCATACAATTTTGGGCAAATTGCAAGCGGTCAACGGATTTGAGATATCTTTACCAAGAGCCGTTTGCTCCTGGATTAGCCAATCCTTTTGTTTTTTAGACATGGCGGACTGATAACCATAAAAAAAAATTTTGCCAAAAATGGGGGAATTGGGTGGTATAATTACATGATAAAATTCGTGAGAATTCCCCACCACACTAGAAATGAATATTGCCCTCAATATTCAAAGTACCGGCGGTTATGCCAAAATAAAGAACGTAAAAGGGAAATACTACGGCCATTATTTAGAAAGTTTTTTTTTTTTTTTTTTGAAAACTTATATACAACAGCGGGGGGCAACTCCCCCACACTAGGGTGGTAGAAAGTAGAAAGAAGTCAGAAATACGGGTGAAAACCCATATATAGTGCTACTGTTTTGTTAACGAGTCGCTAGCTTGACTCGATCTCCGCATTCATTGGTTCATGGGGAAAGTTTGGAGATCCGGGACAACCATGGATGGTATGTCCCCTCCAAAATAATGTTTCAATCTATGTCCATTCACCTTGAAGTTTGGTCCGTCGGTTTGAGATAACTCAACGGTGCCATATGGAAAAACTTTGGCAATGGTGAATGGACCGGTCCAACGGGTCTTAAGTTTCCCCGAAAAGATTTTTAATCTAGAATTGAAAAGAAGGACTCGGTCACCAACGGTGAAAACGCGGTTCTTAATCTTTGAGTCATGGATCTTCTTTGTCTTTTCCTTGTAAATCAACGAGTTCTCATAAGCTTGATCACGGAGTTCATTTAATTCATTGAGTTGAACTTTCCGGCGATCACCCGCGGTCTTAAGGTCAAAATTGGCATGCTTTAAGGCCCAATAGGCTTTGTGCTCGAGCTCGATCGGAGATGACACGCTTTCCATACACAAGCTTGTAAGGAGTACACCCGATGGGTGTTTTGTAAGCGCTACGGAAGGCCCAAAGTGCATCTTCAAGTTTGTCCGACCAAGAGGCACGGTTTTCACCTACGGTCCTCTCCAAGATTCTTTTCAAACCACGATTCGAAACTCCCACTTGCCACTAGTTTGTGGGTGATACGTGGTAGAAAGACGGTGAGTGACACCGTACTTAGGCATGACTTTTGCGAATTGGTCGTTGCAAAAGTGCGTACCGCGATCACTAATGATGGCACGGAGTTCCGAAAACGGGTAAAGAGAGACTTTAGAAACTTCACAACTACTCGGGCGTCGTTGGTGGGGAGAGCTTTCGCTTCCACCCATTTAGACAAGTAATCGACCGCCACGAGTATATACTTGTTCCCTCGAGAGACGGGAACGGACCTATAAAGTCAATGCCCCATACGTCAAAGATCTCGCACACTTGAATGGCATTTTGAGGCATTTCATCTCTTTTAGAGATGTTGCTATGACGTTGACAAGAGTCGCAAGATTTGATGAGGTCATGGGCATCTTTGTAAATCGTGGGCCAATAGAAACCAGAATCAAACACCTTCTTGGCGGTGTGGTTAGGGCCATGATGTCCCCCCGTGGGTCCATTATGACAAGCCTTGAGAATTTCATGGCTTCTTGGCGTGAACACACCGTCGGATGACTTGATCCGCACAAACCTTAAACAAGTAGGGGTCGTCCAAGAAGTAATGCTTAACATCTTTGAAAAATTTGTTCTTTTGTTGGGACGACATCCCTTTCACAACAAAGTTACCCGCATGATAGTTTGCAAAGTCGGCAAACCATGGGGTACTCGAATTTTCATGATGAGATACCACATTAAGAGTCTCGAGAGGAAACGTTTCATTTATTTCCTTTTTCTCGAGCACACCTTGATGTGGATTTTCAAGACGAGAGAGATGATCACCGCTAGGTTTTCGCTCCTTTTTTATCACAGATAATGATATCAAATTCTTGTAGGAGGAGAACCCATCGGAGCAATCTCGGCTTTGCATCTTGCTTAGCAAAGAGATATTTGAGAGCCGAGTGATCCGTATACACTATGCTTTTGGACAAGATCAAGTATGGCCGAAACTTCTCGAAAGCATACACCACGGCTAGTAATTCTTTCTCGGTCGTAGTGTAATGTGCTTGAGCTTCGGTCAAAGTTTTGCTAGCATAATGTATAGGCGGAAATGTTTTGATTTCCGTTGCCCCAAGACGGCACCTATGGCGAAATCACTTGCGTCGCACATAAGCTCAAATGGTAATTCCCAATCGGGGCAACTAGAATCGGTGCTTCCGTGAGCTTCTTCTTAAGAGTTTGAAAAGCTTCAATGCACTCATTAGAGAAGATGAAAGGAGTATCCTTTTCAAGAAGTCGGGTCATAGGCCGGGATATTTTGAAAAGTCTTGAATGAAACGACGATAAAATCCGGCATGACCAAGGAAACTTCTAACTCCTTTGACGGTTGTGGGAGGAGGTAATTTGGAAATGACATCGACTTTAGCTTTGTCAACCTCAATCCCGCTCTTAGAAATCTTATGGCCAAGGACAATGCCCTCTTTGACCATAAAGTGACATTTCTCCCAATTTAGACTAAGATTCGTGTTTTCACAACGCTCAAGCATCTTGTCCAAATGGGAGAACATGTTTGGAAAAGAATCCCCAAAGACTGAAAAATCATCCATAAAGACTTCCATAGTCTTCTCGATCATGTCATGGAAAATGGCCATCATACACCTTTGGAACGTACCGGGAGCATTACACAAGCCAAAAGGCATGCGTCGGTAAGAAAATGTTCCATAAGGACACGTGAATGTGGTCTTTTCTTGATCTTGTGGGTCAATGGGAATTTGAAAGTAACCCGAGAAACCATCGAGAAAACAATAGTATTCGTTTCCCGCTAATCTCTCTAGCATTTGGTCCATGAAGGGTAATGGAAAGTGGTCTTTACGGGTGGCTTCATTTAACTTTCGATAGTCAATGCAAACACGCCATCCCGTAACCAATCGAGTAGGAATCAACTCGTTTTCATCATTTTCAACAACGGTAATGCCACCCTTTTTGGGCACACAATGAACGGGGCTCACCCAAGGACTATCCGAGATAGGGTAAATCAATCCGGTATCGAGAAGTTTTATGACTTCCGCTTTGATAACCTCATGAATTTTAGGATTCACCCTTCTTTGGTGTTGAACCGCCGGTTTGAAGTCATCTTCCATGAGAATTTTGTGCGTACAAAATCTCGGGTCAATACCCTTGATGTCGGAAGGTTCCAGCGATGGCTCGCTTGTATAACTTCAAAACCTTTATGAGAGCGGATTTTTCATCCTCACTCAAGTCTTTAGCAATGATGACGGGTGATTTATTGTCACCCTCCAAAAATGCATACTCGAGATGAGGTGGTAAGTCCTTAAGTTCGACCTCGGGAGGATCATTAGATTTTTCAATCGTTTTGATTTCCTCTTTATGAAGTTCTTGAGGAGGGTGTGATGAAGGATCTTCATTGAGCAACTTCTCGATGAGAAGAATATCTTCCTCAATGTCGATGGGAGCGTGATCAATTTCCCATGGAACAGAATCACTAGCCAAGTATGCTTCAATCTCTTCCAAAATAAAGTCACTTCCCTCAAACGGAGTGAGGGGAGGGGAAGAGAGAGCAACGATGGGATCAACCGAAGTGGGATTGCCACTCGAGAATCCAAGAATTTCTTGAGAATACTCCTCCGACACAATGTCAAGGACATCAATTTTGTTGACGGAATTGTCTCCATAATTGGGGGAGTATTTCGTAACTTGATTGAGATTGAAAGTAACGGCTTCCTTGTTTACCCAAAGTGATTTCCCTTCATCAACGTCGACCAATGCACGACCCGTTTTCAAGAAGCACCTCCCAAGGATGAGGGGTACTCGAGGATCGGCATCAAATTCGACAACAACAAAGTCGGCGGGGAAATGAAACTTGCCTACTTTCACAAATACATCCTCGGCTATACCTAGCGGACGAGAACTTGTACGGTCCACAAGCTCGAGGATCATACATGTAGGTGTGAGCGGAGGTAATGAAAGCTTTTTCCACATGGAGTGTGGCATCAAGTTAATGCTAGCACCAAGATCGGCCAAAGCGGAGCATTGAACTATGCCTTGAAAATCACATGGGATGAGAAATTTTCCGGGTCTCCTAACTTTTCGGGAAGCTTTTTAAGCATAACCGCCGAACAATTTTCGTTCAAAGAAGTTTTAGCCATTTCGGAAATCTTTTCTTTGTTATTCAACAAATTTTTGATTGTTGGACCGAACTTTGGCATTAGAAGAAGAGCGTCATGAAACTAATCTCGAAGTGTAAATCTTGAAAGATTTGGATAAGCTTCTCCATTTGTTGACTAGTTTTATCACGGAGCTTTTGGTCATTAAGCCTTGAAGGATAAGGAAGTGAAGGCTTAGGGATGGTCATCGGAACAACGGGTTCGGATGGAGGTAAGACCACCGGAGGTTGGACTTGTCTTGCGACTTGGGCTTGAGTTATGCACCTTGTCCTTTGATACCTCGGTTTCTCGTTCCACATCCATCACCGGAGAAGGATTAGGCATCGAGGGTCCCTCATAAGATTTACCACTTCGGGTGGCAATAGCATTCAATTCACCTTTAGGGTTGGGAATGGTATTACTCGAAGAGCACCGAAGTTGAAGCTTGGTTCTTTTGACTCATGAGACTAGCAAACATGCTTTCAATCTTGCTTTGAGATTGATCAATTTTGTTGCTAGTAGCTCTAAGCTCGGAAGTGAAATCATTCTTCAAAGTGGTAATTTGATTTTGCATGGATGCCATTTTAGCTTCATTGCTTTTGATGTAATTTGCAATGTCAATGGAAGCTTGAGGATGCGGGGCATGCATGTTTTGTTGAGGAGCTTGGAATCGGTTTTGATTGAAATTTCCTTGATTTTGAAAACCTTGATTTTGATTTTGAAAATTCCGATTCTGACTCTGATTTTGATTGAACTGATTATTTCTATTTTGCACATTTTGATTGTTCTGATTTTGATTAAACCCGGGTGGTCCAAGGTAATTGTTAGAACGATAGCTGAGAAGGTTTCGGTCCCCTTGCGGTTGGTAGGAATTACCTCCCGTATTGTAGGAACCAGAAGCGGCATATACGCTCTCTTGAGTGAAGCCACCGGAGGCTGGACACTCAAAATAAGGGTGTGGACCACCACAAGTTTCACAACTCTTGTTTACGACATTCACTTGTTGATTGTTGTTATTTTGACTCATTTTAAGTACGGCAGTGGATATTTCTTCAATCTTTTTGGTGAGAGTCGTGTATTCCGAAGATGGAAGAGTGGTAGATCTCCTTGACTCACTCCTCTCGGCTGAGGAATCCCAATAATTGTGGTGAGCAGTCATGTTTTCAATGAGATCGTAGCACTCTTCAGGTCGCCTTTTCATAAAGGTACCACCGGCAGCAGCATTGATTGTGTCACGATGTCTCAATGTTAACCCGTTATAGAATGTATCTATTTGGGTGACAAGCAACATATTGTGGTTCGGACATCGATCAATCGAAAGCTTATAGCGTTCCCATGCCTCAAATAAGGACTCATCGGATGCTTTGCCGAAATTACGATTTCATTCCGTAGGTTCGTCACCATCGACGGTGGAAAATATTTCGCCAAGAATTTGGAGATCATTTCATCGAAACTATGGATTGAGTTCTTGGGAAGACGATCAAACCATGCGGTGGCATGGCGTCAAGGAATATGGGAAGAGGTATAAGCGAAAGGCGTCATCGGTGACCCCATTTTGCTTCATACTTTGGGTGACGGTGAGAAATTTGTCGAGATGCTTGTTGGCATCGTCACCCGGTGATCCGTGAAATTGGCAAAAACTTTGGACTTGTTGAATCATGTGATGCTTAAGTCCAAAATCCGTGGCCTCGATGTTGACCGGGGCAATTGGACCGCTCCGTCCATCCATCGTGGGTTGGCAAAGCTCCTCCATCGTTCGGAGATCGGGAGTGGATCTTGTGGACCGGTACTGGGACTTGAGGTCCGTTCCTTGGTTATGTGTCATTGTGATTTGTTCGATGGTGCATATCACGAATGCGTTTGCTTGGTTACTTACGTCTCTACGAGCTTGCGAGCAAGTGCGCATGCACTTCCAAAAACAACACTTTCAATTAAAACAAGACCGAGGCAAAACACAGGGAACTTAAACCAATAATCCCACGTGAAATGATCACTTCTATAAGTAAAACGCACAAAGGAGCGGAGAGACTTTGTAGGTCAGCGCAAGCTTATTAAAAACCTGTCTCTTTTCAGCCACAATTTAATGTCAGGCCGTCCTTATACCCCTCACACAGTTTGTTAAACCGATAAAAATAAACCAAAACACGAGCGACACAAAGGCAAGTTTTAAATCTTTTGTTCGGAACTTATAATGATAACACCTCAGTTGAGAATGTTATATTGATTGTGTCTTCTATTTATTTAAAACAACAAGGAAAATCTTTTTGTATTTTTATCTTTTACATATATATACAAAGAAAAGAAAAATATTTTTGTATTTTGTATTTTTATAAAAACAATAACTTCACGAGGAAGGTTCTTCAAGTCACTAATCGCAAAAACTTCACGATATTGTCGCAACACACCTCCCCGGCAGCGGCTCCAAAATTTGATTCGTTGTGAAGTGAGTGGTGAAAAACACAATATCAACGTATATCAAAATAACCGTAAAATTCGACAAATTAACCCTTTAGGAAAAAGGTCAACGTATCAAATCTCACGGGTGTGATAAAAGTGATACCGGAAAAATGATTTCCCGGATCGTGTCCCAACGAGGTGTGAATGGAAGGATTCGTTGAATTTCGTGATTTGAACTTGAATTGGATTTTAATGATTTGGATTTGGATTACGCTAATCTACAATTTAATTAACGGGAAGGTAATTAAGGCAAGGGAACCCTAATAAACTAAAAATAAACTATCACTAAGCCTAAGGAATGATAAAACGAAGCTACACTAAGTCCTAGGGTGCAAAAACGTAAAAGCGTAAAACAGAGAAACAACGAGCCATAAATGTAAAAGTTTTGCAATTTAAGGGCTACGGGTGTGAAATCAATTTTCCTACGTTCTATTTGACTAAAAATAATTTTAGAAAAAAAGCCGGGAATTTTTTTGACTTTTAAATTAATTATTATGAATTAAAAACTATTAAACACTAATTAAATGATTAAAAATATTAAACTAATTAAGAAAAATCGAAAAATTCACAAAACTACTTTGATCTATCTGGACCTAGGAAAAATAAGAAAACGGGTACTATTTGGGAAATAAGCTGAATAAGCTCAAAAGAGCTTATAAGTAAAACTGACCTAAAGGTTAAATGAATTGTTTGTGAAAAACTTGTGAGACAAGTCCTAAGGGCGCAGTTGGTTGTGTGGTGTTGTGAAGTGGTCGTGTACTGTGAGTGGGGAGACCAAGGTTCGAATCCTGGCTCCTCACTTTTTGAAAATCTATTTTTTTTTTAACTTTCTTCTTTTACAGCTTGAATCCAAGATCAAAAGCAAAGATTTTTGAAAAACTTTTTGGCGAACAACTTGAGAATAAGCAGTTGAGATTGCTTATTTGTAGCAGTCAACTACTAGCACCAAACAAACACCCTTTTTGGATTTGAGTGCTCAAACAGCAACCATCCAAACATCATTTTGAAAATTTTTGAACATAAGTAGGCATACACAACTTAGAATCAGCACCAAGTAAACAAGCATAACTGGAAGTAAAGAATCCTAACTGAGATAAGCTAACAGATAAGAGGGAAAAACAGTTGGCATAGAACTTAAACTAGGGAGATCCTAAGTTAGAAAAGGTAAATAAGCTATCAAGAAGCACCTAATAAGCTGATATCTAGACTAATCTACACTAGGCTATACCACCTAAATACACAAAATTATAACTAATAAGCAGTTATCAAATCTGGATAAGCTAGAAGGAGAAACTTATGGGTGACCTGTGCACTGCTGTTGCAGGCTGCAAAACAGCCTAACGAGAGCCTGTTTTGAGCTTAATTTCAAGCTGGACAGTGGACCTCCAAACCAAGGACAAGCTACAAAAACATAGTTAGCCAAGTGGAGATGCAAAATAAACCAAGTGGGGAACAAAAAGAAGCTTTTAACAGCTGGTAACCAAAACATGTCAGCTTGTGTTTGGGTTTTTCTTGCTGAGGCAGAACAGGTACATGGGTAAAAAAAAAAACAGTTTATAAACTTCAAAACTTGAACATGTAAAGGGTTTCTTTGATGCACTAAGTTGGAAGCAACTGAGTTGGGTTGGTAAAGATGCTAGAAAAACAAGGTTAACAAACTCCTTATTGCAAATAAGCTGTAATAAAAAGCCAAGAAGAGCACCAATGGGTGCTCTCCCTTTTTTTTAGTATGACAGTTAGCTCTTTTTCTTTCACTTAAAATGTTGCAAAACTTTTTTAAACAGCTGAAAGCTTTGTGAAACTAACTAATGACATCAAAACGAGTTTGACTGCATTAGTCAAAGTGGGTAAAAATGTTATTTTTGGACCTAAATAAGCTAAAGCCAAACACCCTTTACAGGTAAAAGCTGTTTTAAAAAGCTACTTGGATTTTTTCTTTGTAAATCTGAACTAACAACTTATAGTAGACATTTAAAGCACAATGAATATTAACAAAATGTAATTAAACACTTATAAGGCAAAGTTAAAAAAAGACTTGTTCATTAACTGGAAAACATTACAAGTGAATTAAAAGTTAAAACTAATTTTAAAACTAAAATCCTAGGTGTCTTATACAATGGCTACATCAACTCTATTTATACTAAGTCTAGGTCTTCAACTTCACTCTCTTGTGCTTCTTGTGTGAGTGCAAACAGCCAAAGACAACCTTTGTGCTTCTTGAATTCAATCCAAGCCCTTGATTAAGTAGGTACCCATGAGATTACATCTGAGCCATTGGTTGAGGCTTTATGCCCATGGATTGCCATGGTGGCAGGTCTTGGGGGAGGTGGAATAGGATAGTGGGTTTGGGATTTGAGGTTAACTGGGTAATAGAGGTTAAGGTGGTTTTGGGGTGTGGTGAAGTTGGGTAAAGGGGAGAGATGGGGGTGGAGTGTTTGGGTTGAAGAGAAAGAAGAGTAGGGTTCTGTGTTTCTTGGGTTTGTGTGGGCGGGAAAACAAAGAAGAAGATGGGTGATGGGTTGTGTTATTAGTTGACCGGGTTAGGGTTAAACATGGGTTTGGGTTTGGATCGGGTTGTGGGTTATTGGGCTTAGGCTAGTTATGGATTTGGACTTAGGATTATTAGTGTAACCATGTAAGATTTCAAGGACCAATAGTGACAAATCTGATTTTTCTTTTTGAGGGACCAATCATGCAAATTCTGAAAATGTAACCCAAGGGCTAGTCTTGACAATCTCTAATAATCCAAGGACTATATTTGCCAAATCTGAAACTTGATGGACTGAATTTGCAATTTTCCAAATTTATCAAAGGACCAAATTTGACAAGTAAGAATTACCAAAGGACTAAAAATGTTTATTTTCCAATTTAAAATGTCCAGGGGTGAATTCTGTCAATCTTTGAAATTCCAGGGACTAAAGTTGCCATTTTTTAAAAGTTGGGGGACTGAAACTGCCAATTATGCAAACTTTGTTCGTTTTTCATTTGTTTTCGATAATTTTGCATCTGAAACATATAAAACACAATTTTGAGATATTTTCAGTATTTTGATGCATTTCGGAGTGTTTTTAAATGTTTTGCAGTTCAGATTTGACCTCTGAACCAAAAATGATGAGTGAATAAGCACTCATCATAAACAGTTAGCTTATGCTTTGAAAAGAGAAAAGGGTTAAATGGATATTTTATGCAAAGGATGACACGGGCAAAGAGATAGAGCAGATGGTGCGTGTGTTGGGTTAAGAAGGTTGAGGATGGGTGAGGTCAGTGGTTCGAGCCTTGATCACCCCTGACTTCCCTACTTCCCTTTTTTTATTTTCTTTTTATTTTCTTTATGCTAGCTTAAAGAATAAGCTTAACTAAGCTTATAAAAAAAATTAAAACTCAAAAACTATTTGGAAATAAGCTGAAACAAGTAGATTAATCAGTTAAGCAAATGAATGAACCAAAAGCTTATCAAGAGCTTAACTAATGTAATTTTTGAACTAAGAAAAGGTAAATAAAAGCTAACAAAAGCTAAACTATAACTAAAAGCTACTGATAACACAAAATAAGCACAATCAAAGCAATCTAAAATCTGAATAATCCAATTAAGCACTTAAACATCATTTAGCACAGAACAGGCTGTGCTACTGACTTTGAGCTTTAGTACAAGCTTGTGGCTAAAAGCTAATGACCCAAATTCAAATGGTACTTTAACCTTACACTACTAGCAGCTTATAAAATCAAACTTGAGCCTAAAGGAGCCTTTGAGAGCTTTTTACAAGCTCTTGAAAGTGGTCCTGTGGACAGATTAGCATTGATGGTGCATGGTAAAAGGACAAAAACCACTGACTTTGAAGGCAATTTTAAGCAATCAAATGAGTTTGGAAATGGAATAGAACCAAAAACAGATTAAATATACCTTCCAAACTTTCACAAAAACCAGTTTAAACACTTTTTTAAAACCTTTTGATCCTTTAAAATGATCTGTGAACAGATCTACTTAGGACTAGAACACAAATTTTGACTTTTTTAGAAAACTTATGAATTTGACTTTAATGAACTTTGTGTTAGGTCACCATATGTTAACACAAGGATCAATATGTAAGAAATAAGGTAGAGATAGATCGGATGAACACACAAACACACACGATATGGTAATAAGCAACGGTTATGCGTCGAGAGTGTATTAAGAGTGAACAACCAACCCTCAAGTGAGGGTTTACAATAGTATTTATAGGGGAAGGGAGCTATGACAACACATCTAGTCCCTTCCTTTCTTATTGGGCTTTTGCATAGGCTCATGGGCTTTCTACATGAGCCTAGCCTTCATTACTAACATAAAAGCCTAATTTAAGCAACCTATTACATAATAATGACTAACACTTGAAATACAAGTTAGGAGTGATTCCAACACTTTGTGTAACACCCCCAATTTCGTGATACGCAGCTGAATTCAAACTGGATGTTACTTCATGGCACAACAGTCATAACAATAGAAAACGAACTATAATGGAGTCGTTTTAAAATATTTATCATTCGATTTATATAAATATCAGAGTTTACAAAAATGAGGTCCCAGTAGTTTCACGGTTTACAAAATACATTAAATGGGTTTTCGATTGATAATAAAATTTATAGTCTTCTTGAGTATCCGTGCTTCTCCGTGCCTTCCATCCTCCAGACGATTATGTGACTTTTAAGCATTTTAAGCTACATAAACATACTAGTATATTGATATATACACTCGACATAATTTCAATCATAAACAATGTACTCAACATATCTGCATATGCATATTCTAAGGCATTACGGCACAATCATATTTTCCCAATCTCACAATCATGCATCTACTCTTTCATTTTAGGATTACGAAACTTTATCCAAGACATTGTAACTGATTACACGTCTTAACCTCACACATTGGTTACGGGATAACCTTCATAAAAATTACTTTGGCCTTTGTAGTATGTGTTACGGCATTAGTCAATTGTGCCACTTACGCTGTAACTATCTTCTGAATATATTTTTGAACTTGTTGGCCTATTTTTGCATCTTTTCTGCTCCAACGCCTCATTTATCTTGAACTGTAAATATGAACAAATATGAATGAAATAAGTACCATATTAATATAAATGAGGCAATAAACACGGAATTTGATATATAAAATATCAGACTAATTTGGTGTTATCAAATATCCTCCCACTTGAACTCTACTTGCCCTCAAGTAGACCTTTTAAATTATTTCTATAAAGATATCTCCCAAAAATTCTTGTAAGATATGAGTTTAAAAATTACCTAAGCTAGAAATTTCCAAACCGAGCACCTTACGAAAAGGGGATTAAAATCATACTCTCTCTCTCTCTCTCTCTCACTCACTAATCTATGTGTTTATTGGGTGATCACTCAACTGCTCAGTCATGGTGAATATTCTATTATAGGCTTGGAAAAGATACTAATCTCCACCACTAGAGTCTATAGATGCAGCTATTCCAAAATGAAAATGGGTTGACACAACATAAAGACTTACGAGGTTATTTGTCATTGCTAACGTGCCACAGCGAAGGTGACAAAGACCATTGATACATGACCAAATCCATGGGCAAGACACTAATGACTGCTCACTCCCTCACCTAAGCTCGATTCACGACCAAGGTTAGGATACGACATGGGAAAACATTTAATGGGTGTAAATAAAAAGACACGAAACAAATAGTTTCCTAAGTCCATAATCGCCCCACCACTAGTCGCATTCAATCCCATAGCAAAAATTGAGGGTCAAGAGTCAAGGGGTCTTCAATACACAAGTCAATGCATATAAAATATAGCATAGTGCCTCATAATCTCTATAAATTAGGCAAATAAGATGCATTAACTCGGCCTTCATCATCAATGAAAAAAGTATGTGCTATAAAAAATTTAAAATTTGGATAATTTTAGCATATATTGACCAAAAATTATATAATCAACATTTCTATCTCCCTTCCCCCCACTTGAGATGTACAATGCCCCTATTGTACAAATTGAAACTAAAATAGAAAGGTGAGATAATGTACGGGTTTAAAAGTGTAAATCGATCAAATAAATTAAAACGGATATGTCAAAACTTTATAAGCTGCGCAAGGCGGGTATACATAACACGGGTATACATAACACAATACTACATGAAACATAAGCTGATTACTATCAGCTATAAACAAACTCATGTATCATTTGGTTATTAGTTGCTAAAATGTTAATTTGTATTAAAATATTTTTTTTTGTATATGATTGCTAAAATTGTTATTTATAAATGTTTTAGTGGTTTTTTAGATTTGATCTTATTTTTACAACTTTAAGCTTGATCTCACATTAACCCTCCTCTATATATATATATATATATATATATATATATATATATATATATATATATATATATATATATATATATATATATATATATATATATATATATATATATATATATATATATATATATATATATATGGGAATATATTAGCTACAATTTATTGTAGCTAATTGGCTACAATTTTGCACTAAAAATGTGGGTCCCTGATTATTTTGTGGGTCCTTATTTACTTCTCGTGGGTCCTGAATCATTGCTATTGTATTTTTAATGAAGGATTGGCGGCGAAGCTATCCTATATATATATATATATATATATATATATATATATATATATATATATATATATATATATATATATATATATATATATATATATCTGAATGGTAAGCCATAATTCGGGCGAGCATGACTTTATAATTATTTGTTTGTTGTTTTGTTAGATTTAAGATCATTTGAGGATAAAAATTATTTACATCTGAGGGGCCATCTACACTTACCCTCCATTTTATTTGATCTAATAGATGAGATTAATCTCAACAATTTAAAAAACTCACTTTTATCATTTTTTTCAAATATTAATATCTTTCAAACCGTTAATCGTTAAGCAAAAAAAAATATATCATTGTGACGAGCATTTAATTATCTTTCTATAAATAGGCACTTTGATATACTTTCGACCAAAAAAAAAATTCAAATTTTTCACGTTTTTTTTTAAGTTTTTTGGTTTTTTTACGTTACTGAAATTTGCATTAAAAAATCATATATAATAAAACACTAATTTGAATATCACATGTGATATTAGTGTAATATCATATATGATATGTAATATCACATGTGATATTCAATTTAGCGTTTTATCATATATGATTTTTTCAAACAAAATTCAGTAATATAAAAACGAAAAATAATAACGAAAAACGATGAAAACATTTTCTTTTCAAAGTATATCAAAGTGCCCGTCTATAGAAAGATAATTAAATGCTAAATCGCTCGCTGTGTAAATATTTTCACTTAACGATTAACGGTTTAAGAGACATTTAAATTATAAAAAATAGGTGAAATAATAAAATGCTTTTAATCTCAACCAGTGATTTTTTTTTTAGATGGATGGTGGAGATGAGTCCCTTGGTATGTTAAAAAAGTTTGGTATGTAAAATAACTCTCATCTTTTTGTTAACTGAAATACATTTTTTAGAATTGTCAAACAATATTATAAAACAATTATTATTATTATTTTATTTTATTTTATTTTATTTTTTTGCGAATAAGGATCATGGTAGAACGTCACATTTTTTAACTATCGACTCCATTAGCCATCATCATGTTGAGATTCTTGTGGAGCTCTCAATTCTTCCTGGAAACAAATAGTGTATTAGATAAGAGTAAAATGGTAAGCTTAGCTACCCTATTTATGACAGCAGATAGCACACGCAAAACCCTCAAATTTAGGACAGCAAAATCAGGCCCTTAAACCCTTATTTAATACATACCCCATTTATGACATCACATAGCACACGCTAAAAGGCCAGAATACACGGGCATAAATCAATTGGTTGACGCTTCAAGTCACACTAAACTAATGTGCTAATTTATAGTGGTGTGAGTTTACTGGTTTAAGATTCTTCAATGAAGGATGAGACCTTTAATGGAATAATCCCTTCGTTAAGATATTTGATATCAGTTGTTATTAGAATCTGGGTAAAAAACTCATAGAATCTGCAGAGCATCTCATCTCTATCTTGTTTTGTAAGATCACGATGAACTAATGACACTTGGTAGTCATACTCGTTGATGATTGAATCATGCAACATATCCGCGAGTTCAATTGTAGGGACAAATATAATCACCTGCTTGTCCATCATCCCGAATTCAATTATTTTTTTCTTGGTGACCTCAATCTTGGATTTCTCGTCAGGTAAATTCACTTTAAACCGCGTGACACGATCCATAGACAAATATTCCATCTTCACAAACTGCTGCATATAGTTACAAAATTTTCGATTAACAAAGTGCTTGTGATGGCGTATCTCAATATATACCCAATGATCCAGTAAAATTAACACAACTAATAAACATTAATGAGAACTTATACATAAAAAGAGAAATCACCATGTTCACTGCCCTTAGCATTGTTATCTTTTTATGAACCCAACGTAGGGAAATCACCATAACTCAAAGAGAAATCATTAGCCTTGGAGGGTATTGATTGCACAAAAGAGGGAGACTGTTTAATAATCATGAGTTATGTTTCACCTTGTACTTGTGAATGAGCATGGAAGCAAAAGACAAGCACCCGGAAAAATGAGCATATCTGTTATATAGTTATATGGGGAAAAATGGCATCGGCTTAATAACTTACCGACCTATCCGCATTACCATTGGGACCCCACGCCATTGAATTATCATATACGGGCTCGACAAAAGCGGGATAAGATTGAGCTGCACTGGTCTTGTCTCTTGCCGAGTGGATGTGATGTTAGTGATGGCCCGGGTTCGATGTCGGTACGAAGCTGATGAAGGCTAGAATTTGGGCCCCATGTACTTGCGAAGGCTCGGTGTCTGTCGCCGCCAGAAGTAGATGGTCGACTCAGGCCACTACCCGATGAAGGACTGACCCCAGGGATGATGTGGTGAAGCGGTACTACCATCGGCATTTGGAGATCCCACGAACCCCAAGGATTTGGCGTTGATGATGATGGTCGGCCTTGGTAAGCAAAGCTACCCCTGTAATAATAACACATATGGGTATCAATTTCACATAAGAGGAAGCACCAATGAATAGCCGAAATAAAAAGTAAAACTTTAATCAATTTCAAATAGAGAACTCAAAATGCGTACTTAAAGTAAGCAGTTTAGATAAGCAATTCCAAACACCCTCAACACTTTTAATCAAGTGCTTTAGAACTTAGAGTTAGTTCATTTTAAGCTGTTCTGTGAAGATAGTTTGCTTGCTGATTCCTAACAGGTATTCTTAACTTCCCAAAATCTTAATGGCAGCAATGAAGAACTTAACTAAGTCAATTTCTTTGGGAAGTGAAGTCAGTCGGTAAGGATAAGGTAAATAGAATAGGTGTCGCAGTGTATCCAGCCTGGTACTTAGTTTAAATTAGTATGTTATTACTTATTGAGCATGAAAAGATTGTTCTTCATTGCAAGCAACTAAGGTTTATGATGTGTAATTAGGGGGATGAAACAAAAATGATGTCAAGATAATAGAGAATGAGATCAAGGTGATCAATGATAGTAGTAATGAAGAAAATGATGACACCAGAACTACCAAAGACACCAATTCTAAGCAGTTTGAAGATAATGTTGGTGATCTATCGGAGGTAGCCATTAAGGAAGTAAACTCAGATGCAGAGAAGAAAGCAAATAATAAAAATAAAGTGAAAGAATCTGAAACGGGTCACGTTCAGCAGAGCCAAAGGACAAAAAAGAAGGTCATAAGCAGTCAGAACCTGAACTAAGTAGTAGCTACCATTGGAATAAGTGCAATGTGAGTGCTGGGTCAGATTTCATCCCATGCCTTGATAACCTTGAAGCTATTAAGAGCTTTCCAACCACTATGCATTATGAACATAGAGAAAGACACTGTCCTCAGGAAGTGAAAGAAAAGTTTCTACGAATTCAATATTTTTGTTTTGTAAATTTTACTGTTGTTCGACCATTACTACCATGTTCAACCATTACTAACCTGTTTCAAATGCTCCATGGTTTTCCTCTGATGATGAAAAAAAAATCACTATTAATTGTACTCCTATTATTCTAGATATGCACACATGCACTTCAAATCTCCAACTTTAAGCTGCAAACTATAGTAATGCTTATGATTATTATTACAAGTTAAAAGGAAACAGAATGCACGTATCTTATGCAGCTACCATGATAAGCATCACTTCAGTTTGTAAATTGTTGCAAGACACCACGCATAGTGAGCGAATGGTTCTAGAAAAATAGCTCCTATAATCTCTTTAGTAGTTTTTGAAGCACACCAATGATAAACAAAACTGTTTATCGTGTCTTATTAAAAAAGTAGATAATTAGGCAAAGAATATAAGGTTAAAAAGATGACATCGATTAAAACCTTCATTCGCCAAATTTTCAAGTGTGCTCATAATTAAAGCTTCAACTTTTGGAATGTTTTCTTACAAACACCCTTCAGATCCAATACTAAACTGGGCAAGAAGCTCATCTTCTATTCCACCAACAATGGCATTACCCAAACCACTTTCAAGCAAAATTTTCCTCAAAGGTGAAGCGGGAGTTCCCAACAACAAATGATCAAGAAACCGAGTGCAAGCTCGGTTTCTAAGTCTAGAGGCTTATCGGAGTAACCAATTGACGCATACCATGTGGTTTTTTTTGAATCACCACCTTCGGCAGGATATTTCTCAACAACTCTAACCTGGTTTGGAAAAAGCTTTTGTGTTTTGATTTTTGATTCATGGCGGTGGATTTGCTTCAAACATATCTAGATATTCTGTTTTATTCAAGATAAATAAGAAAAACTTATATGATTCAGAAAATGAGATACATAAAAGATTATTTGATGTTCATTCATGAAAAATATGATCAATAATATTTCTTTGGGGTGTTTGCGGTTTGTGTTGCGAGCGAAATTTTCGAAAAGCGGTCTCTACCTGATGTTTCAAAATCACAATCACCTTTAGTGCAAATCGTTCGTAAACACTATTTTCGTGATGTGTGTTTTGCAGACGCACTAATAATCGAATAATAACCCCGAACGCAATCCACACACCCTCATGGTATTTTCAACAGATAAGTGGTTAACTAACTATTGGACATAGTGGCCACGCAATGGTGTTCACATCCTTCTATTATACTTTCTTGTGGTACATAGACTAATAACAAAACCACAATTATTCCATAAGTGAAAATGGCATACCACTTAAGATTCGCAGCCGCTCGTTTGAATCATCATCTCCATAAAACCAAATTCTAGCATTGCTTGGATGGTAATACTTGCGATGAACAACCTGTGTACAGTAAAAAAAATTACTCAAAATTATAGTAAAGTGTACATATGATGCTAAAAAAAAGCAATTACAGATATTTATATATTTATATTATATTAAGAATTTATATTCAAATAATTTATATTTATATATTTATATTAAGAATCTATCTCTGAGTAAACCAGAAAAATTAACTCAGCAAGCTCTAACAACAGAAACTTAGAGAAGAACCTTTCAAAAATAATTAATAAATAACTTAACATAAATCAGTTGGAGCATAAAATGCACCTTGAACTCTTCGAATGTGAGTTTGGGTATAACTTGGGGATCACCTCCACTGTATGGCTTTTGGATTAGAAGGATGCATATAGAACCCCTAAGGGTTCTTTTAAAAAGACAACATTTTAGTAATAACCTACACCTAATTAACCTTTTCTGATATTATTCCTCAAGCTTTCATCCATCAATGTCCATGAAATTAAGCTGACCACGAGAATCACCTCTCAAAATCTGTTTCAAGTAAATTATGGGGTAAGGGCAGTGACAACGTGTTTGTGACCCATGACAAAGCTTATAAGAGCTTTCAGAAGAAGCTCCCTCTCTAGCTCCAGCTCCCACATTAGCTAGTTTTGCCAAACATACCCTAATGGTGTTGCTGAAATATTTGGTATAATGGACATTGAACATAAATAAAATCAATCTTTAGAGAGCCAACCCATGACTTTAGTTTTTGCCTTTGGTTATCCGAACATGGAAAAGCAATTCTCACACTATTAGAACTTCATCTCAACAACAAAAAGAGGCTGAAACATTTACAACCAAATGTGTGACATTAATGAAAAGAGAAAGCAAGGTCGGGTATAACGAAAGACAACGTGGATGATACACTACAAACAAATTGGTCACTTGTACACACTTTTTTCTTCACACTTAATCAACGGTGAACTTTATTTTTAGGATATTCACACTCATAAGTGTATAAAAATTATTCTCACTAATAAGTGTGATAAATATGAAGTGTCAAAAAAAACTTCACACATTTAATTGTGAAAACAAAAGCTCACGCTTATAAATGTAAACTAAAATAACTATATCATTTTGACTCTTTTTAATGTGAAGAACTATGAAAAACATCACGCTTTTAAGTGTGAAGTAACTAAATATTTTTTGTCACACTTAAAGATGTGAAAAGATGTAAAATTACTGTTAGTTAAAAAAAACCTTATGCTTATACAAAGTGTGATGATTTGTGTATAAAAAACCAAATAAATTATAAAAAAAGAAAAAAGAAAAAAAAAAAACTCACACTTTGAAGCGGATATCAGTTCCATGTCACTTCCATCAATTCATATAACGAATATAAATAAAAAAGCCAATAAATTACGGAGTAAAAGGGGATCCACACTTATAAGTTAGAATTCTTATCAATTCCATGTCACGATTCATTCCACATAGTTCCATCAATTCCATATCATATAACCATGGCGGATCCACAGTAACCATTCCATATCAATTCCATCAATTCCATATCATAAAAAAGTCATATCATATAATGATTCGTTGGGGTTTCGATCAAGTTAGGTGAATATAAGCTCGTTTGAAGCTCGTTTGATTGATTCGACGGTTAGGCGATTCGACGGTTAAGCGATTTGACGGTTAGCTTAAAGGTTAGATAATTCACCGCTAGCTTATTTTAATAAATAGCTTTGATTGAATTAATGCTTATTGTAGTTTAAATAAGCTGTTTTTATTCTATAGTTTTGATTGAATTCATGCTTATTGTAGTTTAAATAGCTTATTTTAATAACTAGTTTTGATTAAATAGTTTAAACAAGTTTATAGACTTAATGAGTTGGAGTATAATAATCTGATCAGTGGTTTGGTATATCAGCTTATTGTTAGAAACTTAAGTCTTTTTTGCGAAGAAAAAGTAGAAAGGTGTAAATTAGCATCGGTTTCCACATTTGATATTGCACAAGTTGCCCTGCTAAACTAGTCGTTAAGCTCTGTGAAAGACTAAACGTGTTCCATTTTAGTCATATTTGATGTCGAGAAATGAACAGGAAGTGTGTAAATATGTGTAAAGAAATAGAAAGTAGGCTGAAGTCAAAAAATAGCGACGTATTATTGCTGGTTCTTTGTTAGAAACTTTAGTGTTTATGTGAAGATAGAGTAGAAGTCGTAAACTAGCATCGGTTTATGACATCTGTTACGTTGACATGTTGAATTAGCTGTTAAACTTTGGGAAAGACAGAAAGTGCTCAGTTTTAGTCATATTGATGTCGGGGAGTGAATATTATATGATGAGTAGTTAGTTATGCTGATTAGTTAGCTTATTACAGTGCTAGTTCAGTCTGTTATTATCTGTTATCAGCTCACTGTTTAGATACTATAGTGTTTTTGTGGAAGATAGAGCTGTACTAGAAATTGAATAATTTTTTCAAGTAGAATATCGAGTTTCTATTCGACATCTGTTATTGTACAAATTGCTATGCCAAACTAGTCATCAGACTTTGAGAAAGACTGAAAGTGTTCCGTTTTAGTCGTATTGATGCCAGGAGAGTAACATTATATTTTCTCAAATGTTACGAATTAGTCATTGTAGAGTTTTTGAAATGATGGGTAGCTTGGTATGATAAAACTCATTGAATCTCTAATACAACTCTGTCTTCTGCAAAAACACTTTTTCTAACAATGAGTTGATAACTTATGTTTGTTACAGTGTTAGTGTACTTAGTTATAATCTTTTATAAGCTCTTTGTATACTGGTTCTCTACTACATGCTTATGATCTGCATAACCTGAAAATTAGCTTTTTGACTTGAGTAGAATTTCGGTGTTTTAATCTGTGTGGAAAAAGTAGGCTAATGTCGGATAACGGTAGCGTATGATCGCTGATGTTAAATTAGTGGTTAGACTTTTGGAAAGTGTTATAGTTTGGTGAGATTAAATGCACTAAGAGAACAACTTACTATCTCGATGCTCTGTGTTGGTCATTGTACAATATATATGTCTTTGTTGGAATAATAATTGTAAAAAATATAACAAAGTGACCTGTTTAGAGTATGATTTATTTTCGTAAGTATTTTCGTAAAAGCTACTAAAGGGGTAAAAGTATTTTCGTAAGTCTTTGTGGAGACGATGCACCAAGAGCGCGTTTCCCAATTATGTTGGGCACCCTCGTCCTGCTTGGAGTGAATGGGGCAAAAAGATGCATATGTTGGGGATGAGGCTCAGTCCGGCGGGTGGTATTTCAACTTTGAAATGTCCAATAGAGCACGGTATTGTGAATAATTTTGTGCCGTCTTGATGTTATCTTTTTCGATTTAGGTTCATGATTACGGTTTTTTTTTCGTTAGATATTTCCGCAATTTAATTTTTGAGTTATGAAAATTCCTTTTATGCCAGACGTTGCTTGTGTAGGATTGAAAATAGGATGTACCGACACCGAAAGTATAGAAAAGGTATGTGTAATAATTTCTTCTGCATCGATTGTTGCAACTCAAATTTATGATTGTTGTTATTTTTATTTTTTAATTCTTATGGACACACCATGCGGCCAGGTACGAGAGGTGGTTCTAGTGGATCCTCGATTATTGATTAGCAAGGACAAGCGGTTGCCTTGAATCTGCGGCATTGTTAGTTTTCAAGTGCTTCTGTTTTCTCTTACCTTTAGAGCAGTAGGTATAATATATAATTTATTCTTGCATCCACTTCAATTCATCACCAATACTTCTGAGATGAAGTAGCTTTTGTATGTTTTGTAGAAGTAATTTATTAAGTTACATAAAAGTCTTTGGTATGATCTTGCAGGTGGTGAGGGCTTTGAGTTTCTTATAGGAGGGGACGCATTCTTATAAAGATAAATGGAAAATTTGTTTGAATGCATGGTGTGCAGCTCGAGTTTGTGATTTTTCCCTTTGTTCTTTTAGTTTCATCTGCAACTTTCGGTGATTTTAAATACTTCTAGAAATGATCAATGTTCTATTTCTTGAGCACTTCCTTACAACGCCTTGTAGCCGCAAGCACTCCAACTTTGCAAGCGGGTGAGTACACCGCTTAAAGCATCTTATAATTTTTGTTTGACATACCATACTTTCAATGTTATATGCATTCACTTTTACAATGGCCCTCCAAATTTTGTAAAATGATATTCCAATCATAGTTTGTCATAATTAGGAACGGCGGGTTTGGGACGGGGCGGCCATCCCAAACCCGATACCATCATTCCCAACCGCCCGTCACATTGGGGATCTTATCGAGGCCGCATTAGGCCAGATCTCCCCGTACTTCCCATTGGGGCCTTCAGGTTTTTCTTTTTGAGCGCGATCCTCCATCATGGTCATGCATTTTCCCCGGTTATTCTTATTTTTACGCTATTAATAATATGATTTTCTGGAATAACTTAAAGAAAGAGAACCAATTAATAAGACATTAGGCATTGGAATAAATCAACCTTTTAGAATACTATGACACAAAACAAGATTTTATGATCACACTTTGAACTATTACAAAGATAACAATTAACAAAAATTAGAGAATTATATTTAGTACATAAATACTAGCATAATATTTAAGGTATATAGATATATATGTATATGTATATCTATATGTTTTGGAAGGCGAGGGTGGTGAGATAGTGTGCCCATCCCTTGGCTTAGATAAGAATCCCATTAAGGCCCCAAACCCGCAAAAAAACATGCTAGCCGCCCGATAAGTTGGGTTAACCAGTAGGGTTCAGGGTTTTGCCATCCACTAGTCATAATTACTATCAATTTTTGTTATAAATATTTTTTAACTCTAAAAAATCTGCTACCAATAGTAATGTTTGGATTTAGAAAATCTATATGAAAGACTTAGTGACCACAAGTGTCGGTTAGCATCAAGACTTCGACCCCCCTAGTATCATTAGCATTAGATAGTTGAATCGTGAAAATGTTTATTTATTAGAATTAGTTAGTTAAGTAACATCGTGGAGGACCGGACGGTCTTTACTGTATAAGCGATCCATAGCTTGTGGGTGGCATATTTTGTAAAAACTATAAATACCCTCTACCTCCAAGGTAGAGGGTTGATAATCATATGATTTTTCTTTCCCTCTTAAAAGTTCTCATTCTCTCTACTTTCTCTCTTTAAACTCTTCTACATATTCGATCCATCAACTTGTTCTTTATGTGTTTATGATAACCAATCTCTTATAAATGGTATCAAGCCGTGGTTTGATCATCTACTTCGTGTGTGCTTGGATTTTTAGATTGGTTATTGTGGTTTTATGTGGTTGAATATTAGGTCAAAATTCATTAGTTTGAGCTTATTTAGTGGTTAAATTTGTTAGTTGGTTGTACTTTTTTGTTTAGGTTTATCATATTAGCTTTGTTTTGGGTTTGGAAAGCTTGTTTCATCTTGTTTGTGGTGGTTTTTGATTGAATACATGAGTTAAACTTCATGTTCTATGTTGCGTTGATAGATTTACGCTTGCGGTTTGGTGATTCTTAGTTGCGACTTGGAAAATTTCAACATTTTGGAGTTGAGATTTGATTATTATAATATTTTATTGTTGAGAGTTAAAGATATAGACAAGGCGTCACGGTTTGCCAGTAGTTAAAAAAGGAAAAAGGACGATAGTGACATTTGTACCTGATTGAAAGCGACTTGAAGTTTGTCAGTTGGTGTTGCAATTTGTTACTTGCGGTTTGTCATTCTTGCGACTTGAAGCCTTTAAGAGTTGAGTCTTACGGTTTGTCTATCTTGCGTTTTGAAGTCTTTGAGGTTTGACTCTTGCAATTTGTCTGGTTTAAGGTCTGCGGTTTGATCGTCTTTGTGATTTTATACCTTGCGGTTGAAGCGTATTCTTGGTTTGAAGCATCAAGATTTGAAGACTTGGGATTTGTCTCTTGTTGTGGTTTGAAGTCTTGTGATTTGAGTATTGTGACTTTTCTATCTTGTGATTTGAAGCCTTTGATATTTGTCTCACTGGTTTTATACATCTTGGTTTAAAGAACTTGAGATTTGAGTCTTGCGTTTTGTCAAGTGTTGCGGTTTGTGTGCTGCGTTTTGATTACCTACGACTTGATACTTGTGGTTTGGGTTCTATGGTTTCCTCTTGATTTTTGTAAAATCCCGCGAAATATATGATTTCTTGGTTTAAATCAATGAGTTGTAAAATCCCGTTTATTTGGACATCATGTCTACTGTTTCTAACGATGTTCAAGCTGCAAGGTTCAATACCCGCCATCCTATGTTGGATAGAACAGATTATGACTCTTGGGCTCAGAGAATCCGACTGTATTTCTTAGGCAAAGAGAATGGTCTTAACATCATTCAATTAATTGATGAAGGTCCGTACCGGATAGGCACCAGGAGATGAACTTGCAAGCTGGTGAAGATGAACGTGTCACTCTAGGAATGGATAGACAAGGACTTACGATGATCTCAATGAGAAAGAGAAGAAAAGATATGATGCTGACATCAGAGCTTCTAACATCATCCTTCAAGGTCTACCCAAGGATATCTACAAGCTGATAAATCATAACACTCAGGCCAAAACAGTTTGGGACAATATCAAAATGCTTCTTTCTGGCTCAGAACTGACAAAAGAAGATCGTGAATCATAGTTGTATGATGAGTTTGAGAACTTCAAGATGAACTCGAGGGCGAGAGTGTTGGATATCATGTGAGGTTTCACAACCGGTGAATAATTGGAGGAATATCAAGATGACCATGCTAAATATCCAACTAAATTCCAAGTTTGTAAAGAACATGACACCAGAATGGAACAGGTTTGTTACCGCAGTGAAGCTAAACAAAGGATTGAGAAATACTAACTATGAGTAGTTGTACGCTTACTTACTGCAACATGAGAAACATGCTACACTTGACCGTATGATCATGGAAAAACTGAATCCAACTACAACAACAAGCACAACAAATGATTCAGTTGCATTTGTTTCTAATGTTCAGCTAAACACTCGAACATCACCTGGTTAAGGTTATCAGTACTCCTCATCTTCCCAGAATCAGAATCAGGTTATTCAACCTGACTGGTATACCCCAAACATGTTGATTGAAAACCTCTCGAACCAAGTTGCTCTGGTTCAACAATTGAACTCTCACTTTAAACCAACAACCAACTTAGAACTTCTCAACCCATAAGATCAAGCTTCAGATTGAATATGGAAGGGTTGTGGTAAAAAATGTGCAAGGAAGGCAAAATGTAAACCAAAGGAATGTTGCACGAGGAAATGTTGCAGCTGGTTATGTGGGGGCTCAGATCAGAGGAGGGATGGTGGCCCAAGGTCAAGGCAAACAGATTAAATGTTACAACTGTGGTGGTGTGGGACACATTACTAGGAAATGTCAACCAAAGCGTCCACAAGATGCTAAGTACTTCAGGGATAAGATGTTGCTGATGCAGGCACAAGAGAGTGGAGCAGTGTTGGATGAGGAGGAGTTGTTGTTTCTTGCTGTGGGAAGTGCCAACACATTTGATGCTAACGTGGATGAACAACCAGTGTTATGATTTGGCACAGTAGATCCCAATCTTCGGTTCTTGTGATGCCTTTCGATGTTGATGATGAACCAACAGCCTTGGACTATTTTCATGGACAATATTTCTCTTATAATTTCATCACCTCGACAAGCTAGTCCCTCCAATGCTTTAGTTATATCAGAGGTACTAAAACTATATGATGTGGTTGATGAGCAGAAGATTCCCAACAAATTACAACCGTGAAGAGTTGATTCGGATATTATGAATATGGGAAATAGCAATGTTATTCCATATGAGCAATATGTGAAGCACGATGAAAGTCTTGTTGTACAAGTGGTGCATCTTAAAATTAATGATGAATATGATTTTAATGAGTATCTTGAATATATACGATGACTCCCTGACCACTAAGCTAAATATAAACAAGGATCAAGTTGCCATATATGAAAAACGTACTAAGTTTGAACTAACCACACTTGAGCAGGAAATGGAAAGCCAAATGCATACATTGGTCACTAAATATAATTTAAGGGAAGAAAAGTTGAAACAAGAGTTAAATTCCTACAGAGAGAAACTTAAACAAGCATTAAGCAAAAAACAAGAAATACAAGAAAATGCAAAAGCGGCAAGCGGAATTTAAAGAAAAGGAATCTAAACTCTTAAATGATTTTTCCAACCTTAAAACTCTAAAGAATAAACTTGAAAACAATGCGATGCATACAAAACCTTCATTCAGACTTACATAATTACAAATCACGAATATTAAGTGATAAACGATTGAAAATCTTATAGAAGACCCAATCCGTGTACCTTAAGAAAGCCAAAAGGCGCGAAGTGATTTATGATGGTAGTGAGATTTAAGTGCAAAAAGAGACAACTTGTTACAAAATATGAAGGGACATAAAATTAGAAAATACCCCTAGAGAGAAAACGGATAAGAAAATGAATAACCCTGATAGTGTGGAGAAAAGACTAAATTTCAAAACTCCCAAATATCCTAAGGAAACTTTTAGCCAAGTTTAAACCTCAAACTCAATCAACCCCCTGAACAAGTGTTTGAAAGTTAGATATGGATAAGAGAAAGGCCGAGAAGAACTTTTGAAAATAATCATCTCCTTAGGATATTACACAACTTTCGGTTTATCCTCCCAATTGATACCGTGCATTTAGTGCCTAGAACTCTTCCTACCAATGCAAAACCTTATTAGCAGCATATCACGTAATTTACCAACTATTTCTTTGATTTTGATAAAACATGTAAGAAGAGAATCACATCAACGGGTATTACTGAAAGGAAAGGGGTTTAGAGCAAACAAAACAGTGTTATCTTACTGAGGTTATTCCATTCTTTAAACAATTGAAAGAACAATTCGAGGGTATTCAAAAGGCCTTATATCTTTGAAGTTAAAGAAATGAAAAAAATGTTTAATGAAATGGAAAACGAGGCAAGAAATAATGCCACTAGAACAAAAAGTGGATTTGGCCACACCGAATATGTGACGAATATACATATAGTCACATGATTTTCAGCATTGTGTAAGGTCGCTGCGACCATGGAATTTTACACTACGATCACATGTTTGACTTTTTTTAGTCTCTATTACAAAATAGTAACCAAAACCTTAACATGTGTGACTAATTAGGTAAAAATTTTGTTGGATTAATCTGTGTTAGTGACCATAAACACAGTATAGTCACACAAAGCATTTTTTTTGCATATTTAGTCACATACAATTGCATAAAATAAAAGTAAAAGTGTTAATAAGTGTGACCATATGGTGTTTAAAGTGAAGAAATGTGTATTTTGTGTGTCTATTGTTCATCCAATGGCCACTTGAATTTTATGTTTGTGTGGCCTTTTCTAACATTTAGTCAGACAAAGCATGTTTGTTTTGGGTATTTGGTCCCATTACAATTAATCATAAAGTGGCTAAAAGTGTTAATAAGTGTGACCATATGGTGTTAACGTGAAGAAATGTGTATTTTGTGTGACTATTGATCATCCAATGGCCACATGAATTTTATGTTTGTGTGGCCTTTTGTAACATTTAGTCACACAAAGCATGTTTCTTTTGAGTATTTGTCTAATAAATTAAAATTAATTAAAATGGTAAAAATGTTAATAAGTGTGACAATATGTGTTGTTTAAAATGAAGAAATGTGTATTTTGTGTGACTATTGATCATCCAATGGCCACATGAATTTTATTTTTGTGTGGCCTTTTCTAACATTTAGTCACAAGCATGTATTCTTTTGGGTTTATAGTCGCATACAATTAATCATAAAGTGGCCAAAAGTGTTAATAAGTGTGACCATATGTCGTTTAAAGTGAAGAAATGTGTGTGTTTTTTGTGACTATTGTTCATGCGTGGCTACTTGAATTTTATGTTTGTGTGGCCTTTTGTAATATTTAGTCACACAAAGCATGTTTGTTTTGGGTATTTAGTCACATTCAATTAATCATAACGTAGCTAAAAGTGTTAATAAGTGTGACCATATGCCGTTTAAAGTGAAGAAATGTGTATTTTGTGTGACTATGGATCATCCAATGGCCACATGAATTTTATGTTTTTGTGTCCTTTTCTAACATTTAGTTGACATAGCATGTTCTTTGGTTATTTAGTCACATACAATTAAGCATAAAATGGCCAAAAGTGTTAATAAATTTGACCATATCTTGGTTTAAAGTGAAGAAATGTGTATTTTGCTATTATTGATCAATGGCGATATGCGTAGGTTTTGTTTTGTGTGGCCTTTGTAATATTTAGTCACCTGAAAGCTTGTTTGTTTTGGGTATTTAGTCACATACAATTAATCATAAAGTGGCTAAAAGCGTTAATAAGTGTGACCATATGGTGTTTAAAGTGAAGAAATGTGTATTTTTTGTGACTATTGATCATCCATTGGCCACATGTGATTTAAATGTTTGTGTGACATTTTTTAATATTTAGTCACACATCGAATTAAACAAAGAGTGACCAATAGTGTTGATAAGCGTGACCATATTATATAAGTGCATCTTTTAGTCACAGGGTTATTACGGCTAGTACTAAGTTAGAAATCTTTGGAGCGGAAGTTACTACACTAGTACCAAGTTAGAATCTGCTGGAGCAACTTATTACTACTAGTACTATGTTGGTGTGGTGTTGGAATGAGTATATATTTATAAAACATAATTAAAATAAAAGCAATTTCAAATTGAATAAAACCATAATGTATATAAGCTGAACCAAATATAGAATTGTAATGTAGTACATAATCAAATTCTCAAACAACCATAATTCTCTATTCTTTGCATGATCTATCACTTACTCCGTCTAGATTACGAAGAGACTTGTGTACTTTCATCCATAGGCACCAGCAAGAGGCGATCCAAAGATACGGATATGGCAAGCAAATATCGAAAGTATAAGAACAAATGCCACAAAAAGAAATCCAAAAGAGGATGACATAGATAAATTTGTTTCGGGAATAACTACCAATGGTCACGATTGTGCTATCAAATCCTCAATGGTATACACATATCCGTCACATGATACATCGGCAAGTGTTCTTCATGCAACTACTAAAAACTTGATGTCTTCAAAGGAAATGGATATCTAATAGTCATAGGTTCTGATGTTATACATAGCTATTGGACATAATGTTCACCTTGAACTTTATTCCAACCAAGCATAAACATGTGAAGACGGACAGACAACCTCATACATAACAACACTTTTAAAGAGCTTTATTCAGTGTTTGTTGAAAACAAAAGAAGGCATATGGCATATATAGGGTAAAAAGTAACAAGACTAAGAACATCAAGTGTTAAAAGTTCAATATTAAACCTTATATAATAATTTATGCAAAAACTTTATTACCATGGTGGTCGATGTCCTCCTCCTTTCAGAACCACGTCGATGCAGTAGAACTTCGGACTTGAACTTTAAGAGGATGCACCAATAGTCCTCGCCAATCTCCCATTAAGAAAGGACCTCTAATATAAGTACAACCAATCAATCTTCATCCTCTCTCAACTAAATTAGTAAATCACTATTAAAATTATATGCCTGCATACTACATTTTCATTGATTGTTACCAGATTGGATGACTATTCACGATGTATATATTCTTAGTTCATAATTCAAATAAACTTCAAGTTCCAACTTACAAGCAACTATCGTCATTAATATTCTTAGACCAAGCTTAATAGCCTACACAAAAATATCCGATCGAAAACAAATACCAGTCGCATATGTTGGATTTGGTTTTTCATATACTTGGTTGGATTTGGCTACAACAAAAAGTTACTGATGTGCCTCTTCCAAGCGATTTGGTTTCTGCGAGATGTTGTTGCTCACCTTCACAGGCGGGTTCGAGTGCGATGCAAACCAGTTTCGAGGTGAGCGGCTTTGGTGCAGAGCAGAGCTTAGGTTTCGACATTATCGGAGATAGCGGCTTTGGTGTAACGTAGTAAACACAGACAAAGTAGAACATGGTAAATTTCAATGGCTGACTAAAATTCACTTAAGATGACATCGTTTATGATTTTGCAACTAGTGTGTTCTTTTTCAATTGAAATTAAAAATAAAATTACTATTAATCTAAGTATCTTCAGTTTGATATTTAAATCAAATTAAGTAGTAGTTTTCCCCTATAAGTATAAGATGTTTCTTACCTCATAACAGAAAAGGGTGATCACGGCATTGACGAAGGCTTAGAGTAACTCTAAATATAAATGTTTCTTACCTCATAACAAGAAAGAGGTGATCACAACATTGATGAAGACGAAGGCAGCTTTGGCGAAGACGCAAGATTGATCGACCCATTTCCCATTTCACTACAAATGTAATAAGAAGTCATAACATGTCACCCACGTGCTTAGCCCGATTTCCACATACACGTATTAGGACTATATGGGATTCAAAAGGGCCTGACAAACCAAAATCCAACCACGGCACTTCAATACAGTTGCATGATCAAAACCAACAATATCAAGTTTCAAGATCACTAGATTTATGTAACATCATCCCTTACGACATAAAATATAATTTTAAAAATTTGATGCTGCTTTGTCATCGTTGGAGACACGGGTTTGCTTTTGGCCTGACATACACGAAATCTTAAAACTCAAGGTTGGATCTCAGGACATTTCTTACGAAACGCACCATATCAAACCAAAATTAGAACCCACAATCTAAATGGATTTCATTTAAATATCTATTAAAATATGAGATGTACCTGTGCCACTTGATGTCAATACTTTTCGGTTCAAAGCAATTTCCAAACAAATCTGCCAAAACAAACAAATTTAAGAAAAATCCCATTTTTACCTTTTAAGCACAAAGAACAAAACCGAATAACACTTATGCGCGAGAGAGCTCTTGGAAGATCAATACGAATCACACCAGCTTCCCGAATACTGATTCGTTCACTTTCTCATCCTTCTCTTCTTTATTTTCTTCTAAAATTCCTATTAACCCATTACACCAAAATAAAAGTTACGACTTTTTCCAAAAACTCAACAAATAAAAACTTAAATAATCAAAAAAGGCCTAAAAGTTAAAACCAACAAAACTTTTTTAGAGCCCTCATCAGAAACAAGATCAAGATCCGCCCCAAATTTGAAATCGGACTCTTTCTCGATATCTCGCTTCACGAATCAATACCATTACTTTTAACAAATAATTATCCTAACCATATAAAAGAGATAAAAAATAGTTACAAGATTTAAGGGTTTAGTACCTTCTTGAATGAGTGGGTGGAGTCTTGAACAACGGATCGGATCATCTCTTCATTTTAGAATCACGTCAGGCATATCTACAACTAGGGACAATAAAAGCGTTTCTTCATCCCAACCGACCATCGCATGACAGATCTAAACCACGGACTAAAAATAGAATTCCTTTTTCTTCATTTTGGGTAGTTTAACTGCCTTCTTCCTCACTCCATTTTGGATATTCTACTATGTGTGTGTTTGGGTTAGAGAGAGAAGATTGATACTTGGTTGTTTTGTTTTTTTTAGAAGAATGATAAGAGAACGGTGACCATTTTATGTTAGGTTTTGTTGAATTGAAACTCAAAAGAGAAAAGTGAAAAAGTATCTTAGCTAACGAATCTTAAATTTTTGGGGATAACATATTATGAAGATGATGTGAGATCGAGAAAAAAATAAAGATGGGCGGAGGGCAATTTTATTTTGGGGAAAAATTTAGTGGGGGGTGAAAAGTTGAGAGGGAAATTTTATTTTGGGAAAAACTAAGTGCGGAACATGTAAAATATTACATATAAATTTAACACATGAAATATCTTAATCTTTGTTTTTATTAAGGGCAGAAATGAGCCGAAGCATTCATGAAAAGCTCATATCATATCAAAAAAGCTTGAATGAAAGCTTAAGCGAGCAAAAGCTCGAGCCAAGTTCTTCATCTATCATGGGACTCGAGCCTGAGTTTTACATATTAAACATATATAAAATGTTATGCATTTCTATTATAGGGGAACTTATTAACAAGCTTCGATAAAGCTATTAACATTAGCTCAAAATAGATATATATACGAGCCAAGCTTGGCCAACTTTATTTTTATTTTTGATACATAAGCGAGTTTAGAGCCGAGCAGTAGAGTTTGTTCAGCTAATTCTTATCGAGCTTTGAGCTCAAGCTCAAGCCTATCAAATGAACTCGAAATGTATAATGAGTTGAGCTCAACCTTATATAAGTTCATTCGGTTAAATACTTATTAATGAATGTATCGAGCTTTTAAGAAGTCGTCGAATTCGATTCTTAGGTTATATTTCAATTTTAATTTGTGTAAGAAAACAAATTTTTACAAATAAATCGAGCTTTCGAGTCAAGAAAAGTAGGTTCAAACTTTCTCGATCGGATAACATGATCGGAGGTCCACGGATACTTGCTTAATTATGCAGTGACAAACAGTTGCAACCCGCATGACCGCCTTTAATAACTTCCAATATAATTCATATAACCTCCGAACTATAACTATACACCTACCAGGCAGTTACGATAATGCGGCCGTTGATAATGGCTAATTCACATGGGTCATGGTCCATGTGGATTAGGTTATCACCCAGTCACATTCATTAATGGGTATTTGACATCATATGGGTCATATGCATTGGGTTATAGTTTCTTAGTGTGTCATGTTACAACACATCCATGATTGTTGACAATGGGTAATGTAACATTAATGGGTCATGTGCATTGGGTTGTAGTGGCTATACTATCATGTTATCGACCAATACATGACTGGTGATCGACAATGGGTAATTAACATAGGTCATGGGTCATGTGCATTGGGTTTTGTAAACTAAGACAAATACTATAACATTTTTATACGTTTGTATTTTTTTACGTTTTAATCCGTTTGTAACGTTTTTAGTCCCTTTTGCAATTCAATCGATTTTGACCGATCTCGCTAGTTTTCGAAGATTTTGACAATTTTGACCGATTTATACCGTTTTAGGTATTTGCGACCGTGTTCGACGTTTTCATCCATTTTTGAATGTTTTGGCAATTTTCTCTCGTTTTCATATGTTTTCAAGCTTTTTTTAACGTTTTCTTCCGTATTAAAATGTTATGAAATGTTTATCGTTTTCAGTATATTTTTGTCGCAATTTTTCATTTCATACATCCTTCTCTTTTTTTCTTTGTTTTGCTACGTTGTGTTAAACTTTTACATTTTGTGCCTTACATACCATTTTTTAAAACGTTAGACAACGACAAAAACGGTCCCAAATACAAAATGGTCGAAATCAAGAAAAAATGAACGAAAGCGGTTTTTAAACCGTTATGATATTTTACCCTTTAAACCAAATCTACTAACTTATTTAGTTTTGCTATATTCGAAATTTTTAAGTGAAACAAATTGAAAATAAGCGAGAGGGAGAAAAATCACGGTTTAATAAGCGACTTCTATAAGAACTCTTTAAGCTCTTGGCCAAAACAATGAAGCTTAAACTTCTATATTAAAAGGAAATGCATTACATTATGAATATGTTACTGGCAAGATGGTAACTCACTTACTGAGGGAGGGTCAGCGAGGTTCATTCTGGGGTGTAAAATCCTTTTTTATTTTCTTGCAATTTTTATTACCGTAACATAATTTAGTCACACATTTGTGATATGTATGTGACTACACTTAAATAATGTCGACAAGATATGACTCTATGATTTAGACACCTAAATAAATACTTCATGTGACCATACATAACATCTTGAATTTAGTCACACAAAAACTCAATGTGACTAATATCAAGGTTAATGATAAAGCTGAGGAGGCGGGTTCACGTGACCTAGGAAACTTCGGTCAACGGCGTCGAGGAACCTTAGTCGTTTGAAATAGGCTCGAAATCGTTCTCGTCGCCTAGGAATCGTCGAGGCACATTTACGTCGGCCTAGGAAACTTGGTCTAAGACGTCGAGGAACCTTGGTAAACTTGAATAGGCTTCGTCATTCTCAGGCCTAGGAACCGTTTGAGTTCACATTTTGCTATAAATAATAGTCACATGAATATTTCATAATGTGACTATTTTTTGAATGTATTGTCACATATAATACCACTTATAATGTGGCCATAAACATAATTAGATACACATTTTTTATATGGTGTGACTATTATAAGCGAGAAAATTTTAGTGGTTAAAGCGCGATACACATTAGTGGTTAAAGTGCCGGTACAAAGTTAAGTCTGAAGGACTAAGTTAAGTCATTTAGTATTAAGTAGTTATTTCCGTTTATGAAAACCACGGTAGTTTTTTGTGTGACTATTGATCATCCAATGGCCACATTAATTTTATGTTTGTGTGGCCTTCTAACATTTAGTCACCAAAGCATGTTTCTTTTGGTATTTAGTCACATACAATTAATCAAAAAGGGGCTAAAAGTGTTAATAAGTGTGACCATATGGTGTTTAAAGTGAAGAAAATGTGTATTTCGTGTGACTATTGATCATCCAATGGCCACATGAATTTTATGTTTGTGTGGCCTTTTCTAACATTTAGTCATACAAAGCATGTTTGTTTTGGGTATTTAGTAACATACAATTAATCATAAAGTGGCTAAAAGTGTTAATAAGTGTGACCATATGCTGTTTAAAGTGAAGAAATATGTATTTTGTGTGACTATTGATCATGAAATGGCCACATTAATTTTTATGTTTGTGTGGCCTTTATAACATTTAGTTACACATATAAAGTTCATGACCATATGCGGATTTTGGCTACACTTAAATAATATGTGTGACAAAATGTTTAGTATGACCATATATGGCATTTGGTCACGGTGTTAGTAGTAAATGTGACTATATACATTAGCTTTTGGCAAGCTAACACAAACTAAACTTTAAACACACATATTAACTTACGTACCATATGTCTTGGATTTTGGCTACTAACAAATGTGTGACAAAGCGTTTAGTGTGACCATTTATGGCATTTGGTCGGTGTTGAAGATGTGAACATATATTTGTCATTGTTTATATGTATATCATGGTAATGCTTCAACCTTACTTTTCATTTTGTCCGCGTTCCAATTTTAGATGTGGCTAAATACTTAGCAAAACATATCGATCACCCTTTAATAATGTGTGACAAAACTTGACTCTATGATTTAGACACACAAAAAATTACTTCATGTGACTAACGCATCAGGGTTACTTGTATTTGTCATGCGTTCAAAATTCATATGTGGCTAAATGATCATAAACAAAATCACGGATACCTTTAGCCAACGCAATGTTCAATTGTGTGTGATACGATTACGATGGTCACACAATCAAATATTTCATGTGTGACTAATTAGTAAATGTTGTCAATTTTCATACCTTGACCGCAAAATATGCGGGAATGTGTGCCGTTCCATTTCGACCGTGTGCCAAATCCGTTTTGTACTAGTGTGCATATGAGCTTAGAAGCTATGAGAGATTGAGGAAAGAATATTCACATCTGTTAGGATTTAGAAAATCCAGGTAGTTAAAGAGTGGTTGCCTCAAGTATATGTATTAGTTAGAAAGCTCGTAGTAAGTAGTCGATTAATGTTAGTAAATAGTTTGTTAAGTAACACCGTATGGAGGATGGGCGAGTCTTTACCCGGCTGTGTCACCATCACGTTGAGGCGTTTAATCTTGTGGCTATAATACCCTTTTGCCTTTAAGGCAAAGGTTGGAAACTCAATATCATTTTAACATAAAAGTTCCTTCTTTCTTTCTCTACAGAAGAACTCATTATCCTTTTTGTGTTAGTTTGTTTATGTGTTTATGAAAACCAATATCTAACAATTGGTATATGGTTTGATCACTCATCTTTTATGTACTTGGATTTCTAGTGGTTTTCATAAGGTTTTTGGGTTTGAATGAGTTTAGAGTAGTTTGCATCATTTGAATCATTTCTTGTGTTAAAGTTTGGATTTTGATAGTACTTTTGTGTTTAGAATCAATATAACTGTTTAGGTTTTGGTTTGGAATGCTTGAATCACCGTGGTTGAGTTGTTTTGGGATTGAAAAGTGGTATTTTTGAAAGTTCCCTTTATGCGATTTGACTCTCGTATAGTAATTCTTCTATGCGATTTGTCAAATTTTCCTATGATTTGTCCCTTTTTGATGTTATTGAAGCGATTTGTCATATTGAGCGATTTATCACTTTCATGGGCGACTTGCTTGTCTTTATGCGATTTGTCTATTGAGACAAAAGCGACAAGAAAGGACAATAGTGAAAGTAGTAGGTGTACTTTGTCTTATCACGATTTAACGACTTATGCGATTTGTCTAAGTGCGATTTGTACGCTAAGCGATTTGTCGTTAAGCGATTTAGTAATCAAGGTCTTGATTTGACTAGAAGTAGATTTGTCAGTGCGATTTGTCTAGACAACGATTTATGCGGATTGCGCGATTGTCCGGGGGGTGTGTTTTGTTAAGTGTGCAATTTGTATGCGGGATCGTTTTATCAAGTGTGCGATTTGTCTATTGAGACTTGTCGTTTCTTAGGTGTAACGTTTTACGGCTTTCTCTTGATTTAGTAAAATCTTAGTGAAAGAATCTATTTCCGGTTTAATCAAAAGTTGTAAAATCCGAGTAATCTGTAATCATCATCACAATCACTTCTGATGGCGTTAGTACTGGCGTCGATACTCGTCCTCCCATAAGGATAGAAGGCAGATTATGACTCTTGGGCTCGAAAGAATCGGGCTGTATGCTTAGGAAAGGAAAATGGGGTTAACATACTTAAGTCAATTGATGAAGGACCATATTAAATTGAGACTACCGGGGGACATCTGAAATTGCTGGCGATGGTTGATTGTTTTGGGATTAGGCAGACTAAAGATGTATGATGAGCTTGATGATATAAGTAGAAAAAGAGATCGTCTGGAACATGAGCTTCAAACATCATACTTCAAGGTTTACCAGGATATCTACAAGTGATCAATCACAACACTAAAGGTAAAGCGTTATGGGATAATGTTAAAATGCTTCTGCTGTTCGAGCGACAAAAGAAGACAGAGTCTCGACTTTATGATGACTTTGAGAATTTCAAAATGAAACCAGGGGAAAGCATTATTGAATATTATGTAAGATTCCACAAGCTTGTAAATGATATGAGGAACATCAAAATGACAATGCCAAATATCGGCTTAATTCAAAGTTTGTGAACAACATGAATCGAATGGCACAAATTTGTCCGCTGGAATCAAATTTGAACAAAGGATTGAGGAACACCAATTACGAGCAATTGTACTTATTTTCTCAAAAATGAGAGGCATCTTGCGCATTTGAACGAATGATCACGGAAAAGTTCAACAACAATCTTTGGAAAATGCAAGTTCTTGAATGATTCTCTTGCATTCTACACTAATGTGGGAATGTACCAAAGCATCACAAGTCATACCCTACTGGAATGGTAATCCTGAAACTCATTAGGATCCAGGTTTAAGCCGGTATATTGAGACATTCATGGAACACCTTGTCAATCAGCTCTTATGGTCAAGCAAAACTTGAACTTCACCCCTGCACCAACAATCATCTCATATGTGCAACCTTACATGTCATGCTACTCGTGGTTAAGGCGGAAGGGTAGTTAATGAAAAATGCGAGGAAAGGCAATGCTTATCTTCCACATAATGAGCAAGGAAATGTTGGAGTTGGTCTTTGGTTAGGGAATCTTTGGTATAGGTGGAGGATATGTGAATCGTCGAGTCGTGGAAGGAACATGGCCGGGTCGAGAGAAAGCCCGATCAAGTGCTACAACTTTGGTGGGGAAGGACACGTAGCAAGGCACTCTTCCAAAATGACCACAAAATGCGAGTACTTTAGGGACAAAATCTTTAATTTGCTTCGAGCGGGAAGTTTGTGTTGAATGAGGAAAATTGCTATTCCTTGCGGGAAATGCCAAAACTTATGATCTCGATGTGGATGAACAACCGGTCGAGGTATGGTGAGAACAATCCCAATGCATTTCAAGTTAACAGTGATGATGCATTCGATGTCGTGATAAGATAGCGCATACCATCTTCATGGCTAGCATTTCACCAATGGTTCTCTCAGGTCTCTTCACCACAGCATGCAGTCCAAGGATCGATCATATCGGAGGTATTAAAATTATACGATGAGATTGATTGGGCAAAAGATTCACAAAGTACAATTAGCGAAATCAGAATCAAATATTGAATATATGGGTAATAGCAATGTTGTCCCATATGATCAATATGTGAAACAAGATGAAGGTGAAATTGTACCAAGTGATCACATCTTCCGTCAATGATGACTATATTTTTATGAATACACTTGCCTCGATGATTCCATAGTCTCTGAACTAAATGCCTATAAAGAACAAGTTGCCATATAACAGCAGTGCTAAATTTGAGCTGACTACCCGGAGCGGGAGATGATAACCAAATACATACAGTTATTAGAAAAAGTAACTTTAGGGAAGAAATGTTAAATCAAGAGTTAAACTCCTTACAAGATAAGCTCAATAAAACTGTTAAGCAAAAGCAAGAACTTCAAGAAAATGTAAAGTCTCAAACAGAGTTTCTTGCTAGGAATCAAAACTTTTAAATGAGTTTTCCAATCTAAAACTTTGAAAAACAAACTTGAAAATAACTGTACATACAAGGGAACACCATTCAGGGCCTTCACATGATCACTAAGCATAGAGTCTTGCGATAAACATAGTATTCCCTTGTAGAGAAACTGATCCAAGTATGGAAAAAGTAGCTAGAGCACTCCAAAGGTATTCTATGATGGTAATGAGATTCTAAAGCATATGCAAACACCATCATGTCGGGAAGCTCTTGAGAGGATAGAAAATTAGAAGATGCCTTTAGGGGAGAAAATGGCAAAGAAGTTAAATGATTCTTGGTGTACAAAGCATAATATAAAGTTTAAAACCCATGATTACACTAAAGAAAGCTGATAGCCTTGAATATGTTTAAAACTCAAACTCAATTAACCCACGACAGTGTATGGAAGAAAATTTGGATAAGCAAAAACTTGGTAATCTTATTGAGAAGAATCCTCCTGTAAGAAAATGCCTCCAACCCATTTGTATCCCAATACACTATGCATTTTAGTACCATAACCCTTTCAACTCAAAGCAAGACCTTAATATTTATGTGTAGTTTATCAATTATTTGTTGACTTTGAGAAAACATGTAAGAAGAGAATTACACCCACAGGGGATTCGAGAGGAAAGGGGTTTTGAGCAAACTAAAGAGTGTTATTTATTTGGTCATGCCTTTCTTAAACTCTTTTGAAAGAACAATTTGAGAGTCATCAAAAGGGCATTGATCTGAGATTAAAGAAATGAAAAGGTGTTTAATGAAATGGAAATTGAGGTCAAAGATTATGAGCGTGTTGTAAAATATTGGATTTCACATCTGCGTAAACCATAACACAAAAGTAGGCGTATAAGTGGAATTCTAGAGAGAAAGTTAGAGTTTAGGGAACTTTAATTGAGAGAAAGAAAATTAACATTATGGTTTCCGACTCTCTACTTGGAAGGTAGAGAGTATTTATAATCTTCTGATAAAAACGCCCTGACAGGTGTGATGATGTCTGATTGGATAAAGCCGTCCGTCCATCCCGGTGTTACTAATCTAAATACTACTTAACATAAAAGTCTTGTGACTCGAGCTTTCTAAGCGATTACATATACTTGAGGTGGCAGACTAACTACCACGGAATTTACTAATTCCTAACAATATCCTAAGGGGAGGTGCTCAAAATATACTAAAATGACATTGAATACAATCAGATATTACATTAACAATTGATCTTGCATTTTTTATGTAGTACTTTGCTCGGCTTCGTAGTCATTGATTCCACTCATTGCATGTTTGGTTAATCCAGTGGAGGTCTTTTCTTGATCAGCGTGATAATAATGTTGAGCAGGCTTTGAGATCATGACTAATAGAAAATCTTCGATACATCCATTGTGGTGTTGGTATTATGTGATGTTGTGACTTTGGGACCGACATATATACCGGGATCATGATATCTTCCATTGAGTAGCGGGCTTTCATTGATTCATGATATTGGCGGCCGGCATAGCAAAGCATGGAGTTAGAATATCGAGTCATTGATGCACCATCATGATTTCTTCGATATGAATGTGTTGTGTGCAGCATGCGGCTATGGATTGACGCTCATTACGATCGCTAAGCAATGCGGGGGTGTCTGCATAAGGCAGTTAGCAATAAAAGCGCACGAGTGTCTTTGATCACTTTCGATGAATTGAAATTACACGGCCCACGGTTCCGTTGTCGGTACAAGTCTTTACTGTGATGTGTATAATTTGAAGAATTTCCTTGTGAGTTTAGCGGTACTCTCAAACGTTCTCAAGCGAACGTCTCAAAGACAACAGGTAGTGGGTGGCCAATTTAAGTCCAGATTGATGAAAAGATTTGAAAAACAATGTGTATTGCGATAGAAATTGTTTTTGCAATATAGCGAAGGTTTTAATGAAAATCAATTATCAATCATAAAACACCTTTTGATTTGAAAAATTAGTACACGGTCGACGTGCTAATGAAAAGAGTTTTAAAGCACAAGGACTGGTTTTTCAAAGGTATCCGTCAATCCATAACCTGAACCAGGATTGATTCAAGAGATTGAATACATTGTTTATATTTGGTTGTGCATGGTTGATCCATAATAGATCTCGCATGCCACTTACGAGCTTGTTAGATGTTGGCTCCGAAGGCTTTCCATCTTCCGGTGAATATGTAAACACATCACTCAGATGTTACTGCAATGCACAAGGATAATCGTAGGACTCGGGATATTATTTCTCTTTCCACATTGTGTGAAGAAAAGTCTTCATTGAAATTGTCCTAATGAGATTTATTGATGATCTAGTGGCTCTGGGCTCACTTTGTGCATTTTTGGATCTATATATGGGAGACTAGGAGAGGGTCTCCCTTCTCAACAATCTCTAAGAAAGTCGAAAGTGATAATGTAGGTTCCCCTATGAGAATGAAACAAGCCCTTTTAAGAGGAACTTGAGTAGCTTGGAAGTTTAGTGCGGTCGTGTTTGGGTCCATGACGTCTTGTCTTAATAGGAGTTACCTAAGTAACCACCGGTAGCATATGTATTGAACCCGGTTTACACGCAGGTTGAATTATTGGAGGGCTATTTCTTTTCACCCCTTTTAGCATTCGATTCTTTTCATTCTTAACCCACCCGGTCTTCTGAGACTTCATAACTAGAACCTTGTTGGGTTTATTCCATTACTAGCTCTCCGTCTCGGTCCACTCTTCCGTATCTCACTTTTCTCTTTTTTTCAATATACCTAAGGACTCTACACTATCTAGTGGATTGTCCGGGGTAGATCCCTCAAACTCTGGGATTATGGGAACCAATACCTAACCTTATCATCCTTATATCACCGTACATAAAGTAAAGTTGGTGGGTCTATTTGGTATTGTTCATGCATATAGGAACCAATTGAAAAACCATTTGAAAATCAATATAGATACTTGTGATATATTATCAAAGCATTTTGTACTGGAATTGTTTTTGATATTTTAGAAAGAAGAACTCCCCC
>OU343225.1:316903185-317001876 GCA_910596185.1 Chrysanthemum makinoi
GATTCCTAACGAGGTATTCTTAACTTCCCCAAAATCTTAATAGGCAACAATGAAGAACTTAACTAAGTCAATTTCTTGGGAAGTGAAGTCGGTCGGTAAGGATAAGGTAAATAGAATAGGTGTCGCAGTTAATATCCGACACGGTACTTAGTTTAAATTAGTATGTTATTACTTATTGAGCATGAAAAGATTGTTCTTCATTGCAAGCAACTAAGGTTTATGATGTGTAATTAGGGGGATGAAACAAAAATGATGTCAAGATAATAGAGAATGAGATCAAGGTGATCAATGATAGTAGTAATGAAGAAAATGATGACACCAGAACTACCAAAGACACCAATTCTAAGCAGTTTGAAGATAATGTTGGTGATCTATCGGAGGTAGCCATTAAGGAAGTAAACTCAGATGCAGAGAAGAAAGCAAATAATAAAAATAAAGTGAAAGAATCTGAAACGGGTCACGTTGTGAGCCAAAGGACAAAAGAAGGTCATAAGCAGTAGGACACTGAACTAAGTAGTAGCTACCATTGGAATAAGTGCAATGTGAGTCTTTGGTCGATTTCATCCATGCCTTGATAACCTTGAAGCTATTAAGAGCTTTCCAACCACTATGCATTATGAACATAGAGAAAGACAACATCCTCGGGAAGTGAAAGAAAAGTTTCTCTGAATTCAATATTTTTGTTTTGTGAATTTTCTTTGTTGTTAGACCATTACTACCATGTTCAACCATTACTAACCTGTTTCAAATGCTCCATGGTTTTCCTCTGATGATGAAAAAAAAATCACTATTAATTGTACTCCTATTATTCTAGATATGCACACATGCACTTCAAATCTCCAACTTTAAGCTGCAAACTATAGTAATGCTTATGATTATTATTACAAGTTAAAAGGAAACAGAATGCACATATCTTATGCAGCTACCATGATAAGCATCACTTCAGTTTGTAAATTGTTGCAAGACACCACGCATAGTGAGCGAATGGTTCTAGAAAAATAGCTCCTATAATCTCTTTAGTAGTTTTTGAAGCACACCAATGATAAACAAAACTGTTTATCGTGTCTTATTAAAAAAGTAGATAATTAGGCAAAGAATATAAGGTTAAAAAGATGACATACTGATTAAAACCTTCATTCGCCAAATTTTCAAGTGTGCTCATAATTAAAGCTTCAACTTTTGGAATGTTTTCTTCTGAAACACCCTTCAGTCCAATACTAAACTGAGGCTGAAGAAGCTCATCTTCTATTCCACCATCAACAATGGCATTACCCAAACCACTTTCAAGCAAAATTTTCCTCAAAGGTGAAGCGGGAGTTCCCAACAACAAATGATCAAGAAACCCGAGTGCAAGCTCAGTTTCTAAGTCTAGAGGCTTATCTGGAGTAACCAATTGACGCATACCATGTGGTTTTTCTTTGAATCACCACCTTCCGCCGCAGGATATTTCTCAACAACTCTAACTGGTTTGGAAAAAAGCTTTTGTGTTTTGATTTTTGATTCATGGCGAGCTGGATTTGCTTCAAACATATCTAGATATTCTGTTTAATTCAAGATAAATAAGAAAACTTATATGATTCAGAAAATGAGATACATAAAAGATTATTTGATGTTCATTCATGAAATATATGATCAATAATATTTCTTTGGGGTGTTTGCGGTTGTGTTGCTTGAGCAGAAATTTTAAAAGAGGTCTCAACTGATGTTTCAAAATCACATCACCTTTAGAGCAAATCGTTCGTAAACACTATTTTACGTGATGTGTGTTTTGCGAGGCACTAATAATCAGAGATAATAACCCGACGCAATCCACACACCCTCATGGTATTTCCACGAATAAGTGGTTAACTAACTATTGGACATAGTGGCCACGCAATGGTGTTCACATCCTTCTATTATACTTTCTTGTGGTACATAGACTAATAACAAAACCACAATTATTCCATAAGTGAAAATGGCATACCACTTAAGATTCGCAGCCGCTCGTTTGAATCATCATCTCCATAAAACCAAATTCTAGCATTGCTTGGATGGTAATACTTGCGATGAACAACCTGTGTACAGTAAAAAAAATTACTCAAAATTATAGTAAAGTGTACATATGATGCTAAAAAAAAGCAATTACAGATACACCATTATTCTCCTATATTCAAATAATTTATATTTATATATTATATTAAGAATCTATCTCTGAGTAAACCAGAAAAATTAACTCAGCAAGCTCTAACAACAGAAACTTAGAGAAGAACCTTTCAAAAATAATTAATAAATAACTTAACATAAATCAGTTGGAGCATAAAATGCACCTTGAACTCTTCGAATGTGAGTTTGGGTATAACTTGGGGATCACCTCCACTGTATGGCTTTTGGATTAGAAGGATGCATATAGAACCCTAAGGGTTCTTTTACGAAAGACAACATTTTAGTAATAACCTACACCTAATTAACCTTTTCTGATATTATTCCTCAAGCTTTCATCCATCAATGTCCATGAAATTAACTGACCACCAGAATCACCTCTCAAAATCTGTTTCAAGTAAATTATGGGGTAAGGGCAGTGACAACGTGTTTGTGACCCATGACAAAGCTTATAAGAGCTTTCAGAAGAAGCTCCCTCTCTAGCTCCAGCTCCCACATTAGCTAGTTTTGCCAAACATACCTAATGGTGTTCTTTGAAATATTTGGTATAATGGACATTGAACATAAATAAAATCAATCTTTAGAGAGCCAACCCATGACTTTAGTTTTTGCCTTTGGTTATCTGAACATGGAAAAGCAATTCTCACACTATTAGAACTTCATCTCAACAACAAAAAGAGGCTGAAACATTTACAACCAAATGTGTGACATTAATGAAAAGAGAAAGCAAGGTCGGGTATAACGAAAGACAACGTGGATGATACACTACAACAAATTGGTCACTTGTACACACTTTTTTCTTCACACTTAATCAACAGTGAATTTTATTTTTAGGATATTCACACTCATAAGTGTATAAAAATTATTTTCACTAATAAGTGTGATAAATATGAAGTGTCAAAAAAAACTTCACAGATTTAATTGTGAAAACAAAAGCTCACGCTTATAAATGTAAACTAAAATAACTATATCATTTTGACTCTTTTTAATGTGAAGAACTATGAAAAACATCACACTTTTAAGTGTGAAGTAACTAAATATTTTTTGTCACACTTAAAGATGTGAAAAGATGTAAAATTACTATTAGTTAAAAAAAACCTTATGCTTATACAAAGTGTGATGATTTGTGTATAAAAAACCAAATAAATTATAAAAAAGAAAAAGAAAAAAAAAAAAAAACTCACACTTTGAAGCGGATATCAGTTCCATGTCACTTCCATCAATTCATATAACGAATATAAATAAAAAAGCCAATAAATTACGGAGTAAAAGGGGATCCACACTTATAAGTTAGAATTCTTATCAATTCCATGTCACGATTCATTCCACATAGTTCCATCAATTCCATATCATATAACCATGGCGGATCCACAGTAACCATTCCATATCAATTCCATCAATTCCATATCATAAAAAAGTCATATCATATAATGATTCGTTGGGGTTTCGATCAAGTTAGGTGAATATAAGCTCGTTTGAAGCTCGTTTGATTGATTCGACGGTTAGGCGATTCGACGGTTAGCTTAAAGGTTAGATAATTCACCGCTAGCTTATTTTAATAAATAGCTTTGATTGAATTCATGCTTATTGTAGTTTAAATAAGCTGTTTTTATTCTATAGTTTTGATTGAATTCATGCTTATTGTAGTTAAATAGCTTATTTTAATAACTAGTTTTGATTAAATAGTTTAAACAAGTTTATAGACTTAATGAGTTGGAGTATAATAATCTGATCAGTGGTTTGGTATATCAGCTTATTGTTAGAAACTTAAGTCTTTTTTGCGAAGAAAAAGTAGAAAGGTGGAAATTAGCATCGGTTTCACATTTGATATTGCACAAGTTGCCCCTAAACTAGTCGTTAAGCTCTGTGAAGACTGAATGTGTTCCATTTTAGTCATATTTGATGTCGAGAAATGAACAGGAAGTGTGTAAATATGTGTAAAGAAATAGAAAGTAGGCTGAAGTCAAAAAATAGCGGCGTATTCTTTGGTTCTTTGTTAGAAACTTTAGTGTTTATGTGAAGATAGAGTAGAAGTCGTAAACTAGCATCGGTTTATGACATTTGTTACGTTGACATGTTGAATTAGCTGTTAAAATTTGGGAAAGACAGAAAGTGCTCAGTTTTAGTCATATTGATGTCGGGGAGTGAATATTATATGATGAGTAGTTAGTTATCTTTGATTAGTTAGCTTATTACAGTGCTAGTTCGTCTGTTATTATCTGTTATCACTCCTTGTTTAGATACTATAGTGTTTTTGTGGAAGATAGAGCTGTACTAGAAATTGAATAATTTTTTCAAGTAGAATATCGAGTTTCTATTAGGCATCTGTTATTGTACAAATTGCTATGCCAAACTAGTCATCAGACTTTGAGAAAGACTGAAAGTGTTCCGTTTTAGTCGTATTGATGCCAGGAGAGTAACATTATATTTTCTCAAATGTTACACATTAGTCATTGTAGAGTTTGCTGAAATGATGGGTAGCTTGGTACGATAAAACTCATTGAATCTCTAATACAACTCTGTCTTCTGCAAAAACACTTTTTCTAACAATGAGTTGATAACTTATGTTTGTTACAGTGTTAGTGTACTTAGTTATAATCTTTTATAAGCTCTTTATCTGATTTCTCCTACTACATGCTTATGATCTGCATAACTGAAAATTAGCTTTTGACTTGAGTAGAATTTAGGTGTTTTAATCGTGTGGAAAAAGTAGGCTAATGTGGATAACAGATAGCGTATGATCGCGATGTTAAATTAGTGGTTAGACTTTTGGAAAGTGTTATAGTTTGGTGAGATTAAATGCACTAAGAGAACAACTTACTATCTCGATGCTCTGTGTTGGTCATTGTACAATATATATGTCTTTGTTGGAATAATAATTGTAAAAAATATAACAAAGTGACCTGTTTAGAGTATGATTTATTTTCGTAGAGTATTTTCGTAAAAATACTAAAGGGGTAAAAGTATTTTCGTAAGTCTTTGTTGGAGCGATGCACCAAGCGTTCCCCAATTATGTTGGGCACCCTCGTCTGCTTGGAGTGAATGGGGCAAAAAGATGCATATGTTGGGGATGAGGCTCCGTCCGGCGAGGGTATTTCAACTTTGAAATGTCAATAGAGCAGTATTGTGAATAATTTTGTACCCGATCTTGATGTTATCTTTTTCGATTTAGGTTCATGATTCTGGGTTTTTAGTTCGATATTTCCGCAATTTAATTTTTTGAGCTATGAGGAAATTCCTTTTATGCCAGACGTTGCTTGTGTAGGATTGAAAATAGGATGTACCGAGCGAAAGTATAGAAAAGGTATGTGTAATAATTTCTTCTGCATCGATTGTTGCAACTCAAATTTATGATTGTTGTTATTTTTGTTTTTTAATTCTTATGGACACACCATGCGGCAGTGCCGAGAGGTGGTTCTAGTGGATCCCCGATTATTGATTAGCAAGGACAAGCGGTTTGCCTTGAATCTTGACAGCGTTTTCAAGTGCTTCTGCTTTTCTTACCTTTAGAGCAGTAGGTATAATATATAATTTATTCTTGCATCCACTTCAATTCATCACCCTTTACAGATGTAGCTTTTGTATGTTTTGTAGAAGTAATTTATTAAGTTACATAAAAGTCTTTGGTATGATCTTGCAGGTGGTGAGGGCTTTGAGTTTCTTATAGGAGGGGCGCATCTTATAAAGATAAATGGAAAGTTGTTTGAATGCATGGTGGTACGCTCGGGTTTGTGATTTTTCCCTTTGTTCTTTTAGTTTCATCTGCAACTTTCGGTGATTTTAAATACTTCTAGAAATGATCAATGTTCTATTTCTTGGGCACTTCCTTACGCCTTGTAGCATAAGCACTCAACTTTGCAAACGGGTGAGTACACCATTAAAGCATCTTATAATTTTTGTTTGACATACCATACTTTCAATGTTATATGCATTCACTTTTACAATGGCCCTCCAAATTTTGTAAAATGATATTCCAATCATAGTTTGTCATAATTAGGAACGGCGGGTTTGGGACGGGGCGGCCATCCCCATCCCCAAACCCGATTGCAAAAATCATCCCCAAACCCGCCCCAATCCCCATTGGGGATCTTATCAATCATGGGGGATGAGATGCTCAAACAGCCCCATTCCCCATTGGGGCCTTATCGAGTTTTTCTTTTGTCCTTCATCATGGTCATGCATTTCCCCGTTTATTCTTATTTTTACGCTATTAATAATATGATTTTACGGAATAACTTAAAGAATCGAGAACCAATTAATAAGACATTAGGCATTGGAATAAATCACAACCTTTTTAGAATACTATGACACAAAACAAGATTTTATGATCACACTTTGAAATATTACAAAGATAACAATTAACAAAAATTAGAGAATTATATTTAGTACATAAATACTAGCATAATATTTAAGGTATATAGATATATATGTATATGTATATCTATATGTTTTGGGGCGGGGTGGGGCGGGGATAGTGTGCCCCGTCCCTGCCCCAAACCCGATAAGAATCCCCATTAAGGCCCCAAAACCCGCACCAAAACCCGATAAGCATGCTTCACCCCGCCCCCAATAAGTTCGGGTTAACCCGTCGGGTTCAGGGTTTTTTGCCATCCCTAGTCATAATTACTATCAAATTTTGTTATAAATAACATTTTTAACTCTAAACGCTAAATGCTACCAATAGTAATGTTAGGATTTAGAAAATCTATATGAAAGACTTAGTGACCACAAGTGTCAGTTAGCATCAAAGACTCGGTCACCCCTAGTATCTGTTAGCATTAGATAGTTCGGAGTCGTAAATGTTTATTTATTAGAATTAGTTAGTTAAGTAACATCGTGGAGGACGGACAGGTCTTTACCCACTGTATAACTGATCCATAGCCTGTAGGTGGCATATTTTGTAAAAACTATAAATACCCTCTACCCTCCAAGGTAGAGGGTTGGAGCTTAATCATATGATTTTTCTTTCCCTCTTAAAAGTTCTCATTCTCTCTACTTTCTCTCTTTAAACTCTTCTACATATTCGATCCATCAACTTGTTCTTTATGTGTTTATGATAACCAATCTCTTATAAATGGTATCAAGAGCCATGGTTTGATCATCTACTTCGTGTGTGCTTGGATTTTTAGATTGGTTATTGTGGTTTTATGTGGTTCGAATATTAGGTCAAGAAATTCATTAGTTTGAGCTTATTTAGTGGTTAAATTTGTTAGTTGGTTGTACTTTTTTGTTTAGGTTTATCATATTAGCTTTGTTTTGGGTTTGGAAAGCTTGTTTCATCTTGTTTGTGGTGGTTTTTGATTGAATACGTGAGTTAAACTTCATGTTCTATGTTGCGATTTGATAGTTTTATGCTTGCGGTTTGGTGATTCTTAGTTGCGACTTGGAAAATTTCTGACATTTTTGGATTTGAGATTTGATTATTATAATATTTTATTGTTGCGAGTTAAAGATATAGACAAGACGTGCGGTTTGACAGTTAGCTAAAAGGACAAAAAGGACGATAGTGACATTTGTACCTGATTGAAAGCGACTTGAAGTTTGTCAGTTGGTGTTGCAATTTGTTACTTGTGGTTTGTCATTCTTGCGACTTGAAGCCTTTAAGAGTTGAGTCTTACGGTTTGTCTATCTTGCGTTTTGAAGTCTTTGAGGTTTGACTCTTGCAATTTGTCTGGTTTATGGTCTGCGGTTTGATCGTCTTTGTGATTTTATACCTTGCGGTTTGAACTGTGTTGCGGTTTGAAGCATCAAGATTTGAAGACTTGGGATTTGTCTCTTGTTGTGGTTTGAAGTCTTGTGATTTGAGTATTGTGACTTTTCTATCTTGCGATTTGAAGCCTTTGATATTTGTCTCTTACGGTTTGTCTGTCTTGAGGTTTAAAGAACTTGAGATTTGAGTCTTGCATTTTGTCAAGTGTTGCGGTTTGTGTGCTGCGTTTTGATTACCTACGACTTGATACTTGTGGTTTGGGTTCTACGGTTTCCTCTTGATTTTTGTAAAATCCCGCGAAATATTTGATTTCTTGGTTTAAATCAATGAGTTGTAAAATCCCGTTTATTTGGACATCATGTCTACTGTTTCTAACGATGTTCAAGCTGCAAGGTTCGATACCCGCCATCCTATGTTGGATAGAACAGATTATGACTCTTGGGCTCAGAGAATCCGACTGTATTTCTTAGGCAAACAGAATGGTCTTAACATCATTCAATTAATTGATGAAGGTCCGTACCAGATGGGCACCACCAGAGATGAACTTGCAACTGGTGAAGATGAACGTGTCACTCTAGGAATGGATAGACAAGGACTTACGATGATCTCAATGAGAAAGAGAAGAAAAGATATGATGCTGACATCAGAGCTTCTAACATCATCCTTCAAGGTCTACCCAAGGATATCTACAAGCTGATAAATCATAACACCCAGGTCAAAGCAGTTTGGGACAATATCAAAATGCTTCTTTCTGGCTCAGAACTGACAAAAGAAGATCGTGAATCATAGTTGTATGATGAGTTTGAGAACTTCAAGATGAACTCGAGGGCGAGAATTACTGGATATCATGTGAGGTTTCACAAACTGGTGAATAATTGGAGGAATATCAAGATGACCATGCTAAATATCCAACTAAATTCCAAGTTTGTAAAGAACATGACACTAGAATGGAACAGGTTTGTTACCGCAGTGAAGCTAAACAAAGGATTGAGAAATACTAACTATGAGTAGTTGTACGCTTACTTACTGCAACATGAGAAACATGCTACACTTGACCGTATGATCATGGAAAAACTGAATCCAACTACAACAACAAGCACAACAAATGATTCAGTTGCATTTGTTTCTAATGTTCAGCTAAACACTCGAACATCACCTGGTTAAGGTTATCAGTACTCCTCATCTTCCCAGAATCAGAATCAGGTTATTCAACCAGACTCAGGATATACCCCAACAGACATGTTGATTGAAAACCTCTCGAACCAAGTTGCTCTATTGGTTCAACAATTCAGAACCTCACTTCCCTAAACCAACAACCAACTTAGAACTTCCTCTAACCCATAAGATCAAGCTACAGTTGAATATGGAAGGGTTGTGGTAAAAAATGTGCAAGGAAGGAAAAATGTAAACCAAAGGAATGTTGCACGGGGAAATGTTGCAGCTGGTTATGTGGGGGCTCAGATCAGAGGAGGGATGGTGGCCCAAGGTCAAGGCAAACAGATTAAATGTTACAACTGTGGTGGTGTGGGACACATTACTAGGAACTGTCAACCAAAGCGTCCACAAGATGCTAAGTACTTCAGGGATAAGATGTTGCTGATGCAGGCACAAGAGAGTGGAGCAGTGTTGGATGAGGAGGAGTTGTTGTTTCTTGCTGTGGGAAGTGCCAACACATTCGATGCTAACGTGGATGAACAACCAGTGTATGATTTGGCACAGAATGATCCCAACATCTTCGAGTTCTTTGATGCCTTGGTGACTGGATGATGAACGTGCTATGGACAATATTTCTCCTATAATTTCATCACCTCGACAAGCTAGTCCCTCCAATGCTTCAGTTATATCAGAGGTACTAAAACTATATGATGTGGTTGATGAGCAGAAGATTCCCAACAAATTACAACTGACAGAAGTTGCTGAGTCAGATATTATGAATATGGGAAATAGCAATGTTATTCCATATGAGCAATATGTGAAGCACGATGAAAGTCTTGTTGTACCAAGTGGTGCATCTTCTGAAATTAATGATGAATATGATTTTAATGAGTATACTGAATATATACCTGATGACTCCCTGACCACTAAGCTAAATATAAACAAGGATCAAGTTGCCATATATGAAAAACGTACTAAGTTTGAACTAACCACACTTGAGCAGGAAATGGAAAGCCAAATGCATACATTGGTCACTAAATATAATTTAAGGGAAGAAAAGTTGAAACAAGAGTTAAATTCCTTACAAGAGAAACTTAAACAAACTGTTAAGCAAAAACAAGAAATACAAGAAAATGCAAAAACGCTTAAACAGGAATTTAAAGAAAAGGAATCTAAACTCTTAAATGATTTTTCCAACCTTAAAACTCTAAAGAATAAACTTGAAAACAAATTTATGCGTGCAAAGGCAATACCATTAATTTATCACATGATTACAAATCACAGAATATTAAGTGATAAACACAGTGAAAATCTTATAGAAGACCCAAATCCCGTGTACCTTAAGAAAGCCAAAAAGGCACAAGAAGTGATTTATGATGGTAGTGAGATTCTGTCACACCCCCAATTTACCTGTTTTGCAGCGGAATGGAATTCACGGGGGTACTGTCATAGCATCACAATCCATTATATTGAGCGACCTAAAGTGCCGTTTGGAAAATACATCGCTTGATTTAATAAAACATTCAGAGTTACAAAGATAGGTCCCAAATGAAAGTTACTATACAAAGAAAATAAGTTTAGTACAAGTCAAACGATGTTTTTAAAGTCATTAAAACCCAAGTGAGGCTGCGTCGTCACATGACTCTATGATATGTCCACATGCATGCCATGAATTGAATGCCATAGATACACGAGATAAAACATGCTTATAAAGGTCAACACAAAGGTTGAGTGAAATCCATAGGTTTAAGTAATTCGTTTGAACACAATCATCGTAGTGTGAGTTAAATGGTTCACTCATCGTTGACAAAATCGTATTTATTTCACTAAGTTCATGACACAAAGCGTAACATGCACCAATAAAAATTGGTAATCATCGTTTCATCGCCTCCCTAATAGGTAACTTGCCAAATTACCTTACTGGTTCAAATATAGTCTTCGATTTCCCCTAACTGGTCAATAAAGCGGGAGTGTTAATTCAATAGGCCTATTCACAATATTTAGCTCACTATAAGTGACTAATGGTGAATGATGTAGGGACTTCGAACATGGCAAATACTTAGTGACAATAAAACATTCGGATATATAGCATGTAGTTCAAAGCATTTGTGTTCGATTAAAATGTAGTATGTATCTCCCCGAAGTTTGTAAACAGTTAAAAAGAGTAAAAAGTGGGGCTATGAACTCTCACTTTGCAATGATTACGATGACAAAAGTGGGTACTAGCTGAAATATAGCGTGAATCTTGAAAGTGACCTATTATGGATGATATGATATGTAATGAGTTGCAATGTAATGTTATGCATGCATTTTGTATGTTATTTATACCATTTCGCGAGTTTTGGAAAAATAATACTTTTAAATCGAAAAATACTCTTTTGACGTCTTGACCAATCTTAAATCACTTTACAAGTATTTACGTCAAATTGTCATCCTACAATTGTTTTGTAATGATTTATGGTGAAATTATCACTTTTGTAAATAAAACAATGTGGTGGAAATTTCATGAAAATGACAAAATGGCGAAAAACTAATTAGTAGTAAAATGGTGTACGTCGATCTTTAGGAAACGAACTTCGGCGGTTTTGGAAAGTTTGTATCGAAATCTAGAAGTTTCAGTTAGGAGTTTTCGACATAAAGGTCTCGAACATAAAGATAATAAGGGTTAAAGATGGTGATTTTGTGGTATGGTTCAAAAAGTGAGTTTCGGCAAGTTTAAGCAACCGTAAATAATTTAATACAACTCAGCTATACAAGCGGTTGGTTGTTTTGAAAAATATGCTCGATGATCTCAATTTTATTAGAAGACATTCGTTCCAAAAGTTCTACATCATAGATAAAAAGCGACCTCCAACATGGTGTTTTAGTTACCGTAACACTTGTCTCGTAAAAATAATATAGTTTTGAAAAAATAATAGTTACGGCATTCATGAATTAAATATGAAAACTGCATATATCTTAGTCGTTTCAAATCCGTTTTCTTTTTCTCCATTATTATATGTCCTTAGCTTCGTATCAAAGTATACTAATATTATTTTTGATAAGTCGAAATAATTTGTAAAGCTTAAGGCTCGTTTTTGACTCATTACAACCCAAAAATAGCTTGCCAACTGCTGGAATTTCAGAAAAATATATATTTCGTCGTCAAACTTGAAAAATTCATAACTTCTTCGTTATAGCTCCGTTTTAATCCGTTCAGGCGGCCACCACGGATTCGTTTTAGTTTTTTTTTTTAAGTATTTTATTTTCTAAATATCATGGCCAAAATTTCGTGCCTACTGTCGGATTTTCCAGAAAAACAAAACAAGGACATAACACTTTTTATACTTATCGAAAATAGTTTTTCTCGTACTAAACCTATTCCAAACCCTTCAAATCAACTCCAAAGCTATTCTAATCCTACCATACACCTTCTTAGGGTGTCATGGGTTCCTAAACATCATCAAGACCAACATATACCAAGGGGATAATTATAGGATGACCTTTATATATATATAACTCTAAAATCATGTAAAAATGGTATAAATCAACATAAGTCTTGCATGCTTGCTCCAAAAATGAAGAGATAAATATGAAATGAAGATGAAATATGTAAAATGATAATAATATACTTACAAGTAAACTTGATGAGGTGATTAGAACAAAGGTTTAGCCTAAACACCCTAGGTTTTTATTTCAAAACCTAAACAAGAGTGTGATCTAGATTGTAAATACTTGAGCTTGAGAAAAAATTTTGTTGATCCCTTGAAGCACTATCTATGGCCGGTTTGTATAAGGAGAACAAAGAGAGAAGAAAAATATTGGCTACTTGTATTATTGCAAATGAATGAGTGAAGTAAATTTACATGGAGTATATCTAGTTATGTAGAAAAATCTACCCAATGTGATTACCCTTCCCCATTGACCGGATTTTAGGGGATATGGTTTCCCAAATATCTTTTTTTTTTTTTTTATAAAATGTATAAGTAATTGTTAAAAATGTAAGTAAAGTGTGTAGTTAAGTAAAAAGTGTAGTAACTTGTACATAGTTGTGAATTTAGAGTAGTAGGAACTAAAATAAGTTTTAAGGGATCAAAGTAAAGTATATTGTAGTCATAAAAATTGTAAAATACATTTCTTGTAAAATTTGAGTGATAAAATAATTATCGTGCAGTTTTTAAGAAAAGTGTCGTAATAATATAACTTTAACGATTTATATACAAAATAAATTTAAAACACTAGGTAAACTCAAAATATAGTTTTATAACTAAACATAAGTATAAAAATATGTCGGGATCATTTTTAGAAGTAGCGGATTAAATATTCAAAATAATAACTCACGCGATAACGTTTATTTAATATAAAATTTACGCGTTAAGTGTGAAATGAAATGTCATGAATGAACTAATATGATGCAAATGATGTTAATGAAATGTAGACTAATCTTAGTCCATATGAAATGTTCGTGATGATATGATCATGAATTAGCCGCTAAACCTTTTAAGGTTACGAATTTGGAACACGCAAAACTAGTTTACGATAAATGTTGAAATTGTAAGGCATGAATTGTTTCGAGAAATGACCTGAAATTGCGAGTTGTCACATTAAGCCCATCAAAAAGGAATTCGATCCTGAATTCAGTTACGTGTTGGTCTATTGAATTTTTGAGTTTATAATGAACATCGAGGAGAGAAGACATGGAAAAGTGTCGTTACGGTTGTCGATGATTGAGAGCGTACAAAACATCGTAGTAAGGAAATTATCGGATGAATCTCTCATAAGTAACACTTTGAATTGGAACATGTGAACATTTTGCTTGCACTAAGATTTATAAATAACTGCTCCCAACATAACATGATCCCTCCATAATTAGACATAGTTAGCTAGGCTATGTATAATTAAGGAACGATGATGTGACGTTCGGTTTAGTTGTTATAACTCTCGATGCTTACAAGGATTTAAACCGTGTCGTTAAAATGGTCGATAAAGTAAAAAGAAGTAAAATTCTCGTAAGTAATAACAAATCGGAAAGAAAATAAGTACGATAGATGAGAATTTTTACAACGCGTGGTTTTAGCAAAAGTAGTACATCTTAAGTTATAAGGATTAGGATGATGGAAAACATAAACTTAATACGACATAGTACATAAGGGAAATTAAGACTGTTAGTTTCGAACTTCTTGATCTTCAGTCGTTGATACCTTGACGGAGCTTCTCCTCCTTCTGATATGTATGCATTCCCATGAGCACCTTCAACTTGTTGACCTTGGTTTTGAGGACATTGATTCCTATAGTGTCCTTGTTCCCCACATCCGAAGCATGTGACTACGGCTTTACCTTTACAATCCCTGCTAGATGTCCGGTGTTTGGCATTTGTGGCACTTGGCGGGCAGGACCCGAGTGATGATAATTACATCGATTACATAGTGGGTGTGTTCCAGCATACCCTCTACCTCTCATTGGTGCAGCGGCATAAACCATTCCGCTCCTTCGCCTTCTATTTTGTTGTTGATGACGGTTAGTGTTGCGGTCTTGGTTGTTGTTGTCATAATCTCCTTGGTCGTTTTCCCATTTCCTTTTGTTGTTGTTGATTTGGTTATCATCATTGTTGTTGTTTTGGTTATTGTTGCAGTTGGTGCGGTTGTTGGGGTTGTTGTTGTTGTTTCGGTTGGTGTTGGTGTACTTACCTCTCTTCACTACCTGGGCCATGAGCTTTTGAGACACTCGAATAGATTCCTCAATCGTTTGTGGATCAAAGGAAGTCACATCACCTTGAATAATCTCAGGAAGTCCTTCAATGAAAGCCTCCAGTAGCTTCTCATTATCCGAAACCATAGATGGGCATAACACGGCCAATTCTTGAAACCTTCGAATGTAAGTATCAATGTCATACCCAATAGTTACCAATTCATAGAATTCGGTCTCCAACTTCTTCACTCCGACGCGGACAAAACTTCTTTGTTACCAAACCTTTGAATTGCTCCCAAGTGAGCTTGAAAGCATTCTCCATTCCATTGGTGAGCATAAGAGTTCCACCACGACAATGCTCCATCAAGTAGTGTACTCGTAGCAAACTTGACCTTACTATCATCCGGGCAATTACATAGCAAAAACACGGACTCCAATTTCTCAAACCATCGAACCATGGCAGTGGCTCCTTCGGTACCTCTAAACTTAGTGGGATCTCCACTTTTGAAGTTCTTATCTGACGACTTTTGACTCCAGGACCCTCACTGCATTTCCTGAGCAAGAAAGCTAAGCGGCTTCAGCTTTCCCTCTCAATTCTAGCGGCCGGCAGTAGCGCGGCCTCCAATAGCAGCACCCACCGTTTCCCTTCAATCCTTAATGCCTCTGCTACCTATCCTTACCAACTTTTGAATAGCCGCTTGAGTCATTTTAGGTGTGGCTTTCTTCGGCGCCATATCTTCTTCAAAATAAAAGGAAATGTGAGATGTAGCAAAATCCGATGTCAATAATAAACGCTCCAAGAGATGTGATAAGAAATGATAAGTTTGAGGTTATTTTTCAAAATGATCGACGGTTTCCGAAAAGATGGGTTATGAGGTGTTGTAAGTGCTTCAAATGTATAATGGTTTAGTGACTTAATGTGTGAATAACGTGTAACTCGACATATTAGTGGTGATATAAAGGAATAAGAGTGACTTCACCTTATTTAAAGGTTTATCTCGGCATTCGACGTTATCGGTGATGAATCAGTTGATATAAAAATTGTGATAGGGAATGACAAGGAATTCTCCACATTAGAGTATGAAGAAAGAATAATCGAATGGGCATTTAAAGGCATCCATGTGACCATCGACATGAAATGAAAGTAAATAACTCGAAAAATGTACGTATAAATCGCATGCAAAGTGAACATGCACTTATGATGAAATGATGAGATGCTTTGATGATGTAGTTATAGTCTAGGGTCAATGATGTAACCTAGTTCTCTATAACCGAAGCTCTGATGCCAATCTGTCACACCCCCAATTTACCTGTTTTGCTGAAGCGAATGGAATTCCAGGGGACGACTTGTCATAGCATCACAATCGGTTATATTGAAGACCTAAAGTGTCTTGGAAAATACATCGCTTAAGTTAATAAAACATTCAGAGTTACAAAGATAGGTCCCAAATGAAAGTTACTATACAAAGAAAATAAGTTTAGTACAAGTCAAACGATGTTTTTAAAGTACGTAAAACCCAAGTGAGACGCGTCGTCACCGCGACTCTATGATATGTCCACATGCATGCCATGAATTGAATGCCATAGATACCTGAGATAAAACATGCTTAAAAAGGTCAACACAAAGGTTGAGTGAAATCCATAGGTTTAAGTAATTCGTTTGAACACAATCATCGTAGTGTGAGTTAAATGGTTCACACTCATCGTTGAAAACAAAATCGTATTTATTTCACTAAGTTCATGACACCAAAGCGTAACATCGCACCAATAAAATTTGGTAATCATCGTTTCATCGCCGCCCTAATAGGTAACTTGCCAAATTACCTTACGGTTCAATATAGTGCTCGATTCCCTGGCGGGTCAATAAGGCGGGAGTGTTAATTCCAATAGGCCTATTCACAATATTCGCTCACGCTCACTGCAGTGACTAATGGTTCTTGATGTAGGGACTTCGAACATGGCAAATACTTAGTGACAATAAAACATTGGATATAGCATGTAGTTCAAAGCATTTGTGTTCGATTAAAATGTAGCATGTATCTCCCCCAAGAGTTTGTAAAGCAGTTAAAAGAGTAAAAGTGGGGCTATGAACTCACCTTTTGTTGCAATGATTCACGATGACAAAAGTGGGTACACTGAAATATAGCGTGAATCTCGAAAATGACCTATTATGGATGATATGATATGTAATGAGTTGCAATGTAATGTTATGCATGCATTTCGTATGTTATTTATACCATTTGGAGTTTTTGGAAAAATAATACTTTTAGCGAAAAATACTCTTTTGACGTCTTGACCAATTTTAAATCACTTTACAAGTATTTACGTCAAATTGTCATCCTACAATTGTTTTGTAATGATTTATGGTGAAATTATCACTTTTCGTCGTAAAACAATGTCGGCGGAAATTTCATGAAAATGACAAAAATGGCTTCGAAAAACTAGTCGTAAAATGGTGTACGTCGATCGTTAGGAAACGAACTCGACGGTTTTGGAAAGTTTGTATCGAAATCTAGAAGTTTCAGTTCAGGAGTTTTCGACATAAAGGTCTCGAACATAAGGATAATAAAGGTTAAAGATGGTGATTTTGTCGAATTGTGGTTCAAAAAGTGAGTTTCGGCAAAGTTTAAGCAACCGTAAATAATTTAATACAACTCCGCTATACAAACGGTTGGTTGTTTTGAAAAATATGCTCGATGATCTCAATTTTATTAGAAGACATTTCGTTCCAAAAAGTTCTACATCATAGATAAAACAGCCTCCAGCATGGTCGTTTTAGTTACCGTAACACTTGTCTCGTAAAAATAATATAGTTTTTCAGAAAAATAATAGTTACGGCAAGTTTATGAAAACGTGCATATCTTAGTCGTTTCAAATCCGTTTTCTACGTATTATATGTCCTTAGCTTCGTATCAAAGTATACTAATATATTTTTGATAAGTCGAAATAATTTGTAAAGCTTAAGGCTCGTTTTTGACTCGTACAACCCAAAAATAGCTTGCTGAAATTTCAGAAAAATATATATTTCGTCGTCAAACTTGAAAAATTCATAACTTCTTCGTTATAACTCCGTTTTAATCCGTTCAAGCCCACGATTCGTTTTAAAGTACATTTTCTAAATATCAAGGCCAAAATTTCGTGCCTACTGTCGGATTTTCCAGAAAAACAAAACAAGGACAGAACACTTTTTATACTTATCGAAAATAGTTTTTCTCGTACTAAACCTATTCCAAACCCTTCAAATCAACTCCAAAGCTATTCTAATCCTACCATACACCTTCTTAGGGTGTCATGGGTCCCTAAACATCATCAAGACCAACATATACCAAGGGGATAATTATAGGATGACCATATATATATATAACTCTAAAATCATGTAAAAATGGTATAAATCAACATAAGTCTTGCATGCTTGCCAAAAATGATAGAGATAAATATGAAATGAAGATGAAATATGTAAAATGATAATAATATACTTACAAGTAAACTTGATGAGGTGATTAGAACAAAGGTTTAGCCTAAACACCCTAGGTTTTTATTTCAAAACCTAAACAAGAGTGTGATCTAGATTGTAAATACTTGAGCTTGAGAAAAAATGTTGATCCCGAAGCTATCTATGGCGGTTTGTATAAGGAGAACAAAGAGAGAAGAAAAATATTGGCTACTTGTATTATTGCAAATGAATGAGTGAAGTAAATTACATGAGTATATCTAGTTATGTAGAAAAATCTACCCAATGTGATTACCCTTCCCCATTGACCGGATTTTAGGGGATATGGTTTCCCAAATATCTTTTTTTTTTTTTTTTTTTTTATAAAATGTATAAGTAATTGTTAAAAATGTAAGTAAAGTGTGTAGTTAAGTAAAAAGTGTAGTAACTTGTACATAGTTGTGAATTTAGAGTAGTAGGAACTAAAATAAGTTTTAAGGGATCAAAGTAAAGTATATTGTAGTCATAAAAATTGTAAAATACATTTCTTGTAAAATTTGAGTGATAAAATAATTATCGTACAGTTTTTAAGAAAAGTGTCGTAATAATATAACTTTAACGATTTATATACAAAATAAATTTAAAACACTAGGTAAACTCAAAATATAGTTTTATAAACTAAACATAAGTATAAAAATATGTCGGGATCATTTTTAGAAGTAACGGATTAAATATTCAAAATAATAACTCACGCGATAACGTTATTTAATATAAAATTTACGCGGTTAAGGTGAAATGAAATGTCATAAATGAACTAATATGATGCAAATGATGTTAATGAAATGTAGACTAATCTTAGTCCATATGAAATGTTCGTGATGATATGATCATGAATTCGCCGCTAAACCTTTAAGGTTACGCGAATTTGGAACACGCAAACCTAGTTTACGATAAATGTTGAAATTGTAAGGCATGAATTGTTTCGAGAAATGACCTGAAATTGCGAGTTGTCACAGATTCTTAAGTGCAAAAAAAAGACAACTTGTGTACAAATAACAGAAGGGGACATAAAATTAGAAAATACCCCTAGAGAGAAAACGGATAAGAAAATGAATAACCCTGATAGTGTGGAGAAAAGACTAAATTTCAAAACTCCCAAATATCCTAAGGAAAACTTTTTAGTCAAGTTTAAACCTCAAACTCAATCAACCCCTGAACAAGTGTTTTGAAAGTTAGATATGGATAAGAGAAAGGCCGAAGAACTTTTTGAAAATAATCATCTCCTTAGGATATTACCTGCTGCTACGGTTTATCCTCCCAATACACCGATGCATATAGTGCCTAGAACTCTTCCTACACAGTGCAAAACCTTAATTAGCATATACGTAATTTACCAACTATTTGCTGATTTTGATAAAACATGTAAGAAGAGAATCACATCAACGGGTATTACTGAAAGGGAAAGGGGTTTAGAGCAAACAAAACAGTGTTATCTTACTGAGGTTATTCCATTCTTTAAACAATTGAAAGAACAATTCGAGGGTATTCAAAAGGCCTTAGATACTGAAGTTAAAGAAATGAAAAAAATGTTTAATGAAATGGAAAACGAGGCAAGAAATAATGCCACTAGAACAAAAAGTGGATTTGGCTACACCCAATATGTGTGACGATATACATATAGTCACACATGATTTTTCGAGCGTGTGTGACTAAAGGTCGCGCGACCATAGGTACCCTACGATCACATGTTTGACTTTTTTTTAGTCTCTATTACAAAATAGTAAACAAAACCTTAACATGTGTGACTAATTAGGTACAAATTTTGTTGGATTAATCTGTGTTAGTGACCATAAACACAGTATAGTCACACAAAGCATTTTTTTTGCATATTTAGTCACATACAATTAAGCATAAAGTGGCCAAAAGTGTTAATAAGTGTGACCATATGGTGTTTAAAGTGAAGAAATGTGTATTTTGTGTGACTATTGTTCATCCAATGGCCACTTGAATTTTATGTTTGTGTGCCCTTTTCTAACATTTAGTCACACAAAGCATGTTTGTTTTGGGTATTTGGTCACATACAATTAATCATAAAGTGGCTAAAAGTGTTAATAAGTGTGACCATATGGTGTTAACGTGAAGAAATGTGTATTTTGTGTGACTATTGATCATCCAATGGCCACATGAATTTTATGTTTGTGTGGCCTTTTGTAACATTTAGTCACACAAAGCATGTTTTTTTTGAGTATTTAGTCTAATACAATTAATCATAAAGTGGCTAAAAATGTTAATAAGTGTGACAATATGGTGTTTAAAGTGAAGAAATGTGTATTTTGTGTGACTATTGATCATCCAATGGCCACATGAATTTTATTTTTGTGTGGCCTTTTCTAACATTTAGTCACACAAAGCATGTTTCTTTTGGGTATTTAGTCACATACAATTAAGCATAAAGTGGCCAAAAGTGTTAATAAGTGTGACCATATGTCGTTTAAAGTGAAGAAATGTGTGTTTTGTGTGACTATTGTTCATCCAATGGCTACTTGAATTTTATGTTTGTGTGGCCTTTTGTAATATTTAGTCACACAAAGCATGTTTGTTTTGGGTATTTAGTCACATACAATTAATCATAACGTAGCTAAAAGTGTTAATAAGTGTGACCATATGCCGTTTAAAGTGAAGAAATGTGTATTTTGTGTGACTATGGATCATCCAATGGCCACATGAATTTTATGTTTGTGTGGCCTTTTCTAACATTTAGTCACACAAAGCAAGTTTCTTTTGGTTATTTAGTCACATACAATTAAGCATAAAGTGGCCAAAAGTGTTAATAAATTTGACCATATGCCGTTTAAAGTGAAGAAATGTGTATTTTGTATAACTATTGATCATCAAATGGCCACATGAGTTTTGTTTTTGTGTGGCCTTTTGTAATATTTAGTCACACAAAGCCTGTTTGTTTTGGGTATTTAGTCACATACAATTAATCATAAAGTGGCTAAAACAGTTAATAAGTGTCACCATATGGTGTTTAAAGTGAAGAAATGTGTATTTTTTGTGACTATTGATCATCCAATGGCCACATGATTTAAATGTTTGTGTGACATTTTTTAATATTTAGTCACACATCGAATTAAACAAAGAGTGACCAATAGTGTTGATAAGCGTGACCATATTATATAAGTGCATCTTTTAGTCACAGGGTTATTACGGCTAGTACTAAGTTAGTACTGCTGGAGCAGAGTTACAACTGCTAGTACCAAGTTAGTACTGCTGGAGCAACTTATTACTACTAGTACTATGTTAGTGGTGTTGGAATGAGTATATATTTATAAAACATAATTAAAAATAAAAAGCAATTTCAAATTGAATAAAACTCGAATGTATATAACTGAACCAAATATAGAATTGTAATGCCGTACATAATCAAATTCTCAACTACCATAATTCTCTATTTACTGCCGCTTGTGATCTATCAGCTTGCTCCTTGTCTAGATTACGAGAAGAGACTTGTGTACTTTCATCCATAGCTGCAAGGAGTATCGATCAAAGATACATTATGTGGCAAGCAAATATCGAAAGTATAAGAACAAATGCCACAAACAGAATCCAAAAGAGGATGACATAGATAAATTTGTTTCAGGAATAACTACCATGTTCACGGTGTGCTATCAAATCCTCAATGGTATACATACATAATCACGTCACATGATACATCAGCAAGTGTTCTTCATGCAACTACTAAAAACTTGATGTCTTCAAGGAATCTGATGGATATCTAATAGTCATAGGTTACAGTGTTATACATAGCTATTAGGTTATAATGTTCACCTTGAACTTTATTCCAACCAAACGCAAACATGTGAAGACAGACTAGACAACCTCATACATAACAACACTTTTAAAGAGCTTTATTCCAGGTGTTTGTTGAAAAACAAAGAAGCTGATATGGCATATATAGGGTAAAAAGTAACAAGACTAAGAACATCAAGTGTTAAAAGTTCAATATTAAACCTTATATAATAATTTATGCAAAAACTTTATTACCATGGTGGTCGATGTCCTCCTCCTTTCGAACCACGTCTCGGTGTGAGAACTTCGGACTTGAACTTTAAGAGGATGCACCAATAGTCCTCGCCAATCTCCCATTAAGAAAGGACCTCTAATATAAGTACAACCAATCAATCTTCATCCTCTCTCAACTAAATTAGTAAATCACTATTAAAATTATATGCCTGCATACTACATTTTCATTGATTGTTTGCAATTGGATGACTATTCAATTATGTATATATTCTTAGTTCATAATTCAAATAAACTTCCAAGTTCCAACTTACAAGCAACTATCCGCGTCACATGTTAATATTCTTAGACCAAGCTTAATGGCCTTCACACAAAAATATCCGATCAAGAAAACAAATACCACAGTCTGCATATGTTGGATTTGGTTTTTGTTTCATATACTTGGTTGGATTTGGCTACAACAAAAGTTACCGATGTGCCTCTTCCAAGGCCGATTTGGTTTATGCGAGATGTTGTTGCTCACCTTCCTGGCGGTTCGGAGCGCAGTTAAGGCCGGTTTCTCGGGAGTAGCTGGCTTTGGTGGGGCAAGCTTAGGTTTTGACATTATCGGGAGTAGCTGGCTTTGGTGTAACCTGTAGTAAACACAGACAAAGTAGAACATGGTAAATTTCAATGGCTGACTAAAATTCACTTAAGATGACATCGTTTATGATTTTGCAACTAGTGTGTTCTTTTTCAATTGAAATTAAAAATAAAATTACTATTAATCTAAGTATCTTCAATTACTGATATTTAAATCAAATTAAGTAGTAGTTTTCCCCTATAAGTATAAGATGTTTCTTACCTCATAACAAGAAAAGGGTGATCACAGCATTGACGAAGACGCAAGAGTAACTCTAAATATAAATGTTTCTTACCTCATAACAAGAAAAGGGTGATCACAACATTGACGAAGACGAAGACGCTTTGACGAAGACGCAAGATTGATCTGACCCATTTCCCATTTCACTACAAATGTAATAAGAAGTCATAACATGTCACCCAACGTGTATGGCCCACCCATTTTTCCACATACCTGTATTAGGACTACGTGGACAGTCAAAAAGGGCCACAAACCAAACCAAATCCAACCCTGGGCACTTCAATACAGCCAGCTATGCATCAATCCAAAACCAATATCAAGTTTCAAGATCACTAGATTTATGTAACATCATCCCTTACGACATAAAATATAATTTTAAAAATCGCTGCATGCTTTAACTGTCATCGTTGGAGACCTGGGTTTGCTTTCAAGCAGCTACATACACGCAAATCTTAAAACTCAAGGTTGGATCTCAGACATTTCTTACAGAAACCTGCACCATATCAAAACCAAAATTAGAACCCACAATACAAATCGGATTTCATTTAAATATCTATTAACCAAATATGAGATGTACCTGTGCCCACAAGATGTCGTACTCGGTTCAAAACAGATTTCCAAACAAATCTGCCAAAACAAACAAATTTAAGAAAAATCCCATTTTTACCTTTTAAGCACAAAGAACAAAACCGAATAACACTTACTGCACAAGAGAGCTCTTCACGGAGCCGATCAATACACGGAATCACACCACTTCCCGACCCTGATTCGTTCACTTTCTCATCCTTCTCTTCTTTCTTTTCTTCTAAAATTCCTATTAACCCATTACACCAAAATAAAAGTTACGACTTTTTCCAAAAACTCAACAAATAAAAACTTAAATAATCAAAAAAGGCCTAAAAAGTTAAAAACCAACAAAACTTTTTTCGACCCCTCATCTGAAACAAGATCAAGATCTGCCCCGAATTTCGAAACCGGACTCTTTCTCTGATATCTACGCTTCCTGAATCAATACCCATACACCACTTTTAACAACTAATTATCCTAACCATATAAAAGAGATAAAAAATAGTTACAAGATTTAAGGGTTTAGTACCTTCTTAAATGAGTGGGTGGAGTCTTGAACAACGGATCGGATCATCTCTTCATTTTAGAATCACGATCAGGCATATCTTCGACAACTAGGGACGCCAATAAAAGCGTTTCTTCATCCCAACCAGCCATCGCAGCCACAGATCTAAACCCTGGACTAAAAATAGAATTCCCCTTTTCTTCATTTTCGGGTAGTTTCGCTTTGCCTTCTTCCTCCACCATTTTTGGATATTCTACTCTGTGTGTGTTTGGGTTAGAGAGAGAAGATGTGAATAACTGGTTGTTTTGTTTTTTTTATTAGAAGAATGATAAGAGAACGGCTGACCATTTTATGTTAGGGTTTTTGTTGAATTGAAACTCAAAAAAGAGAAAAGTGAAAAGTATCTTCCGCTAACGAATCTTAAATTTTTTGGGGATAACATATTATGAAGATGATGTGAGATCTGAGAAAAAAAAATAAAGATGGGCGGAGGGGCAATTTTATTTTGGGGAAAAATTTAGGCGGGGTAGTGAAAAGTTGAGAGGGAAATTTTATTTTGGGAAAAACTAAGTGCGGAACATGTAAAATATTACATATAAATTTAACACATGAAATATCTTAATCTTTGTTTTTATTAAGGGCAGAAATGAGCCGAGCCGCTCATGAAAAGCTCAGGATCATATCAGTAAAAAGCTTGAATGAGCCGAGCTTAAACGAGCAAGAGCTCGAGCCTAAGTTGCAACTCATCTATCAATCGGACTCGAGCCTGAGTTTTACATATTAAACATATATAAAATGTTATGCATTTCTATTATAGGGGAACTTATTAACAAGCTCGATAACTAGCTTATTAACAAGCTCAAAATAGATATATTACGAGCCAAGCTTGAGCCAAACTTTAATTTTTTATTTTTGAATCGCATAAACGAGTCGAGCTCGAGCCAACTAGAGTTTGTTCGAGCTAATTCTTATCGAGCTTTGAGCTCAAGCTCAAGCCTATCAAATGAACTCGAAATGTTTAATGAGTTGAGCTCAACCTTATATAAGTTCGACTCAGTGTAAATACTTATTAATGAATGTATCGAGCTTTTTAAGCTGAAGTCGAATCGAATTCGATTCTTAGGTTATATTTCAATTTTAATTTGTGTAAGAAAACACATTTTTACAAATAAATCGAGCTTTTCGAGTCAAGCTCAAGCCGAGTTCAAACTTTCTCGATCCCGGATAACATGATCGGGAGGTCCCTGGATACTTGCTTCTTAGTGTCTGTGACAAACGGTATACACCTACCAAGCCGGTGCAACCCATGCATGACCGCCTTTAATAACTTCAAATATAATTCATATAACCTCCGAACTATAACTATACACCTACCAAGCCGGTGCAACCCATGCACGACCGGTGATAATGGCTAATTCACATGGGTCATGGTCCATGTGGATTAGGTTATCACTGGTCACATTCATTAATGGGTATTTGACATCATATGGGTCATATGCATTGGGTTATAGTTTCTTAGTGTGTCATGTTACAACACATCCATGATTGTTGACAATGGGTAATTAACATGGGTAATGGGTCATGTGCATTGGGTTGTAGTGGCTATACTGTCATGTTATCGACCAATACATGACTGGTGATCGACAATGGGTAATTAACATGGGTCATGGGTCATGTGCATTGGGTTTTGTAAACTAAGACAAATACTATACAACATTTTTATACGTTTTGTATTTTTTTACGTTTTCATCCGTTTGTAACGTTTTTCGTCCCTTTTTGACAATTCAATCGATTTTGACCGATCTCGCTAGTTTTCGACTGATTTTGACAATTTTTGACTGATTTATACCGTTTTAGACTGACTGCGACCGTGTTCGACCGATTTCATCCATTTTTGAACGTTTTGGCAATTTTCTCTCGTTTTCATATGTTTTCAAGCTTTTTTTAACGTTTTCTTCCGTATTAAAATGTTATGAAATGTTTATTACGTTTTCGTATATTTTGTACGATTTTTTCATTTTCATACATCCTTCTCCTTTTTTTCTTTGTTTTGCTACGTTGTGTTCGCTTTCGTACATTTTGTACGCCTTCATACCATTTTTTTAAGAAAACGTTAGACAACAGACAAAAACGGTCCCAAACGTACAAAAATGGTCGAAATCAAGAAAAAAATGAACGAAAACGGTTTTAAACCGTTATGATATTTTACCCTTTAAACCAAATAAGCTACAACTTATTTAGTTTTGCTATATTCGAAATTTTTTAAGTGAAACAAATTGAAAATAAGCAGAGGGAGAAAAAGTCACGGTTTAATAAGCAGCTTCTATAAGAACTCTTTAAGCTACTGGCCAAAAACAATGAAGCTTAAACTTCTATATTAAAAAGGAAATGCATTACATTAACGAATATGTTACTCTGGCAAGATGGTAACTCACTTGACTTCCGTAGGGGAGGTCGCAGGTTCGATTCTCGCTGGGGTGTAAAATCCTTTTTTATTTTCTTGCAATTTTTTATTACTCGTAACATAATTTAGTCACACATTTGTGATATGTATCGAATTGTGACTACACTTAAATAATGTACGACAAGATATGACTCTATGATTTAGACACCTAAATAAATACTTCATGTGACCATACATAACATCTTGAATTTAGTCACACAAAAACTCAATGTGACTAATATCAAGGTTAATGATAAACTGTCGGGGCAGGTTTACGTCGGCCTAGGAAACTCGGTCAACGACGTCGAGGAACCTTAGTCGTTTCGAAATAGGCTCCGTCGTTCTACGTCGGCCTAGGAATCGTCGGGGCACATTTACGTCGGCCTAGGAAACTTGGTCTAAGACGTCGAGGAACCTTGGTCGCTTCGGAATAGGCTTCGTCATTCTACGTCGGCCTAGGAACCGTTTGAGTTCACATTTTGCTATAAATAATAGTCACATGAATATTTCATAATGTGACTATTTTGAATGTATTGGTCACATATAATACCCTTATAATGTGGCCATAAACATAATTTAGATACACATTTTCGATATGGTGTGACTATTATAAGCAGAAAATTTTAGTGGTTAAAGCTGCCAGTACATTAGTGGTTAAGGCTGCCAGTACAAAGTTAAGTCTGGCAGACCTAAGTTAAGTCTGTTTAGTATTCGTAGTTATTTCCGTTTATGAAAAACACAGTAGTTTTTTGTGTGACTATTGATCATCCAATGGCCACATTAATTTTATGTTTGTGTGGCCTTTTCTAACATTTAGTCACACAAAGCATGTTTCTTTTTGGTATTTAGTCACATACAATTAATCATAAAGTGGCTAAAAGTGTTAATAAGTGTGACCATATGGTGTTTAAAGTGAAGAAATGTGTATTTTGTGTGACTATTGATCATCCAATGGCCACATGAATTTTATGTTTGTGTGGCCTTTTCTAACATTTAGTCATACAAAGCATGTTTGTTTTGGGTATTTAGTAACATACAATTAATCATAAAGTGGCTAAAAGTGTTAATAAGTGTGACCATATGCCGTTTAAAGTGAAGAAATGTGTATTTTGTGTGACTATTGATCATCAAATGGCCACATTAATTTTATGTTTGTGTGGCCTTTTATAACATTTAGTTACACATATAAAGTTACGTGACCATATGTACTGGATTTTGGCTACACTTAAATAATATGTGTGACAAAACGTTTAGTATGACCATATATGGCATTTGGTCACAGTGTTAGTAGTAAATGTGACTATATACATTAGCTTTTGGCAAGCTAACACAAACTAAACTTTAAACACACATATTAACTTACGTGACCATATGTACTGGATTTTGGCTACACTTAACAAATGTGTGACAAAACGTTTAGTGTGACCATTTATGGCATTTGGTCACAGTGTTGAAGTGTGTGACATATATTTGTCATTGTTTATATGTATATCGTGACTAATGCTTCAACCTTACTTTTCATTTGTCACGCGTTCCAATTTTAGATGTGGCTAAATACTTAGCAAAACATATCAGTCACCCTTTAATAATGTGTGACAAAACTTGACTCTATGATTTAGACACACAAAAAATTACTTCATGTGACTAACGCATCAAGGTTACTTGTATTTGTCATGCGTTCCAAATTCATATGTGGCTAAATGATCATAAACAAAATCACCAGATACCTTTAGCCACACAATGTTCAATTGTGTGGCAATACAGTTCTGATGGTCACACAATCAAATATTTCATGTGCGACTAATTAGTAAATGTTGTCAATTTTCGTACCTTCAGCCACACAAATATGCGAATGTGTGGCCGTTCCATTTCGACCATGTGTGACCAAATCCCGTTTTTGTACTAGTGTGCATATGAGCTTAGAAGCTATGAGATTGAGAGAAAGAATATTCACATCCTGTTAGGATTTAGAAAATCCAGTAGTTAAAGAGTCGGTCACCTCAAGTATATGTATTCGTTAGAAAGCTCGTAGTCGTAGTCAGTTAATGTTTGTAAATAGTTTGTTAAGTAACACTGTGGAGGATGGACGGGTCTTTACCCACTGTATGCCTAATCCACAGCCCGAAGGAGGGCGTTTAAGCTTGTAACTATAAATACCCTTTGCCTTCTAAGGCAAAGGGTTGGAGCTTTCAATATCATTTTTCTTTATCTCACAAAAGTTCCCAACATTCTTTACTTTCTCTCTCTAGAACTCATATTATACGCCCCTTGTGTTAGTTTGTTTATGTGTTTATGAAAACCAATATCTAACAATTGGTATCAAGAGCCATGGTTTGATCACTCATCTTTTATGTACTTGGATTTCTAGTGGTTTTCATAAGGTTTTTGGGTTTGAATGAGTTTAGAGTAGTTTGCATCATTTGGATCATTTCTTGTGTTAAAGTTTGGATTTTGATAGTACTTTTGTGTTTAGAATCAATATAAGTGTTTAGGTTTTGGTTTGGAATACTTGAATCATCGTGGTTGAGTTGTTTTTGGATTGAAAAGTGGTATTTTTGAAAGTTTCCTTTATGCGATTTGACTCTCGTATAGTAATTCTTCTATGCGATTTGTCAAATTTTTCCTATGCGATTTGTCCCTTTTTGATCGTTTATTGAAGCGATTTGTCATATTCAGAGTGCGATTTGTCACTTTCTGTGAAGCGACTTGTCTTTTATGCGATTTGTCTATTGAGACAAAACGACAAGAAAGGACAAAGTAGTGAAAGTAGTGGGTGTACTTGTGTACTATGCGATTTGTCAGCTTATGCGATTTGTCTACGGTGCGATTTGTCTGCTAAGCGATTTGTCGTTTAAGCGATTTCGTAATCAAGGTGCGATTTGACTAGGGTGTGATTTGTCCAGGGTGCGATTTGTCTGGACAACTATTTGTCTGGACTGCGATTTGTCTGGGGTGTGTTTTGTTAAGTGTGCAATTTGTCTGGGATGCGTTTTATCAAGTGTGCGATTTGTCTATTGAGACTTGTCGTTTCTTCGTGTTACGTTTTACGGCTTTCTCTTGATTTAGTAAAATACCGTGAAAGAATCTATTTCCCGGTTTAATCAAAGAGTTGTAAAATCCCGTAGAATCTGTAATCATGTCTACAATCACTTCTTCCCTTGCTGATGACGTTCCTGATGACGTTCAAGCTGCACGATCTGATACTCGTCCTCCTATGCTGGATAGAACCGATTATGACTCTTGGGCTCAAAGAATCAGATTGTATTGCTTAGGAAAGGAAAATGGGGTTAATATACTTAACTCAATTGATGAAGGACCATATTAAATTGAGACTGCCAGGGACATCCTCGAAATTGCTGCTGATGGTTCAGTTGTATTGGGATTAGACAGACTAAAGATGTATGATGAGCTTGATGATAAGGAGAAAAAGAGATACGATGCAGACATCAGAGCTTCAAACATCATACTTCAAGGTTTACCTAAGGATATCTACAAGCTGATCAATCACAACACTAAAGCTAAGGCAGTATGGGATAATGTTAAAATGCTTCTCTCTGGTTCAGAACTGACAAAAGAAGACAGGGAGTCTCAGCTTTATGATGACTTTGAGAATTTCAAAATGAAACCAGGGGAAAGCATTACTGAATATTATGTAAGATTCCACAAGCTTGTGAATGATATGAGGAACATCAAAATGATAATGCCAAATATCCAGCTTAATTCAAAGTTTGTGAACAACATGAATCCCGAATGGCACAAATTTGTCACTGCAGTCAAGCTGAACAAAGGATTGAGGAACACCAATTACGAGCAATTGTATGCTTATTTTCTCCAAAATGAGAAGCATGCTACATTTGAACGAATGATCCTGGAAAAGTTCAACAACAATGCTGGAAATGCAAGTTCTTCAAATGATTCTACTGCATTCTACACTAATGTGGGAATTACTACCAAAGCATCACAAGTCATACCTACTGGAGATGGTAATCACAAACTCATTCCGGATCCAAGGTTTAAGCCGTCATATTCAGACACATTCATGGAACACCTTGTCAATCAACTGGCTCTTATGGTCAAGCAAAACTTGAACTTCACCCCTCACACCAACAATCATCTCAGAACTGCTTCTAACCTTCACAATCATGCTACGGTTAAAGACGGAAGGGTAGTTGTGCAAAATGTGCAGGGAAGACAGAATGCTTATCCTCCACATAATGAGCAAGGAAATGTTGGAGTTGGTGCTGGTTATGGGAATGCTGGTATAGGTGGAGGATATGTGGGTAATCAGAATCGTGGAAGGAACATGGCCCAGGGTCAAGGAAAGCCAATCAAGTGCTACAACTTTGGTGAGGAAGGACACATAGCAAGGAACTGCACTCTTCCAAAATGACCACAAAATGCAGAGTACTTTAGGGACAAAATGCTACTGGTACAAGCTCAAGACAGTGGAGCTGTGTTGAATGAGGAAGAATTGCTATTCCTTGCTAAGGGAAATGCCAAAACTTATGATGCTGATGTGGATGAACAACCAGTGCAGGGTATGGGTCAGAACAATCCCAATGCATTTCAAGTTGCAGACTGTGATGCATTCGACTCTGATGTCGACGATGAACCAACTGCCCATACCATCTTCATGGCTAGCATTTCACCAATGGTCTCTCCAAAGGTCTCTTCACCACAACATGCCAGTCCCTCCAAGGATCCAATCATATAAGAGGTATTAAAATTATACGATGAGATTGATGGGCAAAAGATTCACGACAAAGTACAATTAACTGAAATCATTGAATCAAATATTGAAAATATGGGTAATAGCAATGTTGTCCCATATGATCAATATGTGAAACAAGATGAAGGTGAAATTGTACCAAGTGATGCATCTTCTGCTGTCAATGATGACTATATTTTTTATGAATACACTGCCCTGATGATTCCATAGTCTCTGAACTAAATGCCTATAAAGAACAAGTTGCCATATATAAACAGCGTGCTAAATTTGAAATGACTACCCGTGAGCAGGAGATGGATAACCAAATACATACAGTTATTAGAAAAAGTAACTTTAGGGAAGAAATGTTAAATCAAGAGTTAAACTCCTTACAAGATAAGCTCAATGAAACTGTTAAGCAAAAGCAAGAACTTCAAGAAAATGTAAAGTGCTGAAACAGGAGTTTACTGCTAAGGAATCAAAACTTTTAAATGAGTTTTCCAATCTAAAAACTTTGAAAAACAAACTGTACATACAAGGGAACACCATTCAGACTGCTCACATGATCACTAAGCATAGAGTCTTAAGCGATAAACATAGTATTCCCCTTGTAGAGAAACCCAATCCCAAGTATGGAAAAGTAGCTAGAGCTGCTCAAAAGGTATTCTATGATGGTAATGAGATTCTAAAGCATAGGCAAACACCATCATGTACAAGAAGCACTGAAGAGGATAGAAAATTAGAAGATGCCTTTAGGGAGAAAATGGCAAAGAAGTTAAATGATTCTTGGTGTACAAAGCATAATATAAAGTTTAAACCCCATGATTACACTAAAGAAAACTGGATAGCCTTGAATATGTTTAAAACTCAAACTCAATTAACCCCTGAGCAAGTATTCTGGAAGAAAGATTTGGATAAGCAAAAACTTGGTAATCTTATTGAGAAGAATCCTCCTTGTAAGAAAATGCCTCCAGCCACTGTGTATCCCCCAAATACACCTATGCATTTAGTACCCATAACCCTTTCAACTCAAAGCAAGACCTTAATCAGCCTATATGTAGTTTATCAATTATTTGTTGACTTTGAGAAAACATGTAAGAAGAGAATTACACCCACAGGGATTACTGAAGGGGAAAGGGGTTTTGAGCAAACTAAAGAGTGTTATTTAACTGAGGTCATGCCTTTCTTTAAACTACTGAAAGAACAATTTGAGAGTCATCAAAAGGGCATTGATACAGAGATTAAAGAAATGAAAAAGGTGTTTAATGAAATGGAAATTGAGGTCAAAGATTATGAACGTGAGCATAAAAGTAATGAAATTGAGAGAAAAAATTTGCATATCTTAAATGATAACTTGATTTCTATATGTGTTGCTCGGGATGTGTTCTACACTGTTACAAATTACTCTATCACTGCTTCTCAATTTCATGAATTATCTATTGCCCTGAAAGTTTCCCATGATCGTGTCATTGAGCTTGAGTCCAAAAATTCAAAATTGGATGAGAAAATAGAACAAGATGATCATGATAACTGGGTCAAACAATTTTCCAAATTGGAAGTTGAACATTTTGCTTTGCAATTAAAATATCAACATCTAAAAGAGAATGTTAAAACCTCAAATGCCAATACATCTTCGGATGCTCCTGAGTTTGATACAGTTTTTGAAATTAACAAACGCGATGAACATATTCGAGCTCATTGTAATACGATCAAACGATTAAAAACCCAAATCTCACAATTAAAGTGTGATAAGAATGATGTGACTGGCTCCCAAATGCCTCCTCCTTTAGATTCTCAGAATTCTCAGAATTTTCATTTTCAAAACATCATTAATGCATTACAACATGAAAATGAATGTTTTCTAGCAGAAAATGAAAATGTTAAATTGCATTTCAAAGAGTTATATGAATCAATAAAAGACACTCGTGAAAAGAACAACGAAAAGGTAACTTCTTTGCAAAATAAAATTGAGAATCTGAAGAATCAGGTAAAAGGGAAAATGCCAATCACAAATTGTGAGACTACTGCACCAAAGGTGCCTTCTTGTGCAAAATATGCTATGACTGTGAAGTACATTCCACCTCATCTTAGGAATAATTAACTTGCACTTCAAACATATTCTTCGTACCTTAAGGATAGTCTAGAATGTCTCCGTGAGATTGTTGAAGAGGATAAGATAGAGAAGCCACTTGATAGTGCGATTAAGGATGCATGCTTATATGCCAAACGATCTCAGGAGCTGTTAGAATGCCTAATAACTATATGTCCCAATTTTGGTACTAAGAAAGATAGAGTAGTTATGCCTTGCTCTATGCCCAAAGCCAAGCAAGTGTCCTTTGATGTGCTCCCTAGTACTTCAGATCCCAGTACTTCTAGACCAGGAATGCAGAAAGTAGTGAAACCAACTAATGTTCCCATTGTTCCCTCTACAGGAGTAATCAATGACACTAAGGCAAGCAGGTCAAAGCCTCCAGGCAATACAAAGCAAGATAGGACCTCGCAAGCTAAGAGTGATCAAAGGAAGGAAGTAGAAGACCATCCTAGGAACAATAAGTTTGAGTTTAATAAGATGAATCGTGTTGATTCTAGTATTAGCTATAAGCGTACTGTAATTAATTCAAATTATGCTAAGATTTGCAAAACATGTAATGAATATTTGGTGTCTGGTACTTATCATGAATATGCTGTGAATGAAGTAAAATATGTTGTTAAGTCTCTAGTCGAAACGATTAGAATTGCTAAACAGGTTAAGGATGTCAGAAAACCAAGGTGGAAAAAGGTTAAAAAAACATTGGAAACCAACTGGAAGAAAATTTAGTAATGTAGGTTATCATTGGATACCTACTGGTCGTAAATTCAACCCTAATGAATTGTGCCCTAAATTATCCAGATCAATGCCCATTAGGAAATGGATGCCTAATGGTAGAACTATACCTTTAAGAAGTGAACACACTTTGAATAGATCTACTATCACTATTAGTCCTGCATCTACCTCTAATGATATCATTGATTCTGCTTCTGATATGGGTGCTCCAATATCGTTTACTAACCAAATGGAACCCATTCTTGCATGGGGATCCAAATTATCCAGTCATCCATATTTGTCTGTGTTCAACTGCAGGTCGTACAAATCGTTATGTGGTATTTGGACTCAGGTTGTTCCAAGCATATGACTGGAGATCGCTCGCGGCTCATGAACTTTGTGAGTAAATTCATCGGGACTGTTAGATTTGGGAACAAACACTTTGGGGCAATTATGGGTTATGGAGATTATGTTGTTGGTGACAGTGTAATTTCCAGAGTTTATTATGTTGAAGGTCTTGGGCATAATTTGTTTTCTGTTGGTCAATTATGTGATTCGGATCTAGAAGTGTTTTTTAGAAAACATACTTGCTTCGTTAGAGACCTGATGGTGTTGAACTTCTAAAAGGAACACGTGGAACGAATCTGTACATCATCTCTATCGAAGACATGATGAAGTCTTCTCCAATATGCTTGTTGTCAAAGGCTTCTAAAACAAAGTCATGGTTATGGCATCGTTGTCTCAGATTAAAGTATGAGAAGGATTATATTTGTTCAGCATGCCAATTGAGAAAAAGCAAGAAATAAGCCCATAAATCCAAACCTGATAACCCAGTTATGGAAGTTCTTCATACTCTTCATATGGATTTGTGCGGACCTATGAGAGTGCAAACTATAAACGGGAAGAAATATGTGCTAGTCGTGGTTGACGACTACTCTCGGTTTACTTGGGTTAAGTTTTTAAGGTCAAAGGATGAAACTCCAGATGTCATTATCAAACTTATTAAACAGCTGCAGGTTCGTCTTAATAAAACTGTCAGAATTATCCGAACAGATAATGGAACTGAGTTTGTTAACAAAGAACTGAGTCAGTTTTATGAAAGCATTGGAATCAGTCATCAAAGAAGTGTTCCACGTACTCCTCAACAAAACGGTGTAGTTGAAAGACAAAATCGGACTCTTGTTGAAGCTGCAAGGACTATGTTGATCTACTCAAAGTTCCAATGTTTCTCTCGGCTGAAGCTATTGCCACTGCATGCTACATCCAAAACCGTTCCCTTATTCATTCCTCTCATCGAAAAACACCTTATGAACTTGTCCACAATCATAAACCAGATCTTTCTTTCCTTCGTGTGTCCGGTGCTTTATGCTATCCAATGAATGAAGGTCAAGATTTAGGAAAGTTAAGAGCTAAGGCGGACATTGGAGTTTTTGTTGGTTACGCACCAAACAGGAAGGGTTACCAAATCTACAATAAAAGAACCCGAGATATCATGGAAACTATTCATGTCACGTCGATGAGCTGTTTGAGCAAATGGCTCCTGGATAATCTAGTTCTGGACCCGCATCTCAACATTCATTAAGTAGTCCAATTAGTTCTTCTCTTGTACAGAATCCCTCACATGCAGTTTCATATGTACCTCCTTCTGAAGAAGATTTGAAGAAATTGTTTGATACGATGTTTGATGAATACTATGAACCTCTTGTCAATGTTCAATCTACACCATCAACAGTGGCGGCTCCTAATCCAGTCAACACAGATAATCCATCAGAATCTGTGTCAGTAACTCAAGAAGCGCCTGCTGCAGATCACTCATCATCATCCTCAAATCCTCAATCCTCGAGTGTACATCATGGAAATGTTTCTGCCAACTATGATGGAGATAACCCCTTTGCCACTCCAGAAGATGCACCGTTTGAAAATATATTTGCCCCTGAACCAACACCTGAACCATGTTCATCAGGGGATCCAAACTCTGCTACATCAGTTCCTCATCACCAACCACATGAACATCCCAGAAAATGGACACATGATCATCCATTGGACAATATTACTGGAAATCCATCTCGTCCGGTATCCACTCGTAAACAGCTTGCCACATATGCCTTATGGTGTTTCTTTAATTCTGTATTATCAAAGATCGAACCTAAAGAGGTCAAAATAGCTATGTCTGAGGACAGCTGGTTTAGTGTTATGAAAGAAGAAATCCATGAGTTTGATCGTCTTGATGTATGGGAATTGGTGCCTGCTCCAGATTGTGCTATGATCAGTGCTCTCAAATGGATCTTTAAAGTAAAGCTTGATGAGCACGGTGATGTTCTGAAGAACAAGGCAAGATTAGTGGCTAAAGGATACCGACAAGAGGAGGGTATTGAATTTGAAGAATCATTTGCTACGGTTGCACGAATTGAAGCTATCAGAATCTTACTGGCTAATGCAGCTAGCAAGAACATGGTGGTTTATCAGATGGATGTAAAGACTGCTTTTCTTATTGGTGATCTCAAAGAAGTAGTTTACGTCAGTCAACCCGAAGGTTTTGTGAATCTAGATCATCCTACCCATGTCTACCGCTTGAAGAAGGCGCTTTACGGCTTGAAGCAAGCTCCAAGGGCATGGTATGATACACTGTCAAAGTTCCTATTGACAAATGAATTCAGCAAAGGAGCAATTGATCCCACATTGTTCACCAGAAAGTCAGGCAAACACTGAATTCATGTTCAAATTTATGTTGATGATATTATTTTTGCCTCGACCGACCCTAATGAATGTGACTTTTTTTCAAAGGAGATGGGCTCCAAATTTTAAATTTCTATGATGGGAAAAATGTCATTTTTCTTGGGATTACAAATTTCACAAAGTCCCGGAGGCATTTTCATTAATCAATCTAAATATGCTAATGAAATTTTAAAGAAATTTGGATTTGACTCCTGTGACCCTGTTGACACTCCCATGGTGGAGCGCACAAAACTGGATGAGGACAACTTAGGGATCATGGTTGATAAAACGAAATATTGAAGTATGATTGGATCCCTGATGTACCTCACAGCCAGTAGACCTGATATTCTGTTCGTTGTATGCATGTGTGCTAGATACCAGGCTAAGCCTACCAAAAAGCACCTTCAAGCGGTTAAACGGGTCTTTCGGTATCTCCAAGGAACCATTAACATGGGACTTTGGTATCCAAAGGACCCCAATATGTCACTAACAGCATATGCAGATGCAGACCATGCAGGGTGTCAAGATACACGTCGAAGCACCTCAGGTGGTGCTCAATTCTTGGGAGATAAATTAGTAAGCTGGTCTTCAAAGAAACAAATTAGTACGTCTATATCATCTACAGAGGCGGAATACATAGCCATGTCATCTTGATGTGCTCAAATCCTATGGATGAGATCACAATTATCTGACTATGGCCATGAATTCAACAAAATCCCTCTGTATTGTGATAACAGAAGTGCCATTGCTCTCTGTTGCAATAATGTTCAACATTCAAGAGCAAAGCATATAGACATTAGACATCATTTCATAAGGGAACAAGTGGAGAAAGTTGTGGTGGAACTATATTTTGTGAGAACTGAATATCATCTGGCAGACATCTTCACTAAAGCTCTTCCTAGAGAACGTTTTCAATTTATTCTTCCACGACTTAGACTAAAGAGTCTACAACCGGAAACACTCAAACGTCTTCAAGAGGAAGACGAGGAGTAAAGGCTTTTCTTCGTCTATCTCTTGTACATATCTTATCAAAAGCAAAATACAAAATTATAAAACCCACAAAAAGAAAAATAGAAAAATATAAAATTTCAAAATCCATAAAAATCAGAAAATCTTTGAAAAAGCCCAAAAATATTATTTTTCACATCAAATTTTTGTTCTTCGATAAAATCTACCGACTATGATTTGTCACTCAAAGAATGACACGGGTCTTTAGATGAAGTTCGAATGTACATAAACTTTTGTTAAAATATATATATATATATATATATATATATATATATATATATATATATATATATATATATATATATATATATATATATATATATATATATATATATATATATATATATATATATATATATATATATATATATATATATGGAGAAAAATGATGGTTTATTGTCATTAGTAAACCGTTTAAAAGAAAGAACAGAGTCATGCTTAATCTAATTTTTGAAACCTCATGCTCTGATTCTAAAAACAAATGTTTGTCACCAAAAAGACAAATGTTTCCTTCACAAAAATTTTTTCCTTCTAAATATTCTTCTGAAAAATATTTGTCATCTAATGAAAACAAAATTGCTTTGATTATAACTCGGACTATATATTTGAAAATCATCTGGACTTATCATTTGTCAAAATCTCTAACACTTAATCAACAACTTATGTCATTGATTGAAGGGGAGAATGATTTCAATCAAATCAAAAAGTTATTTTTCAAACAATTGGCACGTAATCGAGCAAGGTCTAATTTTGGATAATAAAAAAGAACAATGTTTTTGTACAATTGGATCCAGACCAAGGCTAATGTTGTGTTTTCATAAGATACTTAAGCATGTTTAATTATTGGAGTTTAAAGTCTCAGAATTTGATCTTTATCAGTTAAACATTTTAAAAGCAAGTCACCTCCTCAAAAGCTTTCAAAAACAATTTAAATCAATAGAAATCACAAATCTCAAAGGATTTGAAAATTGTGATCGGGGAGAACTTGTGATTTAAATTTGATATAAACTGATAATTCAATAAGTGGTTTTATAAATATATTTACAAGCTCTTCTCCCTACATGGGCCAAACGATTTCAAATTTTCTCATGCACATGGTAAGGGGGAGTATTTATCTTAAACCAAAAAGAATTGAAACGTGATTGATTTGTCTCTAAGTGCAAGTTCCATCTAATATGTGCAAAACACTTTTGAATCTCGATGCACATATTGAGGGGGAGCAAACAAAAGAAAACCTCATCCTTCCCAAAAGATTTGATCGGGAAGTGATGATAATCATTTTAGAAAATGTTAATCAAAAGATTGGATCTTTCATTCTTAATCTAAGATTTCAAAGTCCTATTGCCTCCATGTGCTAAAACAACTTCTAATACGTGAAGCACATGTTGAGGGGGAGCTTTTCTAAAATATCAAAACAATTAAGGTACAAAATGCTTTGATTTTATATCACATGTACGTTGATTGATTTTCAAATGGTTTTCAATTGGTTTCAAGGCAGAATGAACAATACCAAAAGACCGACCAATTTATTTTATGCATAGAGATATAAGGATGGTTAGGTTAATTATTCGTTCCCACGATCCCGCCAGAGCCGGAGGGAGCTACCCAGGGACAATCCACTAGATAGTGTAGAAGTCCTTAAGTATGAAGGAAAAAGGAGAAAAGTGAGAATATGGGAAGTGCGCCAACTAAGATTGAGCTAGAACTGGAATAAACCCAACAAAGTTCTAGTAATGAAGTCTCGGTAAGCACTGAAAGGGTTGAAGAATGAAAAAGAATTGAATGAGAAAAGGGTGAAAAGAAATAAGCCTCCATTTATTCAACCTTAGGGCAGAAACCGGGTTCAATTCATACGCTACTGGTGGTTACTAAGATAACGCCGGTATTGAAGACAAGACGTCATGGACCCAGTGACGCACTGCACTAAACTTCCCAAGCTACTCAAGTTCCTCTTAAAAGGGCTTGTTTCATTCTCACGGGGAACCTACATAATCTATCGACCTTCTCTTAGAGATTGTTGATATTGAAGAAGGAGACCCTCTCCCTTGTCTCCGACATAGGAAATCAAAGTGCACTATTGAGTCTAGAGCCAAGAGATCAACAATGAATCTCATTAGGACACACTATTCTTGAAGACTTGCTGTTTCACACAATGTAGAAAGTGAGAATATAATTAAGAGTCCTACGCATTATCCTTGTGGTATTGCCAGAACATCCGAGTGATATGTTAAATATTCACGATGAAGATGAAAATCCTTCTAGAGCCAACATCTAACAAGCTCTTAGTGGGTGGCATGTGAGATCTATCCTAAAGATCAAACTTGTGACAACTGGATAGGAACGATGGGGCGATTCATTCTTGAATCAACCTTGGTCCAGGAAAAGGATTGACGGATACCTTTGAAAAACCGGTCGTTGTGCTTAAAAATTCTTTTCTGTAGCACATCGACTGAGCATTAATGTTTCAAAACTAAAAGGGTATTTATGATTGATAATTGATTTTCCAATAAAACCTTCGTTGTATTGCAAAACCCTTTATATTAAACAATACACGATTGTTTTCAAATCATTTTTCATCAATCAGTGAATCTCAATTCGCTGGTTCACTCACTCCGTGTTGTCTTCTTTGAGATGTTCCGATTTGTGAACAGCTAAAGCAGCTGCGAAACCCTGTCAAGGAGATTCCTCGAAATTATACCTGATCACAGGCAGTACTTGTACTAATCAACGTGGAACCGTGGGCCGTGCACCTCAATTCAACGAAAGTGATCAAAAACACTTTTGTGCGCTTTTATTGCTAACTGTTTTCTGCAGGAACACTGATGCATGTTTTACTGACCAGGTTTTACATTTATAGTAATTCGTCTACCTATGACCTACCTAATGCACTAACGGGTAGTGTACCCGGTCGCGTGTAGTGAGGGAATGGTAAGACCGACGTCGTCTAAAGAACGGTTGATTCCTAACTGTCTAATTAATTAAATTGGTCAACTAAATAATATTTTAATGAAAGGATTGATAATATTTAAGGTGTCACGTGATCAACTGGGTTGGTTCTCTGGTAAACAAGCTAATGGGAACGATAGTGATGCAATTCTTGAACCGAGTTCAACCACAAATGGCATAAATCGATAGACTCCTTTGGTCAATTCGCCTACCCTATGGTTCTTAGAATCCTCAACAAGATGAACAGGTCACCCGGGATCATTCGACAATCTAATAGCAGTCATTAAGAGCCGACGTTTACTATCGCATTACATGGGTTCTAAATGTCACTAGATTCGTATTTCAGGAGGGGTCATAGTCGAGAGGACAACATTTGATCAATTCGCCCTAACCTATCAGCAAAGATGCCACCACTAAAGAAGTCAGGTGTCCCCTCATAAGTCCAGTTGTTCCTGGTCCCCTAAGCTGAGTCATTAAGTTTCGCTACATGCTAGATTTATAATAGTGAGTGCACGGGCGTTAGCAACTTAAACACTCACCTCCTAATTCTTAAGTTCTTCCAAAATAATTAAATAAGTCGAAAAATAATTACATATCGTGCGAAGAATAATGCTATCGATCCCCTAGTTGAAAATATAATTACCATATAAAACAATAAATAAAAAAAGATATAACATCAAAATAATTAATTGACAATTAATAAATTAAATGACAATCAATTAAAATAGAAAGGTAAAATTGCCAAAATAATTAAATAAGTCAAAAAATTACATATCTTCTCCCCTTTTTCTTTTTTCTTTCGTACGGCACAAAGCAACCAAAACCAATAATTGATGATTTGCTTTATGTCACATGACATGTATTTATAATGAATAACTTTGAGCAATTTGCAACTTTAGTCCTTGTACTTATGTAACTTTTCAAATAGACTTTTCTTTTTCCATTTATTTACACATAAAATGTGTAATAATATTCTTCTAATAATGACGACTTCAGCCCCTAAACTTCAAAACTTCTTATAAAATATCCGCAATTAATTAATTACGGTGTAATTAAATTATAATTACGCCGTATCCTACAAAAATTTGCGCCCAAGTAATTAATTACGGCGTAACTAAACATCGGGTTACGCCGTAATCATTCGCCAGCTCATACATATCCGATCCGAAATAATCTCTACGGCGTAACTAATTCCATGTTACGCCGTAACCTTCATAAAATAATTACGACGTAACCATAAGAGATGGTTACGCCGTATCCTTCAAAGCATCATAAATACGCCGTAACATTATTAATGAGTTACGGCGTAATCTTCACAAATAATTATCAGGCCCTCATAAATCAATCTTCAGAACATATATTTGGCCTTATATTATATATTTTCAGCTCCAACGCCTCATTTATCATGAAATGCAATTATGAAAGAATATGAACGAATTAAGTACCATATTAATACAAATGAGGCCATAAACACGGGAATTTAATATATAAAATATCAGGCTAATTTGATGTTATCAAATATCCCCCACTTGAATCCTACTTGTCCTCAGGTAGACCCTTTAAATAATTTTTAAAAATATATCTCCCAAAATTAATTGGAAAATATGAGTTTAAAAATCACCTAAGCTAGAAAATTCCAAACCGTGCACCTCACGAAAAAGGAATTGAAATCAAACTCTCTCTCATAATTCACGTGTTTATTTTTGGGGTGATCACTCAACTGCTCAATCATGGCGATTATTCTATCATAGGCTTGGCAAAGATACTAATATCCACCACTAGAGTCTATAGATGCAGCTATTCTAAAAGGCAATGGGTTGACACAACATAAAGGCTTACGGGGTTATTTTGTCATTACTAATGAGCTACGGCGAAGGGGACAAAATCAATGATACATGACCAAATCCATGGCTAAGACACCAATGATTGCTCGCTTCCTAACCTAAACTCGATTCATGACTAAGGGTAGGATAAGACATGGGAACACATTTAATGGGTGTAAATAAAAAGAGACACGAAACAAACAGATTGCTAAGTCCATAGTCGCCCCACCACTAGTCGCATTCAATCCCATAGCAAAAACCGAGGGTCAAGAGTCAAAGGGTCTTCAATACACGAGTCAATGCATATAAAATATAGCGTAATGCCTCATAAACTCCATAAACTAGGCAAATAAGGTGCATTAACTCGGCCTTAATCATCAATGACAAAAAGGTATGTGCTATAAAAATTTTAAAATTTGGGTACCAAAATCAACCATTTCTATCTCTCATCCCCCACTTGAAATGTATAATGCCCCCATTGTACGAATATTGATTAAAATTTGAAAGGCGAGATAGAAATGTACGGGTTTCAAATTTTATCCGTAAGACAAAACGGATTTGTAAAAATTTGCGCCTAATTGAACAAGGCAAGAATACTTAACACAATACGACACATAAGCTGATTTATATTTCGATCAGCAATAAACAAACTAACAAACTCTTGCTTGCATTCTCAATATTTATTTTTTATTTATTTTTTTTTTTTGTTCACTTTTATTTTTTTTACGATGCAAGACAAGGTATACATGGATAAAAATAAAAACAATACGAACATATAAAGTATCCCCACACTTGAGATCAACTATCATCTAAACCCGATTTTCTTCCAAAACCCCTTTATTCAAAACCCGCGACTTTCACTAGTGGAACCAAAATTAACCAACAGCGCCCAGACCATGGACATAAGAAACTACAGGGTAGGCTAGGCGATAGGTGAAATGAAACAATATATATTGGGTGAACAAAATGAAAGGAAAGGCTCTGAAGGGTGTATCTAGGGGTATCTTGAACTAATGGTGAGTGCAACAAAAAGGGTTTAACAGGGGGATTGACTAATCGATATGAAAAGCCAATATACACATAACAAAAATGATGGGCTATTTGGGTTTAATCCTAGAATTGCCTTAAATCCTAGCTGCACCGATCACACCAAGTTACCTCAGTGTAATGCTCATGGTAATGGTCTCGAAAAGATATACAAGGCCAAGTTCTAAAGTCTACTACAGCCACCGGCACACTTATTTTTATGGTATTATGTATAAGGGGAAAACGGAAAGGCTTATCCTCACACAATGGAAATATAGGGTAGGTGTGATCAGTCTAGATTAGTCTAGTTAAGTAATGAAAAACATGTCAAATTTTTGCTAATGAAAAACTTTTCATCAAAAACTAGAAAAATAAAGGCAAGTAAAAACAAGTGGGTGTCTACGTATAATCCTTTCCCCCCACTTGGGTTATACTTAAGCATATAAATAAAAGATGAATAATGCATGTTCAAAAACATGCTCCAATTATGCCTCCACGAGCGACATCCATCTTCACATCAACACTCTTTGCAAACACAATAGCAGTCAACTAGGACGGATAAAAAGTGTTCCCTTGCAGCCAATCATAGCTCCATAATTCTTCATCCTGTATTGCTGCAAGAAAAACTAATACCAAAAAGCATAATTACGGATAAAAAGCAAAAATAGCACGAAATGTAAAAATAAAATAAAACCTAACTCACTTTCGTAGGAATCACGATTGCATTTAGCGCATGCATCAAGCCTTGTTAACTAATCGGTGTCCCAAGTGGACGAGTGAAGTCTCGTGAGGGTTTACAGGGAACACACCCACAAAGTTCATTTAATTACTAATACAAGGTTATGACAATGTTTAGAAACTGTTTTTTTTAACAAAAACTTCATATCAGAGGATAGTTACGACGTAACTGGATCGGCCCAGTTACTGCGTAGGTTCAGTTGACTTAATAAAATGTGTACCAGGAAAGGGATTACAGCGTAACTGGATCGGCCCAGTTACGGTGTAATAAGAAAGCCCGAGAAAGAAGATACCTGGAACAGGGATGTTACGGCGTAACTAGATCGGCCTAGTTACGTCGTAAATATAATGCAGTGGACAGATGGCCTAACTGATAGCCAGTTACGGCGTAAATGGATTGGCCCATTACACCGTAATTACTTTCGGATGTTGTAGTGCCCATAGTGTTAACTTCTTCCTACGTGATCAAGATGAGTTATTGGAACTCCTATTATCTATCCTTGGTCTTTATACCTGAAAACAAGATAACAAAACATACCAAACCCAAAACAAAATCTAAAAACTACGAAAAATATCCAAAAAGGTCTATGAATAAAAACAAAGAAAACTAAATCTAGGATAGGGACGGGAAGTCTCCCGACGAGCACTTTTCTTTATCCTCCCGAGTCTTTAAATTAGACTCCCGCAACAGCCATCAATTGGACTTCTCCAATCATGTCCATTGCTCAACTAATCTCGCTTATGATCTTGTCGAATCGATAGACTCCTTTGGTCAATTCGCCTACCCTATGGTTCTTAGAATCCTCACCAAGTTGAACAGGTCACCCGGGATCATTCGGCAATCTAATAGCAGTCATTAAGATTCCTGTTTCACCCGGGATCATTTGGCAATCTATCGCATTACATGGGTTCTAAATGTCACTAGATTCCTGTTTCAAGTGGGGTTAAAGATGAGAGGACAACATTTGGTCAATTCGCCCTAACCTATCAGTAAAGATGCCACCACAGGAGAAGTCAGGTGTCCCCTCATAAGTCCTGTTGTTCCTGGTCCCCTAAGCCAAGTCATTAAGTTCCGCTACAATTCTTAAGTTCATCCAAACGGTTGTCCCCTCATAAGTCAGGTGTCCCCTCATAAGTCCTGTTGTGCCCGGCCGTTAGAAACTTAGACACTCACCCCCTAATTCTTAAGTTCATCCAAACGGTAGGTGATCAGTTGGTCAAATCGCACAAGTAGAAAGGGTCGTTAGTTGGTCATATCTTACCCTTCCCGTCTCAGTCCGCTCATCTAGGGTCAGTTGGTCATATCTCCTAGGCAATTGGCCTCTACCGCCATTCAAAACTACCGAAACAAGGGTAGCTACCAATAAACTATGCATGCATACACTAGAAACAATTAATTAATGCAAAAACATTAATAATAAAAAAATCTAAACTAGGCCAAGACCTAATTTCCACATTTCTAAAAATACCCTAATGGGATGACAAATATAATTACCATGTAAAACAATAAATAAACAAAGACATAACATCATAATTTAATTGACTAATAATAAATTAACAATCAATTAAATAGAACACAATAAGAATTAAATCGCCAACAATTATATTGATAATCAAGGTTATAATAAATAATAATGAAACCAAAATAATATTATGAGTCAGAAAATAATTACATATCATGCCAAAAATGATGTTATCGATCCCCTAGTTGATTACCGGGGCAAACCTCTTTTAATTGAACCAAACAGTGCCTGCTTTTTCTTTCTTTCGGCGGCCCCCACTCACCTACGTATAGTAGGTTTTCTTTTTCCAAATTGATACTCTGATTGTAGCACATGGAGCACTATTTATAATATATGACTTTGATCAAGTTGCCACTTTAGCCTTTGTACTGGCGCAACATTTCATTTGAGGCTTGTCTTTCTATTTTACACATAAAAGTGTAATAAACATCTTTTAATATTGACAACTTCAGCCCCTGGACGAACTTCAGCATTTATAAACTTGCCGCTTTTAATTAATTACGGCGTAACTAAATTATAGTTACGCCGTAGCCTTCAAAACTTTGCGTCCAAGTAATAAATTACGACGTAACTAAACATCGGGTTCCGCCATAAGCCTTCATTCACTCATACTTATCCGATCCGAAATAATCTCTACGGCGTAACTAATTCCATGTTACGCCGTAACATTCACAAAATAATTATGACGCAACCATAAGAGATGGTTACGCCGTATCCTTCAAAGCATCTAATTTACGCCGTAACCTTATTAAGCAGTTACGGCGTAATCTTCATAGGCCTTTGTAAATCTATCTTCAGAACATATATTTCTTGGCCTTATCTCACATCTTTACTGCTCCAACGCCTCATTTATCCTGAAATGCAATTATGAACGAATATGAACGAATTAAGTACCATATTAATACAAATGAGGCCATAAACACGGGAATTTGATATATAAAAGATTAGGCTAATTTGATGTTATCAAATATCCTCCCACTTGAATCCTACTTGTCCTCAAGTAGACCCTTTAAATAATTCTCGAAAAGATATCTCCCAGGATTAATTGAAAGATATGAGTTTAAAAATCACCTAAGCTAGAAAATTCCAAGCCGAGCACCTCACGAAAAGGAAATTGAAATCACACTCTCTCTCATAATTCACGTTTTTATATTTGGGTGATCACTCAACTACTCAGTCATGGCGAGTATTCTATCATAAGCTTGGAAAAGATACTAATCTCCACCACTAGAGTCTATAGATGCAGCTATTCTAAAAGGCAATGGGTTGACACAACATAGGCTTATGGGTTTATTTTGTCATTACTAACGAGCTACGGCGAAGGGGACAAAACCAATGATACATGACCAAATCCATGGCCAAGACACCAATGATTGCTCGCTTCCTCACCTAAACTCGATTCATGACTAAGGGTAGGATAAGACATGGGAACACATTTAATGGGTGTAAACAAAAAGACACGAAACAAATAGATTCCTAAGTCTACAGTCGCCCCACCACTAGTTGCATTCAATCCCATTGCAAAAATCGAGGGTCAAGAGTCAAGAGGTCTTCAATACACGAGTCAATGCATATGAAATATAGTGTAGTGCCTCCTAAACTCCATAAACAAGGCAAATAAGACGCATTAACTCGGCCTTCATTATCAATGAAAAAAAGTATGTGCTATAAAAAAAATTAAATTTTGGTACTTTTAGCACATTATTTTACCAAAATCAACCATTTCTATCTCCCATCCCCCCACTTGAAATGTACAATGTCCCCATTGTACGAATATCGATTAAAATTTTAAAGGCGGGATAGAAATGTACGGGTTTCTAATTTTATCCGTAAAACAAAACGGATATGTAAAAATTTTCGCCAGCTGAAACAAGGCGAGAACACTTATCACAATACGACACATAAGCCGATTTATATTACCATCAGCAATAAACAAACTAACAAACTCTTGCTTGCATTCTCATCTTTTTTTTTTCTTTTTTTTTTCACTTTTTTTTATGCAAGACAAGGTATACACTAATAAAAATAAAAACAATACGAACATATAAAGCATCCCCCCACTTGAGATCAACCATCATCTAAACCCGATTTTCATCCAAAACCCTTTATTCAAAACCCGCGACTTTCACCAGTGGAACCAAAATTAACCAACAGCGCCCGGACCATGGACATAAGGAAACTACAGGGTAGGCTAGGCGATAGGGGTAACGAAACAACATATATTGGGTCAACAAAAATAAAGGAAAGGCTCTGAAGGGTGTATCTAGTGGTATCTTGCACTAATGGAGAGTGCAACAAAAAGGGTTTAACAGGGGGATTGACTAATCGATTTGAAAAGTCAATATACACAATACATATATGGGCTATTTGGGTTTAATCCTAAAATTGCCTTATATCCTAGCTGCACCGATCACACCAAGTTACCTCAGTGTAATGCTCATAATAATGGTCTCGAAAAGATATGCAAGGCCAAGTTCTAAAGTCTACTACAGCCACCGGCACACTCATTTTTATGGAATTATGTATAAGGGGAAAACGGAAAGGCTTATCCTCACACAATGGGAATATAGGGTAGGTGTGCTCAGTCTAGATTAATCCAGTTAAGTAATGAAAAACATGTCAAAATTTTATTAATGAAATACTTTTCATCAAAAACTAGAAAAATAAGGGCAAATAAAATCAAGTGGGTGTCTATGTCTAATCCCTCCCCCCACTTGGGTCATACTTAAGCATATAAATGAAAAATAAGAAGGGTTAAAGATGAAACGGAAAGCTCCCCTGGATTTGCTCGGTACGAATAATAGTGCATGTTCAACAACACGCTCCAATTGTGCCTCCACGAGCAACATCCATCTTCACATCAATACTCCTTGCAAACACAATAGCACTCAACTAGGACGGATAAAAAGTGTTCCCTTGCAGCCAATCATAGCTCCATAATTCTTCAACCTGTTATGCTGCAAGAAAAACTAATACCAAAAAGCATAATTCCTGATAAAAATAAAAAATAGCACGACATATAAAAATAAAACAAAATATAACCTAACTCACTTCCATAGGAATCACGTTTGCATTTAGTGCATGCAACAAGCCTTTTAAACCAATCGGTGTCCCGAGTGGACGAGTGAAGTCTCGTGAGGGTTTACAGGGAACACACCCACAAAGTTCATTTAATTACTAATACAAGGTTATGAAAACGTTTTGAAACTGTTTTTATTAAAAAAATTCATATCAGAGGATAGTTACGGCGTAACTGGATCGGCCCAGCTACGGCGTAGGTTCAGTTGACTTAATAAAATGTGTACCGGGAAAGGGGTTACGGCGTAACTGGATCGACCCAGTTACGGCGTAATAAGAAAGCCTTGAGAAAGAAGATACCCGGAACAAGGAAATTACGGCGTAACTAGATCGGCCTAGTTACTGCGTAGTTATGTAGAAGTGGGCAGATGGCCTTACTGATAGCCAGTTACGGCGTAAATGGATTGGCCCATTACGCCGTAATTTCATTCTGATGTTGCTTTGCCCAGAGTGTCAACTTCTTCCTACGTGATCAAGAGGAGTTATCGGAACTCCTATCATATATCATTGGTCTTTGTACCTGCAAACAAGATAAGCAAAACACTCCAAACCCAAAACTAAATCTAAAAACTACCAAAAATATCCAAAAAGGTTTATGAATAAAAACAAAGAAAACTAAATCTCGGATAGGGACGGGTAGTCTCCCGACGAGCACTTTTCTTTATCCTCCCGAGTCTTTAAGTTAGACTCCTGCAACCATCATCAACGGGCATCCATTGGACGTCTCCAATTATGTCCATTGCTCAACTAATCTCGGCTTATGATCTTGTCGAGATTTGCTCCACTTGTTCTTTTTGTACCTGCACAAAAACACCACCAGTGCATTAAATGTGTAAAATAATTTCATAAGCAACAAGTGAGGATAAATGCAGATGTTTCAGACTTGGTTACGTCGTAATACTATTAACAACTACGCCGTAATTTCAGTCTGAAAGAAACCTGATATAATATAAGAATAGATTACGTCGTAACCATGGCCAAGGTTACGCCGTAACCTCAAGACAGAAGACATAATTGTAGAATAATATTAATCAAACGACCAAAATACGAAGACCGTTCCGTGTAGCGCGCCAAAACTTGATGCAGGTTTTACTGACCAGGTATTACATTTATAGTAACTCGTCTACCTATGGCCTACCTAATGCACTAACGGGCAGTGTACCCGGTCGCATGTAGTGAGGGAATGGTAAGACCGAGGTCGTCCCAAGAACGGTTGATTCCTAACTGTCTAATTAATTAAATTAGTCAAATAGATAAGTTTTAATGTTACGATTGATAATATTTAAGGTGTCACGTGATCAATTGGGCTGGTTCTCTGGTAAACAAGTAAATGGAAACGATAGTGATGCAATTCTTAAACCTAGTTCTTCCACAAGTGGCAACAGTCGATAGACTCCTTTGGTCAATTCACCTACCATATGGTTCTTAGAATCCTCACCAAGATGAACAGGTCACCCGGGATCATTCGGCAATCTAATAGCAGTCATTAAGAGCTGGTCGTTTACTATCGCATTACATGGGTTCTTAATGTCACTAGATTCATGTTTCAAGTGGGGTTAAAGTAGAGAGGACAAAATTTGTTCAATTCGCCCTAACTTATCAGCAAGGATGCCACCACAGGAGAAGTCAGGTGTCCCCTCATAAGTCCTGTTGTTCCTGGTCCCCTAAGCCAAGTCATTAAGTTCCGCTACATGCTAGATTTATAATAGTGAGTGCCAGGCCGTTAGGAACTTAGACACTCACCCCCTAATTCTTAAGTTCATCCAAATGGTAGGTGATCAGTTGGTCAAATCGCACAAGTAGAAAGGGTCGTCAGTTGGTCATATCTTACCCTTTCCGTCTCAGTCCGCTCACCTAGGGTCAGTTGGTCATATCTCCAAGGCAATTGGCCTCTACCGCCATTCAAAACTATCGAAATAAGGGTAGCTACCAATAAACTATGCATGCATACAATAGAAACAATTAATTAATGCAAAAACATTAATAATAAAAGAATCTAAACTAGGCCAAGACCTAATTTCCACATTTCTAAAAATACCATGTAAAACAATAAATAAACAAAGACATAACATCAGAATTTAATTGACTAATAATAAATTAATAATCAATTAAATAGAACACAAAAAGAATTAAATCGCCAACAATTATATTGATAGCAAGGTTATAATAAATAATAATAAAACCAAAACAATATTATGAGTCAGAAAATAATTACATATCGTAACAAAAATGATGCTTTCGATCCCCTAGTTATGTACCGGGGCAAATCCCTTTTAATTGAACCGAACAGTGCCTGTTTTTCCTTTCTTTCGGCGGCCCCCACTCACCTACGTACAGTAGGTTTTCTTTTTCCCAATTGATACTCTGATTGTAGCACATGGAGCACTATTTATAATATATGACTTTGATCAAGTTGCCACTTTAGCCTTTGTACTTGCGCAACATTTCATTTGAGGCTTATCTTTCTATTTTACACATAAAAGTGTAATAAACATCTTTTAATATTGATGACTTCAGCCCCTGGACGAACTTCAACATTTATAAACTTGCCGCATTTAATTAATTACGGCGTAACTAAATTATAGTTACGCCGTAGCCTTCAAAACTTTGCGCCCAAGTAATAAATTACGGCGTAACTAAACATCGGGTTACGCCGTAAGCCTTCATTAGCTCATACTTATCCGATTCGAAATAATCTCTACGGCGTAACTAATTTCATGTTACACCGTAACCTTCACAAAATAATTACGACGCAACCATAAGAGATGGTTACGCCGTATCCTTCAAAGCTTCTAATTTACGCCGTAACCTTATTAAGCAGTTACGGCGTAATCTTCATAGGCCTTTGTAAATCTATCTTCATAACATATATTTCTTGGCCTTATCTCACATCTTTACTGCTCCAACGCCTCATTTATCCTGAAATGCAATTATGAACGAATTAAGTACCATATTAATACAAATGAGGCCATAAACACGGGAATTTGATATATAAAAGATCAGGCTAATTTGATGTTATCATCACCCCAAGTGTCAGTTAGCATCAAAGACTCGGTCACCCCGAGTATCTGTTAGCATTAGATAGTTCGTAGTCGTAAACGTTTAGTTATTAGAATTAGTTAGTTACGTAATACCGTGGAGGACGGACGGGTCTTTACCGCTGTATACCTGATCCACAGCCTGTAGGTGTATAAATACCCTCTACCCTCCAAGGTAGAGGGTTGGAGATTAATCATATGATTTTACTTTCTCTCTCAAAAGTTCCTATTCTCTCTACTTTCTTTCTCTAAACTCTTTTACATATTCGATCCATCTACTTGTTCTTTATGTGTTTATGATAACCAATCTCTTACAAGTAAACACTAAACGCTCCTAAAAGTTCATTGCCAAAAATACATGCAACAATAAAATAATTAGGTTTTCAAACCCTAAATCTAGTAGTCAATCAACAAATCAGGAGTTTATACACAGATGTCACAAGTGATCTTCAATACTTACAAACTCAACAGAACAACAATTCCATTTTCGAATGAAATAAGCCATAACAGAGATGATTGATGATGGTAAATCAAAAATTAACCTTATAGACGTCTCTGAAATGGAGACGATGGTGGTGGTTGTGACGGTGACGATGAAGGTGACGACGTGACGACGACGATGGTGAAGGCATGATGATGGTGATCTCGACATCACGATGGTGATGACGACGGTGATCTTAACGATGATGATGGCTAGCAATGGTGGTGCGATGTCGACGATCGTCTGCTAGGGTTTCATTTTTTTTTATTAGAGATATTTATGAAAAGGGGAGTAGTGAATTTTTTATTAATTTATTTTGTTTGTAATTTTTTTGTTATACATAAATATAATAAAACCTCACACTTTTGACGTGTGTGAAGTTATTCCAACTAAATATATGAAACTCTATTTGTTGACATTTTATAGCGTGAAAAGAAATGACACTTACTTCACATTTAAAAGTGCGAAGTATTTTTATATTTCTTCGCAATTTAAAGTGTAAAGATATTATACTTAAATTATTTCTCCCACTTAAGTGTGAGCTTTTTTTCTCACAACTAAGAGTGTGAAGTTTTCTATGACGTTTGATGCTTATCACACTTATAAGTGCAAAAAAAATTTACACACTTATAAGTGTGAATATCCCGAAAATAAAGTTCACGGTATATAAAGTGTGAAGAAAAAAGTGTGTACAAATGACAAATTTGTTGTAGTGTTTGTATTTTTTTCACGTTCAGATCAACAAAAAACAAATATCATTTATAAAATGGAAAATGAGGCAAATACCCCCGGCGCCCTGAGGCTAATCACTTTCCGGACCACTTTTTTTTATTTGAAAATGGACCGAGGGCAACCGCTGTCATTGGGAAACTAATCGACATTGTGACAAGTGTCCCGTATGTGTAAGGTATTGTTCTTTGGGCAACTAAAAAGCGCTGGGCAACCGTATTTTTTAAAAATGGTTTTTTGTTCATTTTACATAACATAAATAAAATATTCTATATACTAAATATTGGGTAAAACTGTGTTCCTAATACATTTTTTTCATACTACTGCTTCTTCTTCTTATAATATTGCTTCTTCATTCAAACACACACACACGGATCTGAGAGTTAATATAATTGATAGACTACTAACAGGTTTGAAGCTTCTTCGCTTTTGATTGAGGTATCATTTTAGGTAGTGATGTGATAACCGCTGTTTTCTTATATGCCGGTTTGTAATGTAAAATAGTTGTATGTACGTGTGGGGAAAACAAGAGGAAGCATCAACTTCCATGTAATTTTTGAAGGGCCAATTCTTTGATATAGTAACAATCGTTTCTAAAATTTGTGAAGGGCTGAATGAGTTGCCCTGTGAGCAAGTCTCTAAACATCTGAAAATGGCGTCGATGCGGACCTTGTGTTCTTGTGTTTCTCATTGTGTAAATTTTGTTTTATAAACCGGCATATAATCTATTTCGTTAAATCATAACCCTTGAAGTACAATATCTCGCATTCTTGAAGGTTAGAATTGAACTCTTCAAAAGGATATAGCCTCAATTTTTGAAGGGCAAGGTACAAGTCTATTAAAGGTTTATTATTTTGAGAGAATTAAACACGTCAACCCGACTCGGCATTCTAACTATCTTCTTCTAAATGGTCAAACTACTAGTTAAGGAAAACTACATAATCGATGTAGTTGTGTTGTTAGTTTAGTATACATATGGATGCTTATCTAGCACTAGCAAAATAATTATGTGACGGTTGAGACTGTTATGATTTTTCCCGTGTGGTAGTGCTCGTAACCATTGTGATTATTCCTATGTGGTAGTGGTCGTTAGTGGTTCTGAAGATAGAGAAGGGACGAAAAGGGTAAAGCTAGTCGGGTGTGGAGGTTACTCATTAAAACTCACGCATCTTTGTCATTTGACAGGTTCCATACAACATTCTTACGAGTTCTACTTATATATCGTGTGCATGCATGAGCCTTTGAAATAAATCTTACATAATATATTTTAACATCAGTCATAATATAACTAAATTTTAATTATTTGTACATAAAATATGTGAATTATCTATACGTATAGAGCTGTTTCAAGCATCAAGGCTTATAACCCGGTATATCAGGCTCCATTATCACTTTACAACTCTTACGCTACACTTACTGCTGCTACAACATAGATTAATGCGGCCTTTGTAAGTTAGTGCTGCACGATACAAGTTTATGTTGTTTGTTATTATTTATGCTGCTACCTTATACGTTACTACTGCCAGTTTGTCGCTAGTGATGCTCTATATATGATTAGTACTGCTACGGTAAGTTTACACTGATAGCCTATACGAGTACAACTGCTCGTTCAAGTTTATGTTGTTAGTTTTAAGTTAGTGCTGCCCACGATAACTTACTGCTGCTAGTTACTTGTTACAAGTGCTTCATATTCGTTTGTGTTGCTCGACATAGTTAAGACTGTTGTGATAAAAGAAAGAAGTTGCCCAAAAAGAAGAAGTTTCCCAAAAAAGAAGAAGTTGCCCAAAAAAAATCGCCCAAACAGAAGTCGACATAGTTCAAGGACGCCAAAGCCTCATCTAGCTTATTTTGTCTGTATACACAGTATGCCTGTTTATAAATTACCAAGAGAAAAAAAAGAGAAATGCATCAGTAAGACAGGGTACGAAATTGTATGCTTCCGGAACATGTGAAATAAACCTCTTATTTTTGGGCAACTTCTTATTAGGGCAACTTATTTTTGGGCAACTTCTTTTATCAAAAGAGCCTTAACTATGTCAGCAGCACAAACAAATATGAAGCAGTTGTAACAATTAACTAGCAGTACTAAGTTATCGTAGGCAACAATAACTTACAACTAACAGCATAAAATTGAACGAGCAGTTGTAATCGTATAGGCTATCGGTTCACAGGATCTATAGAAAACACTCCCACCATATGATCTAACCATTATGTTTATTGTCTTAGAACATGGTGCATGTTTCTTTACTTCTGTCTTGAATTCTCAACAAGTGAAGCCCGTTGGAGATTCGAGAGAGACTTGGTGTACCTTTGTAATGATATCAGCTCACAAAAATAACAACAAAGATGAGAATACTGTAAGTTTAAGTTTATAGTTCATTTGTACATAGTTTCAACAAAGATGACAATAGCGTAAGTTTTAGTATAATAAAATGTGTATGGATAACAGAGCCATCACGGTGGAGTACACCTCTGTAATTTACCTCTTCACCCTACCATGCGTAACGTACAAATTGTTATTTGAAAACAAGAAAGTATAATATGATTACAACATTAGCATTTTGTCAAGATCTACAAGCTAAACCTCCTTCTGCACAGGCAAATCACCAGTTCTCCGTTGAAAATCAAAATAACGCCTGTGCTTTTCTTCAAATGGTGCCTAGAAATGGACGTGAGATAAAAATTACAGGAGTATGGTAAATATAAGACTTAGAGAATAGAAATATACATGTATATTGATAAATAAAAAGATTATCATGCAAAAACCTACCAGTCCTTGTTGAATTTGGGATGCTTTCATACCAAGATTGGCCAATTTCCTACATGGGTCTATCTGTCACACCCCCAAATACTTGCTTTGCAGCGGAATGGAGTACCTGGGGCATGAATAGGTCCCAAAAGATTTCCAATGTACCAAAATGAATTTGTTACAATCAAACGATAGTTAAGTGCATAAAATCCATGTAAGACACGTCAGCTTAACGACTCCATGCAAGCCATGATGATATGCTAATACCTGAGATAAAACATGCTTAAAACAGTCATCCCAAAGGTTGAGTGAAATCCATAGGTTTAATTAAGTCGTTTGAACACAATATTCGTAGTGTGAGTTACGTTATTTCACACTCATCGTTGAAAACGAAACAACATTTATTTCACTAAGTTCATGACAACCAAAGCGTAAACCTCGTACCAATAGAAATTGGTAAAATCATTTCATCGCAGCCCTAGTAGGTAAACTTGCCAATTTACCATATTGATTCGAATATAGTGTGTTCGATTTCCCCTAACTGGGTCAATAAGAACGGGTGTGTTAATTCCAATAGGCCTATTCACAATATTCGGGCTCACTCGCAAGTGACTAATGGTGCATGATGTAGGGACTTCAAACATGGAAATAGAATACTTAGTGATAATAAAGCATTTGGATATAACGTACAGTTCAAAGCATTTGTGTTCGATTAAAAATATAGCATGTATCTCCCCCAAGAGTTTGTAACTGGGACACCTTTTCATTTAAATAAAGAAATTGTAAATCGCCGAACCATAAGTTTATAATTTCTTACTTACATAAATTGGGACGCTTTTTTAAGTAAGTAATGAATTATAATTGAGTGGGCTTAATTGTATCCAATATGACATGAGTATGAACTCGAACTCGAGAATCACTAGTATTCTTTTAAAAGATCTAGAAAACACGATAGTGTCTTACCTCTCGGCAAAAATCTTAAGACCTCATTCGAACAACCTAATTTCATTCTTAATCTATCACTTTTGCTCTTACAAATCCTTACAAACATGAACCATTTGTTGAGCTAACGAATTTGGTTAAAGTCACTTGAAACCTGACATGATGGAATTAGATGTTTCAAGAACAGAATTTTGTTGACACGAACTTGATTATGCACGAGTCGCATAAGTATAACTGTTCCATATTGTTGCGCTAGCGGACTTGTTACACTCTTGAGCTAATGGATTTAGTTCAGTCTCGAACTAACAAACTGGGTGTGATATCCCATCATCCATCACATAAGCTCCCATGAGCTCCTCCCATTTGTTGGCCATTATTTTGGGGACATTATTTCTCGAAATGTTCTCACTTTCCACATCCCATCACCGTTTGTTACTATTGTTGTTCGTATTTTTATTTTTCCTGTTGTTAGATACTTGAGCAGTCTAAGCTTGCACAACTTGATATACTAACAAGACATTTGAATTGTTTCATCCGGTGTGAGTAATCACACGAAGCTACGTTCTCTTGAATACTGAGTGGAAGTTCTCAAGTGAACTTTTCCCATAACTTCTCATTGGTTGAGACCATCACTGGACACACTACTGCCAACTCTTGAAAGCGAAGAATATAAGTTGTGAATCACAGTTACAGTTATATTGAACGACCTATAGTGTCGTTTTGAAAATACATCGTTTGATATAATAAAACATTCAGAGTTTAAAAAATATAGGTCCCAAAATATTTCCCAAAGTACCAAAATGAGTTTGTTACAATCAAACGATAGTTAAGTGCATAAAATATATGTAAGACGCGTCAGCTCAGCGACTCCATGCAAGCCATGATGATATGCTAATACCTGAGATAAAACATGCTTAAAACAGTCAACACAAAGGTTGAGTGAAATCCATAGGTTTAATTAAGTCATTTGAACACAATATTTGTAGTGTGAGTTACGTTGTTTCACACTCATCGTTAAAAACAAAACAGCATTTATTTCACTAAGTTCATGACAACCAAAGCGTAAACCTCGTACCAATAGAAATTGGTAAAATCGTTTCATCGCAGCCCTAGTAGGTAAACTTGCCAATTTACCTTATTGATTCGAATATAGTGTGTTCGATTTCCCCTAACTGGGTCAATAAGAATGGGTGTGTTAATTCCAATAGGCCTATTCACAATATTCACACTCACTCGCAAGTGACTAATGGTGCATGATGTAGGGACTTCAAACATGGCAATAGAATACTTAGTGACAATAAAGCATTTGGATATAACATACAGTTCAAAGCATTTGTGTTCGATTAAAAATATAGCATGTATCTCCCCCAAGAGTTTGTAAAATAATTAAGTAATATAAATTGGGGCTATGAACTCACAGTAATATGTAAAAGTTTAGAGTACTTGTGAAAGTAAATGAAAACAGTTGAGCATGTATCTCCGCCAAAAGTAATTCAAAACATATAAAAGTAGGGGCTATGAAACTCACCTGATGCAATGATTATGATGACAAGAGTGGATACATTGAAATGAGGCGCAATCTCTAACTGCAACCTAATATGAATGATATGATCTAATATAAGTCATGAAATAATGTCGTACATGCAAATCCACATGTAATCTATACCACTTGTGCATTTTTGAAAATGAAGTTTATCGTCGAAATATATGCTTATGACATCTCGTCATGTTATAAAATACTTTAAAGTACTTACGTTGAAACAATATCCTACGATAGTCATTTAGTGAGTTCATAGCCCCACTTTCTATTACATAATTGTTTTACAAACTCTTGGGGGAGATACATGATATATTTTTAATCGAACACAAATGCTTTGAACTGTACGTTATATCCAAATGCTTTTGTTAGTGCAAATATTACGATATTTAATCTATACAGTCTCGTTTGTTTTGATTGATCACAAACATGTAACTTGTAATACATAACGTAAAATGTACAAGTTACTTGTAATTACATTTGTCTCAACATAAATTCAACACCTCTCGATGTCTCAAGTCCTCGTATGTTACAACACAGGTTCGTACATGTTTGTTATGTGGCATTATGATCAAACCCATTAACAAATCATATAGAATGTTTAAAATACGTTTAGAGTCACTAAGTATTTTAATAGGTTAACCATTCTATTTAGAACCTCATTTTACATTTTGCATTCACAAGTATTTCAAAAGGTAACTAGACATTTTATTAACTAGTTACATAATACATTTTACAAGTTTACTTTGATAAACATTTTAATCTAAAAATGGAAATACATGTTACATCATGGCATGCATCATCTTTGAAATCCTTGGAAGATCTCTTGAATATATTGGTTAGATTGACACTCAATATATCAAATGTGATCTTGGTAAGATATGGTAAAATCTTGAAAATATTTGAAGAAATATTTTTTAGATTTCTTGTCAGGCACCCACGGCACCAAAATGCATAAAGGGCGGAACCCTTTATTTGGTACCGTGGTCCGTGGACGCCCCGCCCCTTTTGCCTATAAATAGAAGCCCATTGTTTTCTCATTTCTTTACCACTTGAAGACACACCTTCTCCACCTTCTTGCATACATTTAGATCTATCATTAACAATGTAGTAACATACATTAAACACCCTAATGATCATGATCATAATGCTTCTAACATTCATCTTTGTTGTAAGCATACTCTACATTGATCAACCAAGGAAAGCTTGGAGATCTAGCCATCCCCACTCACCACAAGTTGAAGATCTATCACAACAAGTTTAGGTAACTTGTGATCTTCATCATGAAGGCTTCCTATCAATGGAAGTTCATTTAGAAGTAGTCATTCATATCCATTAGACATTTGTGTCATGGATCATTAGTGTAAACATCATTGCATCATAACAACACTTTCACCAAACTAGATTAGATGGTTTATGTGTTTGTGCCATAAAACACAAGGTTTGTTATGTTGGGCCATAAAACATATTGGGAGTGGTTGTACCCTTGTAAAAGAACTCGACATCTAGCTTAGTGTCGGAAGGGAGCTTGTTGATTTAGTGAAGTAACTCTCGAGTTGGGTACTCGGGGAGTGGAGTAGGGCGGAAAGGAGATCCGTGACCGAACCACTATAAATCCTCGTGTTCGGTTTGCACTTTCCTTTCTTTATCTCTTTACATTTATACTTGCACTATACTATTGTTTGTGATGTGGTTTGGTGTTCATGATTGTGTGAAAACTTAGTTTACTATGTTTCATATTAGTCACAAACAATAATTGGTACTTTCATATTATAACAAGCTTCATAAGCGATTTGATACTAAAGATCTAAAGTTTTTAAACGTTAACGTATTCACCCCCCACGCTTTCCACAATTGGTATCGAAAGCCACGTGTAGCTCTTATTTTCAAAACAAATGGTTTTAAAATAGAGTACGATCCATGTATCAAATTACCATTGAAGCGAAAAATAATATGAAAAATGTTTTGCTTGTTATACTTAGAAATTTTGTTGTTAAATGTAACTTTGTATACAAGCTTGAAGGTTTTCTTGAAAATAAAAGTTTGTTGAAAGAACTAGTAAGTATTGTATTGAGTGCTTATAGAAAATTTACGAAGAAATATGATTTTAAAGGAGTGTTTGGGATAACTATAAATCTAGTTGAAAAATCACCTCCGTAAATGTTTAAGATAAGTTACATAAGTAGATATGTTGTTAAATATGTGTATTATATGTTTACTATGAAATCTAGTAAGTCACACACGTTTTCTCTATGTCAAATACTAGTTTTGGTGAATCTGTCCCAGAGGACCACGGCACCAAATCTTATAAAGGGCGGATCCCTTTATTTGGTTCCGTGGAATCCGTCTGCAGTGATGCAGATTTTTTGGGCAACTTCAAAAATCATAACTAATTAACCGTAAGAAGTCCGTGCAAGTCGAGCCACCTATCATTTTAAAAGGAATTGAGTCTACTTTCACTTAAAAATACTTTCATGGCCTGAGTCTAATTTTAAATAAGTAAAATAGACCAAATACTACAATATGTCTAAAATATTAAGTTTCACTTTAACATAAAAACTCAAATTTTTGAATCAAACAATTTAAGTTGGTATTCTTAGAACTTTGATACAACTTCTTTTGAAACTAATTAATTTGGTAATATGTTTAAAGGAAACTAATCAAGCTTGGTATACATCGTCATATTTAAACGCTAAATGACTAAAAGTGTTTTTCATTTTATGCTATGCTAAATGACCACTTGTTTATGTTGTTTGCATATATGTTGCTTGCTTATTTTCAAATTGTTGTTTACACTTGTTTGTTTGCATAATATAAGTGTCAATCTTGCCATGTTATTTATTCGCTAGTTTGACGATTTCTTGTTTATGCACAATAGGACTTTGCTAGATTTTGTGCACTAAGTTGGAAAATTGTTTTACCATCGCTTGTAGAATTAGATAACTTTCTTTGCATAGGTTATACTAAAATCTCGCATAACTTATGAAATGTCATAACTTCAATTATCAATGAGTACTAACTAAATTAGTCAAGTACTTTGAAAAATGGAGTTTTAAGAGAGTGTTTGGTACAAGGACAAAAACAATGTTGTATGATGTAATTTATGTGTTTTCGCTTCGTAGGATGATAAACTAACTTAAAACATTGATGTATGCTAACCGGTTCATGCAGGGGATAACACACGAGTGTTATCAAATTTTACCCATTTTCACTTATATGTGAAAATCGTTAGCCCTTGGTCAAAGTCTATGCTCCACTATGTTTGTATATGTGTTATTGACTTTTCCTAACTAGAAATGATTAATGTCACATGTTTTAAGCAAAATTCGGTTTTGGAAAACTCCCTGACACCTAAAAAATGGGTCTGTGAAGTTTTCTGGTGTCCACGGATTAGACGGCACCAAAAAGTTGGTACCGTCTGTTATGCATTTTGGTACCGCCGTTCTGACAAAGCGGACCAAAGCGGCACCAAATTAAGGGTTCCTTTGTGCAAAAAATTGGTGCCGTGGGTTCTACTGGTAAGTTGTTGAATTTTACTAAATCCCGAAATCTAATTTACCAAATTTCGTTTCTAGGATAGTTGTTAATGCATATCTTTCATGTCTCACTCAACACATCCTCAATGGATTAACTTAGGATGTTTGACATGATCTTAGACACTTCCATATCATTAGAAACTACCATCTTTGTATAGATTAACATCAAATCCGTGAATCCTTAGCTCGATAAATCAACACATTCATGATGGTCAGTTTTCACACATTCATCAAGTTACTTTTCCTCAAGCTTAGCATTTCTTAAAGCAAAGTCAAAATGACTAAATCCTCAACCTCACATAATCCATTTAAGAAAACCACTAGGATTAGCAGTCGATCTTGTTGCTTCATTAACTTGAACTCTTCATCTTCGGACTCATTACCTCTCAACATCTCCTCACTCGTTTTCAGATGACTTAGATATGATGACTTACCGAGACTAACAAATCTGGACTCATTATTTGCAAAGATATCATACACAAGTCTATCATATGACTATAAATACTGTTTTGTATCTTCATGTATTGCCTCACTTGGTTAACATGAAAATAATGTGTCATCATTCAAGACGATAAGTATTTACATAGAGTCATAACTCACACGTATGTTAAAGACATACTATCAAGTCTTGTTATCCTTGAGCTCAATCTAAGCTTTATAATCTCAACAAATTAGGATTGACAACTTAAGTATTTCATCAGAAATATTCAAGTATATGCGACTTACGATTGTAGTCATTAAAAGTCATATCCGAAAAATCAACACCCAAGTATTTTAACAACACATGTTGAAACACTTATCCAAAACAAACAACCCACTGTGCCACTTATCCCTCTTTGACACCTATTATCCCTCTTCCATCTTTTGGCACCGTTAAGCGTATTGCTCATGAACTTCCAAGAGCATCCATTAAATCAAATGTGCCCTTTCAAGGTAAACCTATACCTCAGCCCCTAAGCTTCATAGACATAACCAAAACTTCAAGCACTTCACTAGCTGTAGCAACCAATGAACCATAAGAATTAGTATCCGTAACTTTTGTGTTCAACATCTATGGACAAATAATCAACCTAAGTACTCCTATAGCACAACAAACCCCTACATCACCACATCCTTAAACACACTAGAAGACCTACCACCTAGATCAACCAATCCACCATCCTTACCATCATTTGAATTCGTTGAGTGTATTGCTCAAAAAGCCCTTGTGTCCAACACTTGTACTGAATCAAATGCACGTTTGAACAAACTCAAACATCCTTTCCCACATATAAGGACTTAGATAATTCATTATGGCTAGAACCTCAACTATCAAATAAGCATGGTGCTCTTGGTAATTGTTGACAATTCCCACTAGGTATAAGTAGTACTACCTTCACAAATTATCAAAAGTATTAGTAATACTTTGTCGTTAAACTTCTGCATAAATTTCGTTAAACCTCAAATCAACATTTTAACAACATATGTTAAAATGCAATCTCAAAGCCAACATCATCTAGTGAATATAATCTTGAGACCAAGTTTATTTAGATGGGACTATCCGATTCAAACACTTTGGCTTCATATCTTCATTTAGGAAAACATGATGTTTTGAAGAACATTATGACTAAGATTCATGCGTTAAGCTTTCATCTTGTTAAAAGGATATTGTATATCCTGTGCATCATTATCTCCTTGCGACATAAATGGTTATGTTACAAGAGATTTCATTACACCTCATTGGCTAAATGATCTTGAAACGAACATCCACAAGTTCTATGAACTAGCATATCCAATTCATCTTGTCATACTTATTCTCATAAGCATGATAACTTTATCCCATGTGATAATCTCATTTGTTGAAAAATACTATTTGTATCTATTTCCTTTCAAGCATACATCATAACCTAACCTTGCTCAAACCTTGTGCACATCCAAGGTTAAAACTACACATCTCTAGAACATACACATGATCTATTGAAGTTGGTAACCTTATTTAGATTCTTGTTAAATAAAAAGAGCTTTCTTGAGAATGTTCTTAATTTAACACATTCCATTCCCTAGTCTTAGATAATCAAATCACATTTAAAGTATACATTTCAACTCAACGCAAAAGATGTCATCCATTAGATCATACAATTAGCTATGTAATTTGAACAAACTTTAGATTCTAAACACAAGATTAAAACATATTGTTTAAATTCATGTGTATAACATGACATCTTCATCACCTTAGTTATATTGCATATTAGTTGTGTCACATTAAGCCAAGTATTGGTAAACTATCATCTTTTATGCACTTTAATAGGCAAAAGTAGGAGTTCCCATCTTTCTAACATGAGAATGACTACTGGAGAACCTATTGCACTAGAAACTCAATTTGACCTAACGGTTGAATTGCTTCCTGAAGAGAAGTTGGGTATGTGGAATCACCCGTAAAAATGGTCGTGTTTAGCCTTAATTGAGCACCGCTAGTAATAGTCTCATATTCATTCTCCAACTTGAAAAATCTGTTTTCCTATACTTGCCTAAAGTAAGTGTTAAAACATTGATAGTTTGCCTCGCCTTAGGAATACTAATCAAACAAGTAGTATATATGACTTTTCTCATAAAACCACTTGCATTGCACTTACATGTGTTGATTACATGTTCTTGTTTAATACGATAAGTTGATTTGACATTATCTTAGTGTTTGATAACTAGTCAAATGTGTAAACCTTAGTGCGGTTTTATCTTCATAATGCTTGTATTCTTGTTTCATGCTACTAAACGTTTAAACCTAAACTTTATTTTCATAATGCTTACTTTTGAATTATTTTTAGCATAACTAACATGTTACTTATGAACTCATAATATGGCATTCTGATACGTGATAATTTTGATATGATATATTTGTGTTTGAAAGCTATTAGTTGGCATTCATTACATCGATGTGTAGTACGATCCAAATGATACATGCTCTTGTTTAAAATGATCAATTGTCTTCTTGGTGTTTGATACCTACTTGATTAATTGTCAAATGTGTAAACCCTAGAAAGTTTTTGTGATTCTTTATGCTACTTAATGTTAAGCGTAAACATGATTTGCATGATATTTAAGGTTGAAGAAAATTTTGTCATCTATATAATGTTCCACATGACTAATGTGTTATTTGTGAACTCATAATATGTCATTGATGTATCCATGTTTGAAAGCTATTGTCTTTTGTTGACATTCCTTAAATATATGCACAAGATGGTCTAAATGATACATGCTCCAAATTGTTATGTCTTAAACATGGCTTGCATGAATCTTTCATCTTGTTTCTTTTGCTTCTTGTCACACTATTTGTTTGCTACATGTGCACATATAATCTGTCAACGTGCTTTTGGTATGACAAACTTTTAGAAGCCTTTTTATCTTACAAATTAATCATTTAGATTATTGTATATCCAAGTATGCTTAAGTGTCTAAGTCTAACGACAAAACAATCTCTTAATGAAGTGTCTTGAATAAAGTCGTATTCTTGCATAATATGATTGTTTTGATGCTATCTTGTGTGGTGATTTCTTGTCTACTAAGTGCAATGTGTTGTTTTTCCTTATATAATATGTTATCATTTGATTTCTATCATGTTAACATCTTTTGTCACTAACAAATTTGTTTTGTAGGTTGATAACAAATTATTTGTTATCTCACTTGGTTCTAACTTTTATATGCTCATTTTGCATAATCCTCTTTATTGCTATGTAGATTAGTACTATGCTTTATGGGACCCCTACACTTGCATATAGTTTAAAAGCATATAGAATTAAGTTCTAGAGGTGGCTTTGCATCTTTGTCTTTCAACCGACCTCTTTGCAAATCTCATTTTTGCTTCCGCTTTCCAAAAATCACCTCCATCATTATTTAGTTATAACAATACTCTAATCCTCTTCACTTCCTATTAGGAAACCACATGCCTCATCATACGATCATCTCGTATTAATCGAGAAGAGGTACGTGACTTTAAGGATGAAGTTCATTGTATGCTAACCATCATCTAGAAAAACATCACTAAGCTCATCTCTTTCGTTAACCCGAATAACCTCCTAAACACTTTGTTGTCATTCCTTATTTGATACACATTATGTTGGATGTCCACCATTTAAGGGGGAGAGAAATCCATTCACATAATTGTCTTTTGTCAAATTTTATGGAGAAATCCATTCACATAATTGTCTTTTGTCAAATTTTATGTCTCTTAGACTCTAAAATACCAACACATAGGCAAACACCACTTAGCTAAAACTAGTTCACGAAACCACAACTAGTTCAACCTTTTTAACCTTATATCACAAGTTTGCACCAATACCTCATCAAGTGAAAAATACATCATGTGTTTTACAAACTTCTCCATCTCCACAATCAACGAATCTAGGATTTTCCTTAAACTAGCACCTTACAACTTCACTATCTAGAACACCATCATAGGATCTTATCCTTTTCTAGCTTGACATATATCATGCATGTCATTGTCAGTGCAAACGATATATTAATCAAAACAGCCATTTCCAACACGTTGGTCCATCCAACTCTCACTTATATGATGTCATCCCCATCCTCATATAGGTACTCATTATTATTATTATTAGTATTTTTCATGTTGTCTTCACTTCTTTTCAAAGTGATAATCATCCATGTCGGTCAAAACCATGCTAATACTACCTTTCCCATTGTCACCTAGAATAGGTCATTTTTATAATTCGTGTCAATCAATGAACGAATTTATCTTCATGTTATCACTTTTAGATAGAACACATTATTGATTACTCTTGGGTTGAAGCATATGAGAACTTGCTCAAAACAATAGGTTGTTAGCATCAGTAAATCATTCAAATCATAACCCTTATGCATCATTGAAATGCAATGTCCATTCATATTTTTGTTCTTAGCTTTGGTCACGTGACATGACGAAAGGATTGCATGAGTCCATATTTTTTTTATATTTGCTATACATATGAGTTTCTAACTCCTTAATAGCTTCCTACCTAATCACCATCACCTTCCATCACCACTTTCACTAAATCATCACCACCATGGATTAGTGAAAACTTACTTTTGTAAATCTCGAGTCATCTACCATCACCACATGAATCCTACTAGTAAACCGACACCAACACTAGCACCACTAGTGGCACACCCGGTGGAAGACTTCATATCTTCTTTCTAGGAATTATTTTGTAGGCTTTTATCATATTATATTCTCACTTTTCTTATGATTGTAATTAGGAGACTACACTTCATGAGATCTTTGTTTATATCATTTATCACATATATACATCTTATTTTTCTTTGTGAAAAGATGAAATATATTGCACTAATGTTTTTCATTGTAGGTTCATCATCATATACACTCGATTGTATATAACTTACTCATCTAAGGATGAAGTTTGCATCAATTATTTTTCTTATTTTAGGTGCTTCTTGACACCCTAGAACAAGGAGGAATATCCTTTAAGCACTCATATTGCATCGTCTATACACTTGGTTGTATATGACATATTTGTCTTAAGACAAAGCTTCTATTATACTAATATTTATTTTGAAGGTTCATCTTGACACCCTAGAGCAAGGGGAGCTTCCATCAAGAATTTACTGAATGCATCTTATACACACTTTGTTGTATAACACTTACTCGTCCAATTACAAATATAGTTTTGCACTAATATTTGTTTTGTAGGTTTTTAATCATACCCTGACGCCTCAAACAAGGGGGAGCAACCGTCAAGGGGGAGCATGCACTCATTTAGCATCATTCTCACTTTTCAACAAGCATTTGTGCTTCGATAAAAAGTGGAGAAAATAGGCTAACATTGCTATGCATTTTTTTTAATATATTTCTCATAATTTTTGTTGCATAAAACTAACCTTGATGTAGGTTAAGCCTCTTTATTTGATCCATAGATCCGCTACTAAACAAGGGAAGGATTGAAGTACACGATTTAACTTCACTCGAGATGATGCAAGCTCGCCTTTTTGGGGAGAAATGAAGTTAAACTCCAAGGACACACCCTTTTTTGTTTCGACAAAAGGGGGAGAAGAGTGTAAACGGAGAAGGTAATGTAAAGGTAGTAAGGATACAAGTAACCTTTTACATTTTACTTTCTATTACGTTTACATATATTTGTCATCATCAAAAAGGGGGAGATTGTTAGTGCAAATATTACGATATTTAATCTATACAGTCTCGTTTGTTTTGATTGATGACAAACATGTAACTTGTAATACATAACGTAAAATGTACAAGTTACTTGTAATTACATTTGTCTCAACATACATTCAACACCTCTCGATGTCTCAAGTCCTTGTATGTTACAACACAGGTTCGTACATGTTTGTTATGTGGCATTATGATCAAACCCATTAACAAATCATATAGAATGTTTAAAATACGTTTAGAGTCACTAAGTATTTTAATAGGTTAACCATTCTATTTAGAACCTCATTTTACATTTTGCATTCACAAGTATTTCAAAAGGTAACTAGACGTTTTATTAACTAGTTGTATAATACATTTTACAAGTTTACTTTGATAAAAATTTTAATCTAAAAATGGAAATACATGTTACATCATGGCATGCATCATCTTTGAAATCCTTGGAAGATCTCTTGAATATATTGGTTAGATTGACACTCAATATATCAAATGTGATCTTGGTAAGATATGGTAAAATCTTGAAAAGATTTGAAGAAAGATTTTTTAGATTTCTTGTCAGGCACCCACGGCACCAAAATGCATAAAGGGCGGAACCCTTTATTTGGTACCGTGGTCTGTGGACACTCCTGTCCCCTTTTGCCTATAAATAGAAGCCCATTGTTTTCTCATTTCTTCACCACTTGAAAACACACCTTCTCCACCTTCTTGCATACATTTAGATATATCATTAACAATGTAGTAACATACATTAAACACCCTAATGATCATGATCATAATGCTTCTAACATTCATCTTTGTTGTAAGCATACTCTACATTGATCAACCAAGGAAAGCTTGGAGATCTAGCCATCCCCACTCACCACAAGCTGAAGATCTATCACAACAAGTTTAGGGAACTTGTGATCTTCATCATGAAGGCTTCCTATCAATGGAAGTTCATTTAGAAGTAGTCATTCATATCCATTAGACATTTGTGTCATGGATCATTAGTGTAAACATCATTGCATCATAACAACACTTTCACCAAACTAGATTAGATGGTTTATGTGTTTGTGCCATAAAACACAAGGTTTGTTATGTTGGGCCATAAAACATATTGGGAGTGGTTGTACCCTTGTAAAAGAACTCGACATCTAGCTTAGTGTCAGAAATATTGTATAGGCGACGTTAGGTTGGTTCTACCTCGAACTAGAACCCGGTATTTAGCTTTGTACCGGAAAAAGTGTAAGAGACGATTGTAAGGTTTTCTCCGCCGAGAAGGGAGCTTGTTGATTTAGTGAAGTAACTCTCGAGTTGGGTACTCGGGGAGTGGAGTAGGGCGGAAAGGAGATCCGTGACCGAACCACTATAAATCCTCGTGTTCGGTTTGCACTTTCCTTTCTTTATCTCTTTACATTTATACTTGCACTATACTATTGTTTGTGATGTGGTTTGGTGTTCATGATTGTGTGAAAACTTAGTTTACTATGTTTCATATTAGTCACAAACAATAATTGGTACTTTCATATTATAACAAGCTTCATAAGCGATTTGATACTAAAGATCTAAAGTTTTTTAAACGGTAATGTATTCACCCCCCTCTACGTTTCCACAGCTTTATTGTCACTAAGTAATCTATTGCCATGTTTGAAGTCCCTACATCATGCACCATTAGTCACTTGCGAGTGAGCACGAATACTGTGAATAGGCCTATTGGAATTAACACACCCGTTCTTATTGACCCAGTTAGGGGAAATCGAACGCACTATATTCGAATCAATAAGGTAAATTGGCAAGTTTACCTACTAGGGCTGCGATGAAATGATTATACCAATTTCTATTGGTACGAGGTTTACGCTTTGGTTGTCATGAACTTAGTGAAATAAATGCTGTTTTGTTTTCAACGATGAGTGTGAAACAACGTAACTCACACTACGAATATTGTGTTCAAACGACTTAATTAAACCTATGGATTTCACTCAACCTTTGGGTTGACTGTTTTAAGCATGTTTATCTTACGTATTAGCATATCATCATGGCTTGCATGGAGTCGTTGAGCTGACGCGTCTCACATATATTTTATGCACTTAACTATCGTTTGATTGTAACAAACTCATTTTGGTACTTTGGAAATCTTTTGGGACCTATGTTTTGTAACAAACTGATGGAGCAAAATAAATGTTTGCCACCAGGGGTATGTTATAACTGCAAATGCCCAGCACGTTTGGAGTGATATTAGCAAGAAATAAAGACAGATTCCTAACAGTTGAGATGTAGACATACTTCTTCTGAACAATTGATCTATATGTTAATATCTACATACTGTCATGTTGTTGTCAATGTGTATGCTAATGGGAAATTTTACTAACCCTTTAGAATGGCCAAGAGATGGGTAGAGTTCGGCTACAATCTTCATGATTTCAGATGAATGAATCACTTTCCCTACCACACAGTATCTACCATTGGCTTTGGGTTCTCAAATGCTAATATACGTGCCATAGCAACATCTCTCACATCAACAAGTCTGTAGATTCCATCTGCGAATACTCCTTGACCTGCATAATGATTCAACAGTTTTAAGTAACTTCAAAGCTCCACAGAAACATTTAACCTTGTCCCTAATAACAAATATAATCAGGTTATAGTATGCTAGAAGTATAATAACTTCTTTTTTGAAGAAAATACAGCTTAAACAGCAAGAAGGAAAAAGCAAAAAATTGTGGGACCATGTAACATGTAGGTCCACCCCCGAAGGCGATAGTGCATATAGACAATTGTTATAGGAGAAAAAAGGTGTGGATTCCTAGCATATTCTGAGTGAACCTACTAAAACATATATAAAATAAGCAAATAAAAGATTGTGTAATTAACTGATACGTTTAAGAACCAGCAGAGGTAGAAATTTCGACCCGCATACGTTTTAATGACTCAATTTAGGTTAAATAAAATGTCCCGCGGGTCAAAACTCAAAAGTTTCCCAAAGTATGCATGAAACCTCCAGAAGTTATTAAATTTTCTTTAATTATTAACGAAAAGATACATATCTTGTAAATGATATCGACACATTAGCTATTTGTGAAAAACAATATCTTGACGAAAAATGTTTTGGGTTAATCTGACCCGACCCATTTCCAATCACAAAAGATTACTTTGACCAAACTCCGTAACCCCATCCCACCAGACCCACTCAGTTTGCAACTAACAAGTTATCATAGAACGTTTTGGTCTGTCTTACATGAAATCCAGGTGGATATTGCAGCTCACGCTTGGAGTTCTGAAAAGCACCCGACTGACTTGGATCATGATTTCTAGAATGCATAGGTGAGTTGCTCGATGGTGACGGCATTGGCGGCAGTGGAGGGTGTTTTAGATCATACAATTCTTTAGCTTGCCCATGACTAGTATTAGGATGCAAAGCATGTGATGATGATTTAGGGTTCTTAATGTTGGCCAATCCTACAGATCTTTCCACTTTAGCAGAGTTCATTTGACCATTTCTCGCTTCCTCTGACATATCAAAATACTTTTTCTTAGAAGAAATACCCGGTTCACGAGTCAACAACACTTCAGGAAGTGAAACAGATAACCGAGATGAAAAATCACTCTGATTATTATTATTATCATCAAAATTAGATTTCAGAGGAGTACCCAATCGAGAATCACTTTCAGTTTCTTCAACAATAGAATGAGGTGAGTTATGGTCACCGGTAATCAATGGAGGTTGCTGCAAATTATCATCGGGTTGGGGAAAAGGCAATCCATCATCAGATCCTGACTCTTCATCACCTAAGTCTATAGTTAATCCCTGAAGATCATCATCTAAATCGGGTCTCAACTGCTTAGCTTTATTCATTTTTTCAGCATCCAGGTCATTTTCAGGAGGTGTGTTTTTTACTTGCGGGCTCCCCGCCATTCCCACGGGATTTTGGCGTTCTCTTTCACGAGCCATGAACTCGTCTACATGAATAGACGGCGGTCTGCCACTACTGGATCCCAACCGTGGGACCGTAATTACATTAGAAGTAGTACCATCAACATTTCGCTCTCTAGTAACATAGTCATCAACATGCATAGAAGGCGGTCTACTTGTATTCGGCTTCCGGAGCCTAAAATTGTCCCTACGGGATGGGACAGGAGGAGCAGAAAACTGGCCAGAACTCCAGGAAAACATACTTTGACTCATATTTTCAGCCAGGGAGTTATCTACCCTGACCCCCCCCTATTTACCCCTTCCAACGGGGTAAGTTTCCTTCTAAGAGATTGGCCATTTTGAGAGAACCGATCACGTAGATTTTCAGGACATTCCCACATAAACTTGTCCCCATACGTGTTTAAGTTGTAATAATCAGCCCGGTTAGCGCTTAAATTAGAAATCTTTTGTATCTTTGATGGGCGTTGATGTTCACTTGATAATGTCTGAAAAACACTGTATATGACCTCAACTGGATCCATTGATTCACTAGGCGTTTCCAACAACTGTAGCAATGAGTTTGCATATTCTTTAACTTGCACATCATGCATTAAATCAATAATAATGTAACTTCTATTGTACGAAAAGATGGAAGACTATGCTATAATAGAAAATGTTCCAGGAGAAAAAGATGCTGATGAAAACAGATTCGGGTTAATACAGACCAACATTTATAGGGTCAAAACAGGCCTACGCCGGATTGGATTGACTAACAAAAAACATTGTCTCCATGTATCATAAATAACTAATGTGACACTTATAAAGTGCTTGGGAGGCTGTAATGCTGTATGCATGTATCATTTATACATAGACATGTTCAACTCATTTGACTCGTTTCAAATTTGACTATATACTTTAATTCGACCCATTTGACCAGTATCAGATATAACACAGCCCAAATCGACCCATTCATGAATATATAAGTATAATCAGCCACCCGTACAATAGAATAGATACCTAACGGAAAGTTTGAATTTCATTATCCTTCAGCCTGGAACCTAGCAAGGATGTCAGCTTAAAAACGTACTTAATGTTCTCTTCTGAAGAGAGACTAGCATCGTTTACACCACAAGGATGTCCAAAGAGGTATTTCATTGCATCAACTAGGTTCAAGCTGTATAATGGAAGGCATGTTTAGTTTAATCATCAGCCAAATTAATTCTAACTTGCATATAACAAAGTCAGACTGACCTATTCTTATCCATGCAAAAGCTTAAAGCTCCTGATGTAAGTGCCGCAACAGCTTCAATGGTAGATACTAAGGGAACATCCTCCAATTCAATAGAGTTTAATAAAGTCTTCAATAGAGTAATGTAATAATTTGTGTTCCAAGCAAATGAATAAAAGAAAATGCTTAAAGACCTCCTACCTTCTTGAGCAGGCACGTCGGGCAGGTATGTGGGACTTTGGCCTCTATTATTATTGGGATCGGTGAACTCGATTATAATTCCATGCTTTCCGACCTGCAACATAGGATGGAATCGAGAAGAGTGAGAAAACATAGTTAAAAAAGAAGACCAAGGGAGGACAGTCGGACACCCTTCAATCGGCGTATCATCAAAACGTCATATATTTACCTAACATACGCCACAATAAATAAACGACACATAGTAACTAACCTAATGATAGCCAGGTGGCAAGCAACATATCGTCTGAAACACAGTCGGACACCCCTCAACCGGCGTCATCGGCCAATGCTCCGACCACCTTCAAAACCCAAAAAAAAAATCAGCCATTTCATCAAACACTTACTATACACCTTTTTTTATAAAAATAAACTCACCCAGTAAATAAACCACTTTAAATGAAGAATGATTACCTTATCAGTAGAATGAACTTACCTTATCAGCAGACCCACCAGAAGAAAGGTGTATATTCCTACCATATTATGAGTGAACCTGCTAAAACATATATAAAATAAGCAACTAAAAGATTGTATAATTAACTAATCAGCAGAACCACTATCAACCATCTGACATCGCCCACAAATTTAACGATGGTAATACCTGACTTTTGACATCCCAAATTTTAACAACAAATCCAGAGGTGCCTGTTCCAATAATGAGATCGTCGATATTAAAAGCTGCTGAAGTATAACCCTGGGAATGAGATGTATCTGGTGGAGGTGGTGTCAGGTGGTGGTGCCATCGGGTAGTGTGAATTATAGAATAATAAGTGTGAGTTATGTCGTCTGTTCAATTTATGTACTGTTAACTTCGAGTTGTGATAGGTTTATGTGGGGGAGAAGAGGTGTGAGTTATATAGTGGTGTGAGTCTGTTTTGTGTGAGTATGTGATTTTTTTTAAATGAAAATGTAAAATGATGAAAATATCCTTGTGTATAAATACAAGTTGCCCAAAAATATAAAGTTGCCCAAAAAACAATACAAGTTGCCCAAAAGACAATACCTTACAATACATGATATATACTTTCAACATATGTACTTTTGTCATAGTTTGTCAGACACGTGGCATCCACTGATTGGCTCCAACAAAATCGCTGGGCAACTGGTCCATTTTTATAACGCAAAAAAGCGTGGTCCGAAAAGTGATAAGCCTCAGGGCGCGCGGTCCATTTGCCTCATTTTCCCTTTATAAAATTTGTTACACCAAAGAAAGATGTGGAACCCGAAGAGAATGTCGTGATAAGAAATTTGGTGCAAATTATGTTGGAAAATTTAGTGCACTAGTGCGATTAGCTCACACCTGGTAATGGGTCAGGAGATACGGAGTGTACACCCATAAGGTCCCTGAACACCCAGACTCTATAGTGGTGAGATTCAGTGTTAGTACTGGTAGTACTAAGTTAGTACTGGGAGGCTAGTTCCTACTGTAGTACTAAATTAGTACTGCTAGGCTTGTTTCTACTAGTAGTACTAAGTTAGTACTGCTAGGCTTGTTCCGACTGGTAGTACTAAGTTAATACTGGTAGGCTATTTCCTACTGGTAGTACAAGAATCAACTTGTAATAGGCATTGACCTATTCAAGTGGCAGTTACAACTGCATAATGACCACGTTTAATTGGTCATGTAACCACTATTCCTATCATTATGGAGGCTAATTATGTGGTGATTAATTGGCCGTTAATCACATATAATTCCATGGACTAGGATTGACTAATCTCTACTATAAATAGAGATCATCACTCAAATGCATGAGACACAAAACAAAAAACGTTAAACACTTCTAAGCAAAAGGGTTATTGATTTGTGCCTAATTCAGTAATATACATTTGGTCTTATCCCAAGTAGATATTCGTGATATTCAGGCATTAGGGTCGAATAGTTTACTTTGGAAAGTGATCACACGATTTCAAGTGATATCCGGTAACCACTTAGTGGTATTGCATAGCTACTGATTATCTTACCCTGCTGCTGGGCGAATAACCACCAACAATCAAAGTAAACTATTTGTGATAATTAATGGCTGCCGCTGCAATGAAACACATGGCTTCAAACTTTGCCAAGCTGAACAAGTTTGAAGGGGTGGACTTTAGGAGATGGCAGAAGAAGATGCACTTCTTTCTTTCCATCATGAGCGTGGTATATGTGCTAACCACTCCTTTTCCTGATGATGGGGATGATGCCACTGTTGAACAGATTAGGAAGAGGAGCAAATGGGAGAATGATGACTACATTTGCAGAGGCTTAATTCTCAATGGTATGTCTGATTCATTCTTTGAATTTTATCAAAATTTTGAATCTTCCAAAAAACTATGGGATTCCTTGGATGCCAAATATATGGCTGAGGATGCATCAAGTAAGAAGTTCCTTGTAAGTAATTTCACAAATTACAAAATGGCTGATTCAAGACCAGTTATGGAACAATACAATAAACTTCTTGGTATACTTGGAAGGTTTACACAACACAATATGCACATGGATGGGGCTATTTCACTCTCTTGTGTCATTGATAAACTTCCCCCTTCTTGGACAGATTTTAAGCATACCTTGAAACATAAAAAGGAGGAGTTAACTCTTGTTGAGTTGGGCAGTCATCTACGCATTGAGGAATCTCTCAGGGTGCAGGATAATGACAAGCCAAAGAGTAGCAATGCTACTGGTGCATCTGTTGTCAATATGTTGAAGCATAACAACTCCACCAGGTACAATGACAACAAGGGTACACGTAAACATCAGGATAACACAAGGGCAGACCCTAACAAGAAGAAAACACCTACTTGTTGGAAATGTAGCAAATCTGGTCACATTAAAATGGATTGCAAAGGTGTTAATATTGGTGGTAAAACCAATGTATCAGGCACTAGTGGATCAGGGAATGGTTCAGTTCCTCTGAAAGGTTAGAATATGCATAAAGAATCTCCTCAGGTTTATTATGTTACATATGTATCTGAATCAAACTATGTGCAGGATGATGATGTTGAGTGGTGGGTTGACTCTGGAGCTACTGTTCATGTGTGCAAAGATAGAAGCTGGTTCAAGACTTATGAGTCAATGAATGATGGTTCTATTCTTCACATGGGAAATGAGTCAACAGCCCTGGTGCATGGACGCGGTTGTTTAGATCTTAAATTTAGTTTTGGAAAGATTGTAACTTTGTTTAATGTTATTCATGTTCCTGATATAAGGAAGAACTTAGTTTCAAGTAGTGTTTTGAATAATCATGGTTATAAACAAGTTATTGAATATGATAAATTTGTTTTGTCTAAAAGTAATGTATTTATTGGTTTTGGATATTTATGTAATCAAATGTTCAGATTGAACATTGTTAATGACTGTGATAATTCACCCTTTATGACCACCAATGACCTGACTGACTCTACCATATGGCATGCTAGACTTGGCCATGTACACTATAAAAGGATGCAAGATATGTCTAAGGATGGGTTAATCCCAGCATTTGACATGGACACTGAAAAGTGTAAAACTTTCATGTTGACCAAAATAACAAAGAAGCCTTTTTAGGGAGTTAATCGTGAATCGAAGCTCTTGGAGCTAATACACAATGACCTGTGTGATTTGCATGCAACTCCCTCTTTGGGGAATAAGAAGTACTTTGTGACATTTATTGATGATGCTTCTAGGTTTTGTCATGTCTATCTGTTACATACTAAGGATGAAGCATTAGATAAATTAAAAGTATTTAACACTGAAGTTGAATTGCAACTTGGGTGCCTGATCAAAAGATTAAGGACTGATAGGGGAGGTGAGTAAATGGATACTCTGTATTTTCAGTCTGTTGGTATAATCCATGAAACGACTACTCCCTATACTCCTTAGCAAAATGGTATTTCTGAAAGGAAAAATAGGGTGATAAAGGAGATGGTTAATTCCATGTTGTCCTATTCAGGACCGAGTCAAGGGTTCTGGGGAGAAGCTATGTTAACAGATTTCTATTTATTAAATAGTGTTCCCAACAAAAGGAACAAGGTTACCCCTTATGAACTCTGGACTAAAAAGAAACCCAACCTGAAGTATCTCAGGGTTTGGGGTTGTAGGGCTGTTGTAAAACTCCCTGATCCAAAGCTTAAAACTTTAGGGGAAAGAGGCATTGAATGCATCTTTGTTGGATATGCTGAGTATTCCAAGGCTTTTAGATTCTATGTTATAGAACCTAATGAATATATTTCAATTAACTCAATAATTGAATCAAGGGATGCAATTTTTGATGAGGATAGATTCTCATCAATCCTTAGACCAAGTCAAAGGATTCCTAATGACATTGGTGTATCAGAGGTCCCTGATGAAGAACCATCAGAGGTCCCTGATGAGGTTGTGGTTCAACAACCTGAACCTTTGCTCAGAAAGAGCAAAAGGGTCAGGAATCCAAAGTCATTTGGACCTGAGTTTCAATTATACTTAATTGAAAAAACTAGGGGTGAGGTCTCTGACCAATACTCCTATTGTTTCATTGTTAAGGATGATCCCAAGACATTTGAAGAAGTAATGAAGTCTCAGGATATTGCTTTCTGGAAAGAAGCAATCAATAATGAGATGGATTCCATCATGGGCAACAACACTTGGGTGTTGGTTGATCTACCACCTGGTTGCAAACCTTTGGGTTGCAAATGGATTTTCAAAAAGAAAATGCGGGTAGATGGAACTATAGAAAAGTTCAAGGCTAAACTAGTCATTCAGGGCTTGAAACAAAAGTCAGGAATAGACTATTTTGATACTTATGGCCCTGTGGCTTGTATCAGTACCATAAGACTGCTGATTGCTTTAGCATCTATTCACAATCTGATTATTCATCAGATGGATGTGAAAACAGCTTTCTTTAATGGTGAATTGGATGAGGAGGTTTATATGAACCAACCTCAAGGCTTCGTCTTTCCTGGCAATGAAAACAAGGTGTGTAAACTGATTAAGTCTCTTTATGGACTAACGCAGGCACCTAAGCAATGGCATCAAAAATTCGATGAAGTGGTTTTGTCTAATGGTTATTTACTTAACCAATCTAACAAATGTGTATATAGCAAATTTGATGAAACCGGTAAAGGAGTCATCATTTATCTATATGTTGATGACATGTTGATCTTTGGCACTGACCAAAATCAGGTTGACCTGACAAAGGAATTTTTGTCATCAAGGTTCTCCATAAAGGACATGGGGGAGGCTGATGTTATCCTTGGTATAAGGATTAAACATGAAAGTAAAAGAATTTCTATCTCTCAGTCTCATTATATTTAGAAGGTGTTGAGGAAATTCAATTACTTTGATTGTACTCTAGTGAGTACACCTATGGATACTTGTGAGAAGCTGATGCCAAATAATGGCAAGGCTGTATCACAAATTGAGTATTCTAGGGTAATTGGCTTTCTGATGTATGTCATGACTTGTACAAGACCTGATATTGCATTTGCAGTGGGTAAACTGAGCAGGTATACTAGCAATCCTAGTGCTCATCACTGGCAAGCAGTTCAGAGGGTACTGAAGTATCTAAAGAGAACTATGGACTATAGTCTCTCATTTACTGGCTATCCTTCAGTATTAGAAGGATACACAGATGCAAGTTGGATCAGTATCACTGAAGAAAATTTGTCTACCAGTGGCTGGGTATTCCTACTTAGTGGAGGTGCAATTTCTTGGGCATCCAAGAAGCAAACTTGCATCACCAGTTCAACAATAGAATATGAATTTGTGGCCTTAGCAGCTACTGGTAAAGAAGCTGAATGGTTGAAAAACTTGCTTCTTGAGATTCCATTGTGGCCTAAACCTATAACACCTATTTCTATTCTTTGTGATAGTGCAGCTACATTGGCAAAAGCTTATAGCCAAATATACAATGGGAAGTCTAGACACTTAGGTGTCAAACATAGCATGATTCGTGAGCATATCATGAATGGGGTGGTATCTATAGAGTTTGTTAGATCTCAACACAATTTAGTTGATCACTTGACAAAGGGATTAGCTAGAGACTTGGTTTTAAAGTATGATAAAGAGATGGGTTTAAGTCCAACTTAGTCACTGAATTCTAAGACACCCAACTCCCTCCTAAGGAAACTTGGGAGCTGAGTTTAATGTGGAAAGCTAAACATTCAGTGGACTGGAGCAAATGTTTTATTTTACATCCCAAGGTTGTGCTCAGAACCTGCTGAAAGGAGGATGAAGTCTTTACTTCTTAATGGTTAATTTCTTTGAAAAAGTGCTTGGCAGGAGCAACAATAAATAGGAACCACCTATGTGAATGTTGAAGTTTTGCCGTTTCAGGGAGCTTTGGACTTTTGGTTCTTACAACATTTATGAATTTGGATATGGACACATGAGGAGCTTTTAAGTGTTTGAAAACTTGTGTGTATTTTATCTTCAAGTATTCAAATGGGTTGAAGGGTTCAATTCTTAGAATACCCTGATTCTCGAATATTTGAACGTGTAATGTACTAAGATGGAAATTCAATCCTCAGGATATTTTTATTTATGCACATGTTTTGTTTGATGTTTAATTTTCATGCAAAGGAAGTGAACTAAATTTGGGGAGGATTGTTATAAAATTTAGTGCACTTGTGGGATTAGTTCACACTTAGTAACGGGTCAGGAGGTACAGAGTGTACACCCATAAGGTCCCTGAACACACAGACTCTATAGTGGTGAGATTCATAGTTAGTACTGGTAGTACTAAGTTAGTACTGGTAGGCTTGTTCCTACTGGTAGTACTAAGTTAGTATTGGTAGGCTTGTTCCTACTGGTAGTATTAAGTTAATACTGGTAGGCTAGTTCCTACTGGTAGTACAGGAATCAACTTATAACAAGCATTGACCTATTCAAGTGGCAGTTACAGCTGCATAATGACCACGTTTAATTGGTCATGTAACCACTATTCCTATCATTATGGAGACTAATTATGTGATGATTAATTGGCCGTTAATCACATATAATTCCATAGACTAGGATTGAGTAATCTCTACTATAAATAGAGATCATCACTCGAATGCATGAGACACAAAACAGAAAACGTTAAACACTTCTAAGCAAAAGGGTTATTGATTTGTGCTTAATTCAATAACATACATTTGGTCTTATCCCAAGTAGATATTCGTGATACCCAGGCATTAAGGTCGAATAGTTTACTTTGGAAAGTGATCACACGATTCCAAATAATATCCGGTAACCACCTAGTGATATTGCATTGCTACTGATTATCTTACGCTGCTGCTGGGCGAATAACCACTAACAAATTATTTTTCGCCACATCATTCTTTGTGTGCATCAATCTTGCTACTGGTCTTGTCTTTTTGTCGATTTAACAATATAGACAATAAATTAATGATAGTAATTAACTAATATAATCTAGGGGTGTTGATCGGTTCGGTCATCGGGTTGTTCGGTTAGTTTGATTCGGTTAATTCAGTTAAATTTTTTTTTAGGTCAACTCGAGAACCGAACCGAACCAAATTCAAATTCGGTTTTCGGTTCGGTTCGGTTCTTAGGTTAACCCGAATAACCCGAATTTCATTATTTAAAAAAAAAAAAAAATTAATAATTACATAGATATTTAGCAAAAAAATATATTTCAAGCATAAAAAGTGTTTTATTATATTATGATAACTTTTTAATAGTATTTATTTATATATAAATATACATTAAAATTTATAAATATATTAAAAAATATATATATTTATATGAATTCGGTTTTTGGTTCAAACTGCCGAACCCATATCCAAACCGAGAACCGAATTAGTAGTTCGGTTTGGTTCGGTTTTAGCAAATTCGGTTCGGTTATTAGTTCGGTACGGTTCGGTTCGGTTCGGTTTCGGTTTTCGGTTTATTCGGTCTTTACGGTTTTTTCACTCACCCCTAATATAATCCGAAGAAAATTATATTTGGGTCATATTCAAATTATAAAGGTACGTTTATGTTTATTTCATGATCCACTTGCCAAGAATTGTTCTTCTGCAATCACATATTATCTACAGAATTTGACATTTGTTACAACTGTTTTTAATGCTTGGTTTTTTGATAAATAGTTTTTCCTACGCATACACCTACAAATGAGCCACGCAACAACGCGCGCCTTAGACAAATACATAAACGATTGTTTAAAGTAAATTAGACCTTTAAAATCCAAGAAATATTTGGAACTGTATTGAACAAATTTTAATAGCGTATCTACTTAGTCATGTACTTAGTAAAATACATAAACTATTGTTTAAAGTAAATTAGACCTTTAAAATCCAAGAAATATTTGGAACTGTATTGAACAAATTTTAATAGCATATCTACTTAGTCATGTACATAGTAAAATTTCCATCAAAAAAGAAAAAACAAAATCAAGAAAGAAAATTTCCGACTTGATTCACAAGAAGTGGATAAAGTTATTTTTACTTTTTTAAGGGCGTTTCTGTCAAAATAATCTTGATGACGACTTCCACGATAACAAGAAATAGAAATTAATCGTTCGATGAAACTTCAGATTTAGAGCATTTCCATCATTTTTATTTCTTGATTGGGACGTACCAAGCACGCTTTTTTTCATGGTATTTTAATTCCAGATTCCATGAAATTTCCTCAAAGTTCATTGCCTACCATTATAACTAGTTGACCAACTTAATTTAATGAATGCAACTTGATTTAGTATATTCTCAGAAGTTTTAATGTAATATATATGTAGCTTTAGTTGGTTTTCTGAGTCCAATTTGCTATAGTCTCTGATTTTCATTTTCTTATAATTCTGCAATATCGCAATCTTTTATCCGTGTATTGATTCATCATTATTTATCAAAAGCTGCAGATGTCGAGAAGTGTTAAAGCACCAGCAGTCGGTATTGATCTCGGAACCACATACTCCTGCATTGCTGTGTGGTTTGATCAGCACAACCGTGTTGAGATTCTGCCTAATGAACAAGGTAACAATACCACTCCATCATGCGTAGCGTGTAACGAAACAGAACTGCTAGTTGGTGAAGGTGCCAAAAATCAGATAACGAGGAATGCTTCTAACACCGTATTTGGTAAATTTTTTGAATATTTAACAAACAAGAAAATTCTTTATTTAGCATATATATAACCTGTAATGTTAATTAGCTTCTTTTATATTTGTGAACTTGCAGATGTTAAGCGTCTAATTGGAAGCAGATTCAGTGACAGTAGATTGCAGGAGAACATACGATCATGGCCTTTCAAAGTTGTGCAAGGGTCTGAGGATAAGCCAATGATTGTGCTTGAACATAATGGCCGTAACAAAGAATTTGCAGCCGAAGAAATATCTTCCATGATTTTGAAGAGCTTGAAAGAAGCTGCAGAGGCATACCTAGGAACAACGGTCACAGATGCAGTAATTACCGTCCCAGCATATTTCAGTGACAAGCAACGGCAGGCAACGAAGGATGCTGGTATGTTGGCAGGGCTCAATGTATTGTGCTTGATTAGTGAGCCAACAGCAGCAGCAATTGCATATGGTTTAGACAAAATTGCTGAAAGGAACAAACCAAATGAGAAAACTGTTCTTGTCTTTGATTTGGGTGGGGGAACATTCGATGTGTCACTTCTCAGTATCACAAGGGAAGGGACCATAAGTGTGAAAGCGGTTGGCGGTGACACTCATTTGGGCGGTGAGGATTTTGATAAGGCGATGGTTAATTATTGTGTACAAGAATTCAAGAAAAGGCATAAGAAAGATATAAGTAAAAATGCAAAAGCAATGGGGAGGTTGAAAGTTTCCTGTGAGAGAGCCAAGAGGGATCTGTCATCAACAGCTCAGACGGGAATTGAAGTTGACTCACTATATGAGGGAATTGATTTTTCTACCAAGTTTACACGTGCAAAATTCGAAGAGCTAAATGCTGGTTTCTTTGATAAGTGTATTGTATGTGTCGAGAAATGTTTGGAAGACGGGAATATGGACATCAATGGTGTTGATGACATAGTTATTGTAGGTGGGTCAACTCGGATTCCCAAGATACAACAGATGCTCAGGGAATTTTTTGAATGGAAGCAACTTTCTAAGAGCATTAATGCAGATGAGGCAGTCGCTTATGGTGCGGCAGTCTTGGCTGCAAACTTAAGTGGTAATGGCAGTAAAACTGTTAAGGATTTGATTCTTTTAGATGTGACCCCTCTGTCCCTAGGTATTGGGATAAATTATGAACAAGATATAATGAGTGTTCTTATACCGAGAAACACACCGATACCTGTCACCAAAGAGGATGTATTTTACACAACTGTTGATAACCAAGTAAGTATTTCAATCCATGTGTTTCAGGGTGAATGCAGCAAAACCAAAGACAACATCTTTCTTGATAAATTCACTCTTCACGGTGTCCCACCAGCTCCTGCAGGTGAACAAAGGATGAAAGTTTGCTTTAGCATAGACGCCAATGGCATTCTGAATGTCACGGCAGAGTTGGAATCTACTGGTCATAGACAAAGTATTGTAATTTCTGAGAGTGGAAAATTGTCCTATGAGGACATCGAGAAGATGCTAAAAAAAATTGAGTTGTAAAGTCGTCTTTTTCCACGACATTTAAAAAAGAGCATCGATAAGGTTTTTTACTTCCAAAAGATTCGTATAGTTTTTTAAGAACACAAAGTTCTGATGTATGTGGTGCGACTCAGACTTTATGATTCATGCAAATTCTAATTTGTTTGAGAATTTATTTATGTGATATGAAATATATGTAATTATTTCAGCATCATAACAGTTAAGTCGTTAAACGTTCTAGTCTACCTATAACTGATGTAATCTGAACAATGGATCAGCTTTGTTAGGTAGGAGTTGTGTTGAAAGAAATAGCGTCTGGTGTGGTTCACAAACAAATGTAGAAAACTTGGTAAATATGTTAATGATGATATGCTTGTGTGATGTTTCAAGCATCGGTGAACAATCCGATGACTTATTCTAGAGTGTTAATGATGTCTTTGTCTTAACAGGCTTTACGAGAAATTGAGGCGGAGAAAGTATTACCCATCATGTCTACCTCAAAAGCGCAAAAATGGATCTCTCTAAACAAAACAAGGTCCATTACACGTATCTATGGATACTGATATGAAGTTCTGATATATGTATTAGTGGCATCACCTGTTATATTTTCTCTTGCAGGTTGTAGTAAGGTGAATGGCTCATTAAGTATTGACATTTCAAGTCTACTTATCTAGCAAAGCTTAGCACCGTTGGTGCTTGGGTAGTGTAATTGTTTGAATGTACCAATGACAAGTTGTTGTAATTATAAATTTCGTCAATGATTTCTATAAAAAGGCAAGTTGTTAATAAAATTGGGCCCGTTTGGTTTGTTGCTAGGAATGACAATGGGTATCGGATTTGGAATGAGATGGAATGATAATGGGTATGAAAAAGTGTATGATTACGATTGTTTATGTTTGGTTGATAAAATATGGTATGAAAAAGTGTATAGATATTTGAATTTTGTAGTGGTAAAAGATGGCCCCACTGGAATGGATTTCATAGACACCAAATTGGTGTGTAATGAATCTATGACTATGATATACCCATTTCATTACCACAAAACAAAACAAAACAAACACTTGCTATGACTTTGAAAGTCATAGTTTCATTCCCTTTTATGGGAACCAAACGGACCCTTAGTGTTTAGTTGCTATCATGTCTTTTATGTATCCATAGACCATGATTATTAAATAAGGGTTAATTACATACATATCAAATTTAAACATCAAAATGTCTTATTTACCCAATCAAAATTTGTAATGCCATATATACCCAACTTAAACATCATATTTACCCATTTAATAAAATTTTCAATTTAAAATGAATTCCCATGTATTAAATTCTCATTATACCCTTAGACTTTATAAATTTTGCTTGGTGTTTTCGTTTCTACTGCTCCAAGATGTTTATCACCTTAGTTGGTTTTGTATAATGTCAAATCGTTGTATCAATTGCAAATCATTTTCTAAGAAATTGTAAGCTAGTTCCTGATGCGAATCTTACGTTGGCATGAATGAGAATGCAAATTTTGGATGATGTCAAAGCATTTGTATCACTGTATGTGTCTTTTACATTTTGATCCATTTCCCCTAAAAAAACCATCCCCGTTTTCATTTAATAGGCAAAGTTATCAAGCGTTTTCAAGTTTCCATTTACCATATCTAACTATATCATATTGTAGTATAAAAAAATAAAGCTATCATTAAATTATTATCTGTAAACTTTTGGATTTCTCAAATAAGTAGTAAAAAAATCAATTGTAAGTCCTTAAACCAATAAATCATGAGAAGTGATTTGCATGCCTAAAAGACATGCCTAATTTCATGCCTAACAAAAAGATCAAAGCACATGACATAATCAAATGTTATCATCAAGAGAGAAAAAATGCATCATCCACTTGTCATATTTTGTATGGATTAGTCTCATTATTAGGCATACAAATTAGTCACATATATCATTTTCCATAAATCATTATCTTGTTTTGTTAAACAATTGAGAATCATACATATTAATTTATATACTTAAAGGGTATATACATGGAATTTACTGATGTAAATCCTTATTATGTTGATTTTATAATTAAATGGGTAAAAATGACTAATATGAAGTTTAAGTTGAGTATATATGATATTATAAATTTTGATTGGGTAAATAAGGCATTTTGATGTTTAAACTGTACATATATGGAATTAACCCATTAAATAATTTACGTCTTGATTAGGGAGTAAGACTTCTTCAACTTATGCTGATGGAACTTGCATGACAAATTGATACACCAGGGGCTGATGTTGGGCCGAGATGAAGTATAAGGGCGTCTACAACACCGATGTGGCACAAGGACATTGTGTTGCACTAGTATAACTACTATCTTTATGTTTGTGTTATGTTATGATATGTCATTGAGTCGACTTAGATAAGTGTGAGTCTGAGTCTGAGTCATTGTGTCTGGCGATAAGTGCCACATTAGGTTGTCTTTGTGTTTGAGTAGGATTACCCTACGAGTCGTGTAGGCTATTTAAGCCGCGTCAATGAATGAAATAAATTATTTTTCGAGTCAATTAAAATCCTCTTCTTCTTCACTACTTCTTAGGAGCAGGCTATTTACCACCTCCGTTTATTGGAGGGGCCAAATTGTAATGTATATATTTTAGGAGGGTTAGTTTACATTTTTATTAAACATTCGTACTAATATTGTCTGGCACTACCAATGTTTTAAAACCCGTTTCAACCGGTTCCGGTCGAAAATACGGGTTAAATTAAACCGGTTTTTTCATTTTTGAAACCCAGTTAGAAACCCGCCGGGTTTGAAGCAACCCGGGTCAACCCAGTTTAGAGACCCGGTCGGGTTTTGATTTTTTTTTTTCATTTTTTTACAAATAAAACAAGTTAACCATATATATTTGCAACTTAATTTTATGTGTACATGTTATATTTGTTATTAACTAGTTTTTAGGCTCAATATATGAAATAATCATGATTTATATATATCATATTCAAATATTTTATTTTGAAAGACCAGGTTGACCCGGTGGTCAAACAGATTAAACCGGTAACTTGGTGACCCGGTGGCTCGACCGGGTCGATTGGAGACCCAGTTTTCAAAACATTGGCCAGTACAATTTAGAATAAATAACTTAAAAGAAAATTTCTAAAATGATACTCCATCCGTCTTTAAATAAATGTTCAATATTGACGTTTAAAGTTTTTTTTTTAGAACTTTGACTTTAAATTATTTCATTTGTGTTATGTAATACTTAATGATTATTATATTAATGCAAATTATATCAATAAAAATATATTTAAAACTCAATTCATTCATATATTTTGCACCAAGTATTACATAACATAAATAAAATAATTTGATGTCAATGTTAAAAAAAAAGACTTTAAAAGTCAATAATAGACACTTATTTAAAGACGGAGGGAGTACAAAGTTGGGAGATGGTCCACATTATGTTAAAAAAGAACACCACGTTCCAGTTTTGGTCATGTGCTACTACGTGATTGTGCTACTCCATTGTGCCTATTTTTATATTATTAAAAGTGAGTTTGTAGGTAGGGGCTTTGAATTTGATTTTTGATTTAAATGACAAACATACCATTTCTTTTAAATATAAATAAATATACTCCTGATCTCTTTCATCTTCTCCCTCAATCACCACCCACCATTGCCACCTCCAAATCCTTCATCATCACCACCACCCGGTCCTTCCAACACCACCACCAAACCACATTATTTTATACACCCATACCAAGATAGATAGGTTGATATCACAAATTTATCTCTCTCCTCTCTCAAAATTATATAAATCTCATTCAATTTTTGTTATTCGTTTGAGATTACTGTCGTTGTACACTTGTACCCACATCTTCTTTTTTATCTTTTTTTATTATTATGTAATATCTTTAAGAAAAAAAAATATATATATTCACTTCCCTATTGATTGTTCTTTTCTTTTTTCAAACTTTTTCCTATATTAGACTAATCAAGTAAATATCTAATTGCTCATATTATTATCCCTTAATGTAAACAAGTAAAGATTACCATCTTCTTTTCATCGTCGTTAAATCATAAGCTTTTGAGGCTACTGCACAATCGTTGTCGGAGATGTTTCACCGGTCACCAAAACTATGTCACTGCTGTCGTCGGAACTAGTTCAACGGTCACCGATTTGGTCACTGTTATCTCTGGACCTCGTTCACCGGAGCTTATCAAGTAATTTTGTTAGGACCCAATATATTATCAAATCAGACACATATAGGAGAGAAGCATTCTAGAGATAGAAAGAGTTAAAGAGAGGGTGGAGAACTATATGTAAAACCAACTATGAATAATGAGCTCCCACACTCTCTCCATGTGAAGGAGAGGGTTTATATATCGTTACGAACCCTTCAATGGGCCGAGCCTTGGGCATCCTATTGGGCTTAGGCGTTTAAGCTTTACATCAACTATTGGACTAACACTTTAACTGACTATTACACGTTAACATAATACAGTAATTGTTAACTCGATAATGATTGGTACTTCTATTCCTAACAATCTCCTCCTAAGGGGCGATCATTGAGATCTCTCTTTGATTACTTAAATGATCAACACTTCTAGTTGTAACATTTCGTATTTTCATATTGCTATTCATCCTTGTATTTTACTATTCACTCTCGTATTTTTATTTGTTATTCTCATAAGTTAACCTATTTCCATGATGACATGAGAGTTTGACACTCGTCGGGTCATTTTTGCAACGTACGTCTAATTTACTAAGAAACTTGTTTCACAAGACCGTGTCTCCGATTTACGTTTTAGTCTAAACGACATTTAAACTTCCTGATATGAGCATCCAATATTCTAAACATATAAAAATATGTGTTTTTCATATCTTACGATATTTCCACAAGTTTTGGATTTTTACGTTATCCGGTTTACGTTTTACGCGTTTACACCAACGTTTTCAGGTTTTAACAGCGTTTACGCGCTCCATTAAACATATCACTCATTTAATATACTTAGATAGAGTATATTGATATGTCTTGATAATTTTTACAACTTTCATATTTTTAAGATACCCGGTTTTAAGTTTTGTAATTTAAATACTTACCATTAGCGATTACCAGGACCAAAACTCACTTCATAAAGTCAAGATAATTATCTAAAACTCTAAACCTCCTCTTTTCCACCCCTAGGTAGCATTTAAATGAGTCACAAAGGCACTTGGATTTGTTAGAACAACTCTGATGTGCTACGTGTGTACAAGTTTTAAATTTATAAAAGGTGAATTACCAATATTACCAATATCACATACGAGCAAGTATACTCGTCCGTTATAGCAAGATTATGAAGGTAAGTCGGGATCGTTCGCAGGTATTTGAGTGAATCTAAACACAAGTTTGAATTAACAGAGTCTATCCAAAACATATAACAAAGCAAATAGATATAATGAAATTCGGATGATTGAAAACTACATTTGCTTAAACTAGTTTCATATCATAGATTAATGTGATTGTGTTAACCTCTTAACATGTTGGTTATGATAATTAGTTGGAAGACTAATCTATTGTTCTTACAAGTTAAACCTTCGTCAAGATTTTAGTTCATAAAAACAAGCATTACGTTTAACCAATCAATTCAAGTTTCATAAGTCTACATACATAAACTTAAACACAAAAACATCCACTTGTTTCATCAAATGTCTTAAGAAATGGTCAATACAAAAGGTAACCGATCATAGACAAAAGGCTACAATTGATTCTCAACAACTAATCTTACGACCTTTTAGATGTTTCCAACCAATCCAATTTGATAATCAAAAAGCATTTCTATTACAACCACACCTTAGTTCCTTTGTATAATCAAGAATAATGGGTAAAAACAATCATCCATAGACAAAATGATTATGACTAGTTGAATAACAATAAGTTCTTTCGACCTCTACGATTACTATCAATTAGCCAAACTTGATTAACAAATGTCACTACGAAACTTTAGCACAATTGGATCTTAGAATCAACTTGAAATTGAATTAAAACATGTTAACACAATCACTAACTAATCATATGATAATCAACATCATTTAAGCAAGTGTATAAAGAAACTAGCCACTCATAGCAAACATAAACATAAACTCAGAACTTTGAACATTAGAAAACATGATTAAAAGTCTTACAATGCTTGGAATAAGATTACAAATGGTGAAGTAATGATTCCCAAAGTATTGGGTAGACTTCTTTGTGATTTGGCCTCCAAATGTGGAACTTCTGGAACTCCAAACTTCCTGGACTTCTAAGGATGAATTTGAGAGCTTAAAGCTTTGTTTGATGAGTAGAGAGATTTGTATTTGAAGTGTGTGTCTCATATGCTCACAAATGGCCTCTATTTATACTAATTCCAAAGCCTAGGGTATTAATTGTTGAACTTGGCCTCCAAGGAGTAAGGAAGGGACTAGAATACACCAAGAGAAGGACCTAGAATCGTTTGGATGCAAAGGGGAAACTTAGTGCTGAAGATTTGGCAGATGCAGCTTCTCCAACCGGATCGGTTATAGGACCAACTGATCCGGTTCGTCTTCTACAAAAGGGACCAACCGTTCCGGTTGCGGGAGGCGACCGAACGGTTGGTGATGGTATTTTGGTGTTTCTGGACAAATTCCAACCGATCCGGTTGCACTTGTAACCGATCCGTTTGGATTTCCTGAGTTACGGAAACTTGATCTTTTCTTCTCTTTATCTTGTAGAACTTGGTTCTTCAATCACTATGGTCTTCAAAGGTCCTTGAGATACTGATTTAGGCTTCACTGAAACGGGAATCTTCTATTTGCTGAACATTTCTTTACTTTCCTTCCGTTTCCCTGCACTTAGTTATAAACACTAGACAAACATCTTTTGATGCGTTTAAGCACTATAATCACGTAAATATAACCAAATAACATATATAAAATCACACATAACGCTACTAGAAACATGCACAATCTGAGCATTATCAGACTCTTATCCAAGATCATTACACCTAATGTAACTTAAGTCGTAAGTTTTCTTTATCTATTGATACATTCAACCCTTAGCTAGCAAGATAACTCTTACACTCATCTTATCACCTCTTTTGACTAACCAAATGATATATAAACCCCTCCCCCTCCTCTCTTGGTCATTTACTTTAAACAAATACCAAATGTAACTTAAGTCGTAACTTTTCTTCATCTAATGACACATTCAACCCTTAGCTAGCAAGATAAGTCTTACACTCATCTTATCACCTCTTTTGACTAACCAAATGATATATAAACCCCTCCCCCTCCTCTCTTGGTCCTTTACTTTAAACAAATACCAAACACTCTTCATTTGATTTCATAACTTCAAGTATTATTCAAGATTTTAAGCTACAAGTAAATCATATCAAGTCCTTTATAATCTTTGGTGAATTTTATTGAGTTTAAATCCACACAATTCATCAAGGCCTTATCACAAGTGTTTCAAGATCACAAGAGTAGTAGAAGATTTCTAGAGTGGAAGATTGTCTTAGCCTTGTCCTAAGTTCTTGTATTTTTTCCCTTTTAAAGCCAAAAGTTGTAAGCCTTGTACAACCTCATCATTCCATGATTTTCTCATCATTTCATGATTTTCATTCTTGTTATATGCTATTTATACTTGATTTATATGCTATATATTTTTACTTATATTGGTCTTATGTTGTACATAATTAAACTACAAGCTAAAAATGTGAAACCTTTATGAATACAAACTAGTGAAAACGTTAATTATCAAAACTAGTAAGCAAATTCATGCTACAAAAATTGTAGGATCGTGTATTATGTTGTTTAGATGATTCGGGTGGTCTAGGATTGTGATTAAACAAGTAGACCATTTTTAGAGAGATGAAGAGAGGAGAGGGAATACTAGAGAGAGAAATAATACACAAAATGCAAGGTTAGCTTCACTAGTTCCACCCCTTCCAAGGATGGAAGGGGTATTTATACTTACAAACTAAACGACCTCCTGACGGCCTGTGGATCAAGTATATAGTGGGTAAAGACCCGTCCTTCCTCCACGGTGTTACACTAAACTAAACTACGCTACAAACTAACTAATTAACTACTAAATAACGTAACAAACGATATGTCTACGAGCTAACTTATGCTAGATAATATTTGGGGTGACCGACACTTCACTTATGGAATTTCCAATTCCTAACTATCTCCCCCTAAGGGAGGTCACCCCATGTTTTACATTTTGAATCTTAGCATTCTATTCTTGACCTCGTTCTTGAGCTCATAGACTTTAATTCTTCAACTTCCGCATCTTTGTGCTTTAGCAGTGACTCTTCATAGTCTGATTATATTGTACTTTGAGTGGAGGCCTTTAACTGATCCACATCTTTGATGATCTTCGAGCTTTCATTGAGATCATCAGCCACAGTAAATCTCTGGATCACCCTTTATTGTGTTGCCATCATGTGATGTTGTGACTTTTGGACCGACATACTCACACTTTCTGGATCATGACATCTTTTCATCAGAGTAGCGGAAGCTTTTACTGGTTCATGATATTTGCAGCAGCGTAGCATAAGCATAGTATAAAAATATCTGAGCCAGGTTATGTAGATAAGCACAAGTCATGATTTCTTCAATTTAGTGTGGATGCTGTGAGCATGCGGCTTTGGATTGACTTCTCAATTCTGATCAGCTGCAACCGTCCAAATGTACCTGCAAACAACAGTTAGCAATAAAACACACGAAAGTGTCTTTGATCACTTTCGTTGAATTGAGATACACGGCCTACTGCTCCCGTTGATCAGTACAAGTACTGCCTGTGATCAGGTATAATTATGAAGAATCTCCTTGACAAGGTTTCACAGCTACGTCTAGCTGTTCTCAAACCGTAACGTCTCAAAGAAGACAACACAGAGTGAGTGAACCAGCGAATTGAGATTCACTGATTGATGAAAAATTGATTTGAAAACAATCGCGTATTGCTTGAAGAAAGAGTTTTGCAATACGACGAAGGTTTTATGAGAAAGATCAATTTTCAATTAAAAAATACTTTTTGTATTTGAAAAGAGTACACACTCGATGTGCTAGAGAAAAGAAGAGATTTGCACATCGAACGGTTTTTCCAAAAGAATTTTTTTCAATCAGAGATACTTTTTGTGTTTGAAATATGAATACACATTCGATATGCTAGAGAAAAGAAGATTTGCACATCGAACGGTTTTTCCAAAAGTATTCGTCAATTCCATTCCTGGACCAAGGTTGATTCAAGAGTGAAACTCCCCATTGTTTCTATCAAGTCGTCACAAGCTTGATCTTTTGCAAGATCTCACATGTCACCCACCAAGAGCTTGTTTGATGTTGGCTCTAGAAGGATTTCCATCTTCATCGTGAATACTTTACATACCACTCAGATGTTCTGGCAATACCACAAGGATAATGCGTAGGACTCTTAAAATATATTCTTACTTTCCACATTGTGTGAAACAGCAAGTCTTCATTAATTTTGTGTCCTAATGAGATATTGTGGATGATCTCTTGGCTCTAGACTCAATTGTGCACATTTGATTCCTATGCCGGAGACTAAGGAGAGGGTCTCCTTCTTCAATATCAACAATCTCTAAGAGAAAGTCGATAGATTATGTAGGTTCCCCGTGAGAATGAAACAAGTCCTTTTAAGAGGAACTTGAGTAGCTTGGGAAGTTTAGTGTAGTGCGTCACTGGGTCCATGACGTCTTGTCTTCAATACGGGTGTTACCTTAGTAACAACCAGTAGCATATGTATTTGTGGAAAACTAGAAGGGGGGAGGGGGGTTGAATAGTTTTGCCGATTTTAAGTTAGTTTCAAAAACTTTAGATTCGTTAATATGTGAGATCTTATGGATGTTGAGAAAGTATAGATCTAATGATAAAGCAAGTAAATAAAGTAAAGCAAAGGGATAGAAAAGACACAACCGATGTATAGTGGTTCGGCTACAAGGACACCTTCCTTGCCCTACTCCACTCCCCGAGTCACCTACTCGAGAGTTCAAGCACTATGTCAACAAACTCCTTCACTTGGCGGAGAAGCCTTCACAACGTTGCTTACACATTTTTCCGGTACAAAGCTAGATACCGAGTCTGTAACACGGTGGACCAAACCAACACGACTATTACACAACAAATATGTGAAATATCAAATACAAGATCTTCGATACAGAAATCTTGCGGAGTGACAAATCAATCAAGGACCCCTTGCTTGGATGACTTGTAGAATGCTCGTGATCTCGCCTTAGAGAAGGACCTATATTAGGATCACAATAGAAAGAAAGAAGAACAACTCTCTAGATCAAGTGATCTATATGTTAGAAGAGAATGAGAGTGTTTGAGAGATTTAGTAAGAAGAGGGGTGAGCTAGAATGAAGAAATGTCTCTCTATTTATAGGCAAAATCTTCCATCGTTCCCGGATCCCACGGATCCCTCCCATTGGGATCCGTCTAGTGTAATCCTAGGGATCCGTGGGACGCTCCTCTTTGCCCATGGGTTTTTTGGTTATGGGTCATGGGTTATGGGTTTGGTCCATGGGTTTTCTTTAGATTCAATGTATCTAAGTATACATTGTATCTAGCCAACTTGGGTATGGGTTATGATCCATGGGTTATGGTCCATGGGTTATGGTTTTTACCCATCCTAATAAACCATTACAACAAATGCTTAATTACTACATTTTTGTATTTAAATGGCTATATGTAAATGCTTTACAAAAATAACATGCATCCTTATAATTATACTTAAGATAACATTATATTTGTTATCAACAAAACACAAAGAGATCGCAAAATATTAATAAACGTTTTTACGGTTTATTTGTATTAACAATCTCCCCCTTTTTGTTGATGACAAAACATAATGTTATGATGAGTAAAACTTAAGAATAGATGTAAGTTTTGAAAGCCCTAAGTTTTACTTCTTCTCCCCCTTTTTGTCAAAACAAAAAGTTAACCCTTGGAAGAAATAAACATAAAAGTGTGGAAAAATTAGTCCACGTATCGCTAACTTCCCCTTGACGGTAGCTCCCCCTAGTTTGGGGCGTCAAGTGAAGAAAAATAAAAAATCCTACAAAAAGAAAGGTTAGTAACATGCTTAAATAATCTTGTGATTGCCGAGAATCAAGATTGGGAGCCAAGGTATGTAAACAAGGCCTTGTAATAAAACAACAAATTGTAGTGGTATTTATGCCACCTACAAGCATGTAAAAATAAGAACAAGACTTGTTCTTGAAAATGACTTCAAAAGAAAAAGTACTAAAAATAGAAAATAGTAGTAGTGATTCCTTCCATGCTTGCATAAGGTTATGGATGGATGTTTGTATGAGTAATGGTATTGATGCGATCAAGGATGAGGTTGAGTATGAATCGCATTTCTTCCCTAACTTCTATTGCAATTTCCCTAGTGGATTGGCAATTTTCACAATGTAGGTGATGTGGGTAATGAGTACGGAAATCTTCCGGTTTGTTTTGATTTGTGAGTTGCGGAAGTTGTGGTGGAAAAATAAGAAAATACGGATCAAAGTCCGGAATGATTGGAAGTGGTGGTAGAAAAGAACCTAGATGTTCTTGTAGTTTAATGGGAGCTAAAGGTGGTGATGTTTCAAGATCATTGAATATTGTGTTTGGAGAAGTTGGAGGTGTCAAAAAGCCTAATTCTTTTTGCTTTGGTTGTTGAGATCTTGTTGGAGTCGTAAGGAGTTCCAAAAGAGTGATTTTAGGTGGTGAATGATTTGGTGATGAAGTTGGTGTACTCGTTGGTGATGAGGGAGGTGCTATAATGGAAGCATCTTGTGGTGAGTTAGTTGATGGTGATGAGCCATATGATGGTTTTCCTAAGCAACAAGATCGGATGTTAATCCGCGCGGATATCCTAGAGTTTGATTTTGGTATTTTGGAAGGTGGAAGTACAAAGGTTTGAGTTTCATGGAGATGATTGTGTGTACTAGGTGATTCATCTAAAGGGTTTGTGGATGACATGGTGTATTGTGTTTGTGAGGATGAGATGGATTATGCAAGCATTTTAGGAGTTCTATATATAGAAAACAAAGCATTGTAATGAATGCTTGACCCAAAATGTGGATTAAAATCTAATGATTAGATATGAATTTAAGGCATGTGATCATGAGAACACAAGCATTAAAGATCATACTCCCAAAAATAAAACAAATGTGGATTTTTCATCCAAAGTGAGAAAAATAGAAGGTAAAAACTGCTTATGTCTCACGTATCCCACGGATCCTTCCCTTGAGGGATCCGGCCCAGACATGAAGGCTGGGATCCGTGGGTCTGGTGATTCAGTGCAAAGACAAAATTTTCCTTTTGGAAACATTTTTGCCTAGTGTGTACCTATATGCAAACTATTTGGAGTTGCGGTTATCTCGACCCCTAAAAAGAAAAAGAAAAGTAAACTAGAAGTAGAGAAGCATCCTATTGAGATAACCCGAAAACACATATTTAGTACATGAGTACGTAATTTAGTGTTATCAATGCTCCTAATTCATTGTTGCTTAAATGAATGTACCCGAAAACACATATTAGTTATGTGTCCCCTTTAGCATTCAAAAGACATGAAATGCAATGAAAACGGGTTTTTACTTTGTATTAATAATGAAAAAGCGATTTGTCCTAGACGTGATAAATTGCTTTTGTGAAATTGATACGGGAAGGTATCATTCTTTTTATAAAACATTTTGAAAAGAGGTTTACTTTAAAAAAGTGTATGTAGTTATGAGTTTGCAAAAAAAAAATAAGAAAGCTATAAGTGGGAAACTTATCTTGGGTTTTGAAAATTCCCGTATTGTTTGTGAGTTGTGTGTGAAATAGAGATCCTAGACTCAGAAAGAAGAAGGCTAGTGTTTACATACCTTGTAGAGTCAAAATAAGTTACGACGTTTGTTCCATTAGACCAAGACCAAGACGAAGTAGGTTGAATTTTTCCCGCTTCAACGGTTTGGTGAGGACGTCGGCTATGTTGTCTTCGGATGCTACCTTCTCAATAGAGATGTTCCCCTTTTGAACATTGTCTCTTAAGAAGTGATGACGAATCTCTATATGCTTTGTGCGAGAATGCAATACCGGATTCTTGCTTAAGTCGATGGCACCTTTGTTGTCACATAGGATGGCTATGTCGCTTAGATGAATATCGTAGTCAACTAACGCTTGTTTCATCCATAGTGCTTGTTGGCATGCTTTGCCGGCGAGACGTGCATCGGCTTCGTTGTTGATATTGCTAGTTCCGTTTGTTTCTTAGAAAACCAAGATGTTAAACAACATCCCATGAAAGTACATACCCACTTGTACTTTTTCTATCAACGTAATCACCTGCATGGTTAGAATCTGCATATACAATTGTTTCTACTCCCGTGCCCTTAGGATACCATAATCCTAATTGTGTTGTACCCTTAATGTATCTAAATATCCTTTTACGGCTTCTAGGTGTGATGTTTTAGGGTCTTCTTGAAACCTAGCACATAAGCAAACACTAAACATGATATCCGGCCTACTTGCCGTGAGGTAGAGAAGACTACCTATCATGCCACGATATTTAGTATTATCTACGGATTCGCCTTCTTCATCTTTTGTGAGTTTGGTGTCGGATGACATTGGTGTCCTAATTGGTTTCAACTCTTCTAGACCGAATTTCTTTAACATCTCCTTTATGTATTTAGATTGATTAAAGAAGATACCATCTTCTACTTGTTTGATTTGTAGACCAAGAAAGAAACTAAGTTCTCCCATCATACTCATCTCGAACTCGTCATGCATGATTTTAGAGAAATCATCACACATGTCTTGACAAGTGGATCCGAATATAATATCATCTACATATATTTGCACTATGATTATATGTGACTCTCTTTTCTTAGTAAAAGTGTGTTGTCAACTAACCCCATGGTATAGTTGTGTTTAATTAAAATGACTTGAGTCTATCATACCAAGCTTTTGGAGCTTGTTTAAGACCGTAAAGGGCTTTCTTTAATTTATACACATGTTTGGGTTTTTCAAAATCGATGAAGTCAGGAGGTTGAGCTACATATACTTCTTCATTAATGAAACCATTTAGAAAAGCGCTTTTGACATCCATTTGATAAAGCTTTAGATCATTAGCACAAGCATACGCAAGAAGTATTCTTATAGACTCTAATCTAGCCACGGGGCATAGGTCTCATCAAAGTCTATTCCTTCTTGTTGGTTATACCCTTGGGCAACGAGTCTAGCCTTGTTCCTAGACACTACTCCGTTTGCATCTAATTTGTTTTATAAACCCATTTGGTTCCTATTATGGTTTGATTACTAGGTGGAGGGACAAGTGTCCAAACATCATTAGAAAAAAATTGATTTAGTTCTTCTTGCATAGCCATTACCCAACTTTCATCTTTTATGGCTTCTTGTGTATTCTTAGGTTCTATGGTTGAAACGAAACAAAACAAGCTACTTTGGTTTTGAACTTGAGACCTTAATGTTTTTTCGTTTAGCTTTCCTATGACTTTATCTACGGGGTAATATTTGGACTCTTTAATGTTTATGATTTCATCATTTAAAGGTTCTTCTTCTTCTTCATTTATCGTTTTCTTTATTACTATAGCTTCACTTTCTATAATCTCGTCATCGACAAGAGGTGGAGAGGGTTTGGGTGGACTTTCATCAAATTTTATATTTAATGACTCTTCTACCTTCATTGTTTCTTTGTTTAATATGACGTAAGCTTTGCTATTTGGCGAATAACCTAAAAGATACCTTCGGTTGATTTAGGATCAAATTTTGTAAGGTAATCTTTAGTGTTAAGAATAAAACATTTGCTTCCAAAGACTCTAAAGTGATTTAAAGTAGGCTTTTTG